>JBBGZY010002725.1:0-506098 GCA_037952925.1 Lithobates clamitans
GTGTAGCTTTTGAATTCTAATGTTACCAAGCACAACATGTTTCCCCATAGCAAATATACATTGTATTGTCAAAAGTATTGTGACGCCTGCCTTTACACGCACATGAACTTTAATGGCATCCCAGTCTTAGTCCGTAGGGTTCAATATACTAAGCTAAGCAGGGCAATAACTTCTTTTCAGGATGTGGAAACCTTGCAAAAAGATCTGAACGAATTAATGGGGTGGGCAACTACTTGGCAAATGAGGTTTAATGTAGAAAAAAATGTAAAATAATGCATTTGGTTGGCAAAAATATGAATGCAATCTATACACTGGGGGGAGAACCTCTGGGGGAATCTAAGATGGAAAAGGACCTGGGGGTCCTAGTAGATGATAGGCTCAGCAATGGCATGCAATGCCAAGATGCTGCTAACAAAGCAAACAGAATATTGGCATTAAAAAGGGGATTATTAAAAACGATAATTCTCCCGCTCTACAAGACTCTGGTCCGGCCACACCTGGAGTATGCTGTCCAGTTCTGGGCACCAGTCCTCAGGAAGGATGTACTGGAAATGGAGCGAGTACAAAGAAGGGCAACAAAGCTAATAAAGGGTCTGGAGGATCTTAGTTATGAGGAAAGGTTGCGAGCACTGAACTTATTCTCTCTGGAGAAGAGAGGCTTGTGAGGGGATATGATTTTAATATACAAATACCGTACTGGTGACCCCACAATAGGGAGAAAACTTTTTCGGGGAAGGGAGTTTAACAAGACAGGTGGCCACTCATTAAAATTAGAAGAAAAGAGATCTAACCTTAAACTGCGTAGAGGGTTCTTTACTGTAAGAGCGGCAAGGATGTGGAATTCCCTTCCACAGGCGGTGGTCTCAGCGGGGAGCATCAAAAGCTTCAAGAAACTATTAGATAATCATCTGAATGACCGCAACATACAGGGATATACAATGTAATACTGACCTTTAATCACACACATAGTATGGACTTGTGTTTTTTTTTCGAACTCGCCTACTATGTAATATTGAGTTGGCCCGCCCTTTGCAGCTATAACAGCTTCAACTCTTCTGGGAAGGCCGTCCACAAGGTTTAGGAGTGTGTCTATGGGAATGTTTGACCATTCTTCCAGAAGAGCATTTGTGAGGTCAGGCACTGATGGGTGAGAAGGCCTGACTTGCAGTCTCCGCTCTAATTCATCCCTAACGTGTTCTATGGGGTTGAGGTCAGGACTCTGTGCAGGCCAGTCAAGTTCCTCCACCCCAAACTCGCTCATCCATGTTTTTATGGACCTTTTGGGGGTACAGAGTTGAGCAGAGAGTGGGTTTGGGGGGTACAGAGGTGGGAAGAGTGGGTTTGGGGGGTACAGAGGTGAGAAGGGAGGGGGTTTGGGGGGGGGTACAGAGGTGAGAAGAGAGAGATGGGCTTTTTGGGTATAGAGGTGAGCAGAGAGGGGGGGCTTTTTGGGCACAGATGTGAGCAGAGAGAGGGGGGGCTTTTTGGGCACAGAGGTAGCAGAGAGAGGGGGGGCTTTTTGGGCACAGAGGTGAGCAGAGAGAGGGGGGGCTTTTTGGGTACAGAGGTGAGCAGAGAGAGGGGGGGCTTTTTGGGTACAGAGGTGAGCAGAGAGAGGGGGGGCTTTTTGGGTACAGAGGTGAGCAGAGAGGGGGGGCTTTTTGGGTACAGAGGTGAGCAGAGAGGGGGGGCTTTTTGGGTACAGAGGTGAGCAGAGAGAGGGGGGGGCTTTTTGGGTACAGAGGTGAGCAGAGAGAGAGGGGTGGGGCTTTTTGGGTACAGAGGTGAGCAGAGAGAGAGGGGGGGGCTTTTTGGGTACAGAGGTGAGCAGAGAGAGGGGGGGGGCTTTTTGGGTACAGAGGTGAGCAGAGAGAGAGGGGGGGGCTTTTGGGGTACAGAGGTGAGCAGAGGGGGGGGGCTTTTTGGGTACAGAGGTGAGCAGAGAGAGGGGGGGGCTTTTTGGGTACAGAGGTGAGCAGAGAGAGGGGGGGCTTTTTGGGTACAGAGGTGAGCAGAGAGAGGGGGGGGCTTTTTGGGTACAGAGGTGAGCAGAGAGGGGGGCTTTTTGGGTACAGAGGTGAGCAGAGAGGGGGGGCTTTTTGGGTACAGAGGTGAGCAGAGAGGGGGGGCTTTTTGGGTACAGAGGTGAGCAGAGAGAGGGGGGGGCTTTTTGGGTACAGAGGTGAGGCAGAGAGAGAGGGGGGGGGCTTTTTGGGTACAGAGGTGAGCAGAGAGAGAGGGGGGGGGGGCTTTTTGGGTACAGAGGTGAGCAGAGAGAGGGGGGGGGCTTTTTGGGTACAGAGGTGAGCAGAGAGAGAGGGGGGGGGCTTTTGGGGTACAGAGGTGAGCAGAGGGGGGGGGGGGCTTTTTGGGTACAGAGGTGAGCAGAGAGAGGGGGGGGGGCTTTTTGGGTACAGAGGTGAGCAGAGAGAGAGGGGGGGGGGGGCTTTTGGGGTACAGAGGTGAGCAGAGAGAGAGGGGGGGGGCTTTTTGGGTACAGAGGTGAGCAGAGAGAGAGGGGGGGGGCTTTTTGGGTACAGAGGTGAGCAGAGAGAGGGGGGGGGGCTTTTTGGGTACAGAGGTGAGCAGAGAGAGAGGGGGGGGGCTTTTGGGGTACAGAGGTGAGCAGAGGGGGGGGGGCTTTTTGGGTACAGAGGTGAGCAGAGAGAGGGGGGGGGCTTTTTGGGTACAGAGGTGAACAGAGAGAGGGGGGGGGGCTTTTTGGGTACAGAGGTAAGCAGGGAGAGGGGGCTTTTTGGGTACAGAGGTGAGCAGGGGATTGGGGTGCAGAGGTTAGCAGAGAGGGGAACTTTGCTGTGAAATTCTGCAGCCTATTAATTTGAATGGGCTGAAATCACACTGGAACATGGAAAAAGTAGTGCATACGCTACTTTTAAAAAAAACACGCCACACCAAGCTGCGGTACCATGTAATTTGGTGCCTTCAAACACACTGCATTTGCCATCTGCATTTGGGGTGCTGATGATGCATTGGTACCCGCATGCAGATCGCAAAGGCGGTGCATACAGAGTGTACCTTTCCCACACTGCGTTCTGGTGTAAACCAGCCCTAGTCCCTCACCCCCTTTTTTTTTTTTTTTTTTTATTTATTTATTTATTGCTCCGTGTTTTGAGCAGCCCATTTGTGTGCGTGTCGGAAATGCTTGCAATTTTGCATGCGTTCCGTGACCCGTAGTATTATTACAGGTACTTGTATAGCACATAAGTATATATTGTACATTTACATCAGTCCCTGTCCTCAAGGAGCTTGCAATCTAAGGTCCCCAACTCACATTCATACATACTAGTAGTAATGCCGCCCAGTAGTAATGTGAACCAGGCCTTAACTGGTGTGCCTCGAGACTGAAAATAATTTTCAAGGGCGCCCTGACTGAAGAAAGGTTGAGAAACGCTGCCCTAGAGTTCCACAGAACCCTGGTTTAGAATGGTTGGTTTAGAATCAATGCAAATTGTCACGTATTGCCAAAAAAAACTAAACTATAAAGCATTTTCCTAACCATGTTCTCTTCTCCAATAGGTGGATGGAGTTGTCCTCCTGATAGCCGCTATGTGACCTTGACGGGGACCATCACCCGCGGGAGGAAGAAAGGTCAGATGGTGGACATCCATGTAACTTTAACGCCAAAGGAACTGCAAGAACTTGCAAGATCCAAGGAGCCGTTACAAGATGAGCCAGCCGAGGACAAAAAGACGTGTTCGGTTGGACTTGACAGAGGTCCACACATCCTCCTCTGGAGTATCCTCTGCTTGCCCTTCATATTTATTCTCTCCTTCGTCCTTTCCTTTTATTATGGGACCATAACTTGGTATAACATCTTCTTGGTATATAACGAAGAAAGGACTTTCTGGCACAAGATTACTATTTGCCCTTTCTTAATGATTTTTTACCCAATAATCATCGTGGTGATCTCCATGTCTCTAGCCATCTATACGACGGTGACCCAACTATCCTGGTCATTTGGGGACTGGTGGCGCTCTGTGCGGGATATGGAGAAGGGTTTTTGCGGCTGGCTTTGTAGCATACTCGGCCTTGAAGATTGTTCCCCGTACAGTATTGTAGAACTGCTAGATTCGGACAATATTTCTGGAAGCCTTTCGGTAAAAGGTTCCACACAAGGAGTAGAGACTTCTGCTGTCTGATTCAGCTATCTTCATGGTCATAGTTTTTTTTTTTTTTTTTCCTTAGTTGTGATGGAATACCGATGTGAAAAAGCGGTCTGTGCCATATGGAATTGCGCTGATGATTAATGGATATGATTCTGAGCTTTTTGGTGAATTTGTCACTGGTTTCTGCATGTTTGGATTCCATGGTCGCTTGGTCCATGTGATCGAAATCATAAACTGCATGGATGTTCTTTTTTTAAAACACACACACACCCCACACACAAGCCAAGTCTTATTCTTAAAAACAAAAATGGCAACCTGCTCCTCCATACCTATGTGCATTACTCAACCACCACTCAGTACTTGTAGTTTCAACGTTTGCCTTGACTGGGGTTGCAAAAACCAATCCAGGTCACCAACCCTTTGTATAGGGAACTACCTCTTCTGGATCACACAGCAATGGCAACATTTTTTTTAATATGACAATGTCAACTACTAAGAGTTTTTTTAGTGTAGTAACCCATAGCAAAAAATCAGAAGTCGGCCAATGGTCTCTGATGGACAATATCGATGTGCATGGATCAATGAACATTGATCTATGAGTTGTAAGAGGAGCATTTTCTGAAGCCATGGTTCCATGGAACGTTGGTGTTCCTCCAGAGTCTCCTAAGAGTTTCTTGAGACAAGTGCAGTGATAGATTGATCTCTTGCCTGCACTGACCACCAAAGTAAAAAGGGGCACTGCAATTTTCTATTTATTATTTGCTTTGTTTCATGGTTGGCACTTAAGATAATATTGTGGGGGTTAAGTATATCCCATTCTTTCATTTTAAAGCCCAACTCTGGATAGGAGAAACAGTCTTACCTGATTCTCCGCTTCCCCGCCAGATGGAGCTCCACCACAATCTGGCAGTGGACTGGCCCTTGGCATATTTGCATTCAGAGCTGAGCTATAGATCCTGATGATGGTCTTGATGATGTCAGGACCCTAGATTGGTGGATTGTGGGGTTGCAGACGCTACGAGGACCAGTCTAGCTGTGGGGAGGAGCAGAGGATTGGGTCACAGTAGTGGAACTACCAGGGTGACAAAAGGGAGGGCAGATGCTGTGAGGACCAGTGTAGCTGCAGAAAGGAGCAGAAGATTGGGTAACAGTGGTGGAACTACTAGGGTCGCAAAGGGGGTGTAGATGCTGCAAGGACCAGTCTAGCTGCGGAGAGGAGCAGAGGATTTGGTAACAGTGGTGGAATTACCAGGGTTGCAAAGGGAATGCAGATGCCGTGGGGACTAGTCTAGCTGCAGAGAGGAGGAGAGGATTTGGTAACAGTGGTGGAACTACCAGGGTCACAGAGGGGGTGCAGATGCTGCAAGGACCAGTCTAGCTGCTGGGAGGCACTGAGGATTGGGTAACGGTGTCGGAACAACCAGGGTCGCAAAGGTCACACTTGCAACTGGACCCTAGCGTTTCACTACCTTGCGGGCAAGGGGGGCAAGATGGCAGGAGGGGGGGTGCTGCTGCAGAACATGTGAAAGGGTTCCACCTCGGGATCATATTAAAGGGCCCAGCGCTGAGAGTACAGGGCCCTGGACCCTAAAGGAAGGGCCCCTATCAGGGGACCCTTCATGGGTTTCTTGTACTGGGGCCCTGAAGGTTCTGTTGCACCTCTGTTGGGTAAGCAAATCTTTTTTGCTCCCCCTAGTCATTAACGAGCAATTAATCCTTGCAGTGTGGACACCGCCCCACTGCAAGGGATATTTATTTTATTTGCCTGGATTTGGCCTGGAGATGTGTGCAATCGTCTAATATTCATTTATTTTACCAGCGATGGAAACATTTGCTGTGCAGCTGGTTCTGCGGTTTAACTACTTTTTTTTTTTTGTTTTTTTGTACAGAACATGTAAAGCAGATTTTATGTATATTATATGCAGCTGAGGCTCTTCTGCCCTCCTTTAGCCAGATGTTTTCTCTGTTATGTTTTGTTCTTGATTATTATTATTTTTTTTTTTTCTTTTAATTCCTATGAAATAAATATTATCGTCATTTTTTCCTCCAGGTAGAGAATTTATCTAGATTTTAAATTTTTGGGTTTGGCTTAAAAACAATTGGAAGCCCTCCCTTATATTATGGGTTCCTCTGTACAAAGTCGTGGAGAGTTGGTCACCTTAGGCAAACAAAAAGAAAAAAAAGGAGTTTAAAGCGGTACTAATTTCAAAAGCAAACATTTATTATATTGCAGTTTGCCAATTCTTAGCTATGATGGCCACATTCGTTTTTTTTTTTTCTTATATTTACTTTCTTCTATTATCAACTGGAGATCTGGTTGCCAAGTCTGTGTTGTTGTGTGTTTTTTTTTTTTTTTTTTTTCAAAAGTACAAGCTTTCTTGCAGATTGTGCGACTGTGGCTCAGTTCACGGAGTATAAAGCAGTGTGACTTTCAATGCAACTTTTGGAGTCTGACTTTGATGCGACTTTTTACACTCTGTGGCATTGAAGTTGTATCAAAATCGGACCAAAGTAGTGCAGGAACCTCCTTCTTCTTTTTTTTTTTTTTAAAGTCAGACAGACTTGTGTAGTATTAAGACCACTCTCATAGGGAAACATTGAATTCCACGTATCCTCCGACTTGGAGTTTCACAAGTCTGATCCTAAGTCGCAACAGTGTGAACCGAGCCGGTGACTTCTATATGACTTGTGCCCAAAGACTGTAATGGAAGTCGTCTCCAAGTCGTATCCTCAACCATATTCCTTACATAGTAGGTGAGGTTGAAAAAAGACACAAGTCCAACCTTTGTGTGTGATTATATGTCAGTATTACATTGTATATCCCTATATTTTGTGGTCGTTCAGGTGCCTATCTAATAGTCTTTTGAAATTATCGATGCTCCCCGCTGAGACCACCACCTGTGGAAGAGAATTCCACATCCTTGCCGCTCTTACAATAAAGAACCCTCTACGCAGTTTAAGGTTAAACCTCTTTTCCTCTAATTTAAGTGAATGGGCGCGACTTTTTAAATTCCCTTTTGCGAAAAGTTTTCTCCCTATTGTGGGGTCACCAGTCCGGTATTTGTATATTGAAATCGTATCCCCTCTCAAGCGTCTCTTCTCCAGAGAGAATAAGTTCAGTGCTCGCAACCTTTCCTCATAACTAATATCCTCCAGACCCTTTATTAGCTTTGTTGCCTTTCTCTGGACTCTCTTCAGTTCCAGTACATCTTTCTTGAGGACTGGTGCCCAGAACTGGACAGCATACTCCAGGTGCACAAGCGGGATTATTATCATTTTATCTCTGGAGTTAATCCCCTTTTTAATGCCAATATTCTGTTTGCTTTCCTTGCAGGTTGCAGCAGCTTGGCATTGCATGCCATTGCCGAGCCTAATATCTACTCGGACACCCAGGTACTTACTTCTTCATCCCAGATTCCCCCAGAGGTTCTCCCCTTAGTGAGTAGATTGCATTCATATTTTTGCCACCCAAATGCGTTATTTTACATTTTTTTTTACATTAAACATCATTTGCCATGTAGTTGCCCACCCCATTGATTTGTTCAGAACTTCTTGCAAGGTTTCCACATCCTGCGGAAAAGTTATTGCCCTGCTTAGCTTTGTATCATCCGCAAATACCGAGATTGAACTGTTTATCCCATCCTCCAGATTGTTTATGCGTAAATTAAATTAGTTTGGTCCCAGGACAGAACCCTGGGGGACCCCGCTTTCTACACCGGACCATTGTGAGCCCTCTGAACTTGCCCTTTGTAGCCAGTTTTCAACCCATGTACTCTCCCTATGGTCCATGCCAACTGACCTTACTTTGTACAGTAAATGTTTATGGGGAACTGTGTCAAATGCTTTTGCAAAATCCAGATACACCACGTCTACGGGTCTTCCTTCATCTAGATGGCAACTCACCTGCTCATAAAAGGTTTATAGATTGGTTTGGCAAGAACAATTCTTCTTGAATCCATGCTGATTGCTGTTAATGATACCGTTTTCACTACTAAAATCTTGTATCCAGTCCCTTATCATTCCCTCCAAGAGCTTACATACTATTGATGTTAGTCTAACTGGCCTATAATTCCCAGGGATGTATCTTGGCCCTTTTTTGAATATTGGTGCTACATTGGCTTTTCTCCAATTGGCTGGTACCATTCCAGTCAGTAGACTGTTCATAAAAATTAGGAACAATGGTCTGGCAATTACTTGACTGAGTTCCTTAAGGACCCTCGGGTGCAAGCCATCTGGTCCCAGTGACTTATTAATGTTGAGTTTTTCAAGTCTATTTCTAATTCTATCCTCTGTCCTCTGTTAACCATGAGGGTGCTTTCTGTGACGTGTCATGAGGATAAACATTGCAGTTTTGGTTAATGAAGCCCCCCCCCCGATTACCTTGTGAAGACTGAGGAGAAGAATAAATTCAATACCTTCGCCATCTCCCCATCCTTAGTAACCAGATTCCCTTCATCATTCTTTATGGGACCAATATGATCTGACCTCCCTTTCATACTGTTTATGTACTTAAAGAATTTGTTGTTTTTTTTTTGTTTTTTGTTTTTTTGTTTTTTTTTGCTCTCCTCCGCTATGTGCCTTTCGTGTTCTATCTTAACCGCCCTGATTGCACTCTTACATTTCTTGTTGCATTCTTTTTAAAGCTGATGATGATTCCTCATCTTGTATTTTTTGAAGGCCTTCTCCTTTGATTTTTATATGCATTTTTTACGTTGGAGTTAAGCCACCCAGGACTTTTTATTAGCTCTTTTAAATGTATTTCCCATTTGGATGCACTGGCTAATACCCTTGTTTAATATGCTCCTAAAGCATACCCATTTTTCCTCCTGTGTTTTTTGTTACTAAGATTTTATCACATTTTAGTACCTTTTAGCAAGGATTGTAGTTTAGGGAAGTTTGGCTCAGTGTCTTTGTATTCCCCTTTGTTTCCTATTTTTGTCGTTTATACCGAAGCAAATTGACCTGTGATCGCTGTTTCCCAAATTGCCCCGTATTTCCACATCCGTGATCAGGTCTGTATTGTTGGTAAATGCACAACTAGAAACAAAGCGTTACTAGAGCTACTGATTACCATCTGACCCATTAAATTGTCCTGCGAGACATTTAGAAAATGCGAGCTTTAGACGAATGCGCGGTTCCTTCCGCCCAGTCTATGTCTTGATATTTAAAATCCCCCATTATAATGACACTTCCCATCCTTGTCGCTAATCCAACTTGTGATACAAGGTCCTCCTCTGTCTGGTTAGGGGGCCTCTAGCATACTCCCAGTGTTACTTTCCCTTCTTTCCTCCCTTTGGAGCTCTACCCATAAGGATTCCACCTCCTCCCTGGCTCCGTTAGCGATGTCATCTCTCACATTCACTTGTACATCATTTTTGATAAACAGGCACACCCCTCCCCCTTTTTTACCATCTCTATCCCTGCAATATAGGGAATACCCTTGCATGGTGGCCAGCCAATCATGAGAGCTGTTGAACCAAGTCTCTGAAATTCCCACAAAATCCAAATCCTCCTCGTACAACAGTATCACTAGTTCACTCATCTTGTCTGCCAGGCTCCTGGCATTGGTGAACATGCCACGTAGTTTGGAAGAGTTGCATACGTTCTCCTTATTGGGTGTTCTGAGGTTGCAAATAGGACTTGTTACTATACTTGCCTTTAGGTGTTTTAGTCCACCTACCACTAATGCCCCCAATACCCTCTGGAATATGCTCCGCGCTGACTATCTCTACTTCTGGATATTGATGTTATTTGGATCTGACATTCTAGGAAGATCACTTGGGCATTCCCAAAAGTTGCATCAACGTAGAACTCAAACCTGGCAAAGTCGCACGACTTTCAGGTTGCAGTAGCGTGAACCAAGCTTTAGGCTCTGTTCACACTGATTCGACGCGAAAGTCGTACAACTTGTAATCCGACTTCGCCCTGGGACTTCATGTCCGACTTTCATACAACTTCAATGAACAGGATCCGACTTTGATATGATTGCGACTTGTCCTTTGACCAGTAGAAAAAACTCCTTTGCTTCTGGTATGGAGGAAACCTCATGCCGAATTTATAAAAGAATAATTAAATAAGGCGTGGGGTCCCCCTCTACATCCATACCAGGCCCTTTGAGTCTAATATGGATCCTGAGGGAAAACCCCACGCTGATATTTAAAAAAAAAAAAAAAAAAAAAAGCGTTGGGTTCCCATCCCCCCCCACCCAAAAAAAAGACATGGATGAGCGAGTTTGGGGTGGAGGAACTTGACTGGCCTGCACAAAGTCCTGACCTCAACCTGATAGAACACCTTTGGGATGAATTAGAGCGGAGACTGCAAGCCAGGCCTTCTCATCCACATCAGTGCCTGACCTCACAAATGCTCTTCTGGAAGAATGGTCAAACATTCCCATAGACACACTCCTAAACCTTGTGGACAGCCTTCCCAGAAGAGTTGAAGCTGTTATAGCTGCCAAGGGTGGGCCAACTCAAGATTGAACCCTACAGGCTAAGACTGGGATGCCATTAAAGTTCATGTAAAGGCAGGCGTCCCAATACTTTTGACAATATGGTGTACATCCAACCCTCCCCTCCAGACTGATCATGCTGCTGTGCCTTCTGTTCTCATTCGGCCAGAGTGGGGGTGCTTTAATACAGGAAGTGTGTTACTGGTCAGGTGAAAACAGATTGGGGGGGGGAATTAAGAAAGAAAACAAATGCAGCCACCACATCTTATGATTGGTAACCTGCAATCAATTACATTTTTGGGTTAATACCGCTTTCATCCTCTTGTCCTGCTGTTATTTGAAGTACTTGGTGAGAATGCCATACAAAAAAAAATTAAAGGGAAAAAGCTTCCAACCAAAACCATGTCAGGACAGGAAGTGAGTGTTAATCTATCCAAAGGAGACAGAAAACCACAATTTTTAAACAATGGGGGAAGACTTATATCTTCCCACAATGGTTTATGGCTGTCCATGCCTTCCTGTGGCCACCATTCCTACATTTCTTGTTCTGGTGTCACTGAGATGGGAAATCAAAGGGTCTCCCTAACAGGGGGTCACAGACGGGGGGGGGGGGGGGGGAATCTATTTCTCAATCGATCATTTAAGAAAAGTGAAATAAACCTTTTCACCCTTTCACTGCCAGGGCTGTATGTTAAAGAGAACCTGTCACCAAACACCAAAAAATCATCACGTAGGGGTCTTTTTGTCACAAGAGGAATTGTGTCCCATCAGTAGTGTCAGTGGGTGGAATTGTGCCCCATCACTGGAGTCAATGGAGCCATTGTTGGTGCCATTGGGAGAAACTGTACCCCATTGTTGGTGTCATTGTAAGAACTGTACCCCATTGTTAGTGTCATTGGGAGGAATTGTGCCCCATTGTGGGTATCATTGGAAGAACTGTACCCCATTGTTAGTGTCATTGGGAGGAATTGTGCCCCATTGTTGGTGTCATTGGAAGAACTGTACCCCATTGTTGGTGTCATTGGGAGGAAATATGTGCCTCATCATTGGTGTCAGTGAATAAAATGGCAACCTATGGGCTGGATAAAAGCAAGCAAAGGGCCGCAGTTTGAAGACCACTGCTCTAGGGTGACTGCTTTCAGAAAAGATATGTTTTTGGGTGTTTATGCAATCTTCAGGCCTAAAATTTACTTTTTAAACATGTGAAAAAAAAAACCCTGCAAAAATGACTCCGGCAGCAAAAGGGTTAAAGCCGACCTTGCAGTAGAAAGCTTCACCGAATATAAATGATGGCATTAAAGTTTAAAAAGTAAAAAAAACTGTAAGGAAAAAGTTAATATACTCCCTTTATTCCCCCCCCCGCTACCATGCTGCAGTGTGTGATGTTTCCGATCTTTCCAACAATATCCCAGAGAATGCTGAGTACCTCAAATCTAGCAAAATGACACCACACTGCAAGAGTGAGCTCTCTCTAGATTTGGGATGCTTGGCCTTCTTTGGGCTCGTGATGTTCTGCTTGCATTGGCGCTGTGGCTGGTAGTCAAGAGTAAGGTAAGTATATTTCCTCTTTTTTTTTTTTTTTTTTTTTCCCTCTAGTGTTGTGGTGTGTGTTTTTTTTTTTTTTTTTTTTTTTTTAAAAGCGATGTATTGTGGGAGACAGAGCCTTAATATATTAAACCAACTTTTGTCTTTTTACTCCACTTGGATAAGCAAGTGCAACCTCAAAATGTCCTTCCTGCAGAGTGGAGCAGTCCTCTCCAACCTCGTGCCGCTAATAAGAAGTGGACAGATTACACTGCGCTTTTCAAAAAAATATTCTCTCTTTGGAATCAAGTAATTTTTGAGTTTGCACCTCCAAACTTAAAGGCCATTGAAACCTTACAGATTTATTACTGTAATACCTGCCCCAGGTGCTTTCGAGGGGGGGTGGGGGGTGGGGGGCCATCGCTGGTCCTGCTTCTTACTAACAGGAGTGATTGCAGTGTCACTCCTGTCATAAGGAGCAGCGGCCGACAGCTGCTGCTTCTGGAGGGAGGATTCGGCTCCCCCCTCCAGCCTGCATTGGGTGGAAAAGAGCCTCAGAGCTGCCCTGCTGAGGAAAGAGGGCGGATAGTGTCTTTCTTCTCTTCCTCGACTTAATGGGAGAAAGGAAGGAGACACTGTGAGGAGACACTGTGAGTACTGATCCCCCAGCACGGGGGTGGGGGGGGGGTGGGGCGGCATCATCACATATGGCGACCCATCACATTTGGCTACCTGCTGGAGTGCGCATGCACGACAACGCCATATGCGTTCCAACACTTTTTTATGACAAAACGGCACACTAAAACCGTCAGTGTGACGGAACTGATGTTGAACTGCGCTTGCGCTGTTATTTTGCGGCTCCACCCCTAAGTCCAGGTTCAAGCCCCACCATCCAAGTGGACATAGAGCTAGATTATAATTATGCCGAGCAAAGCGAGCCCGCGAGGGGCCCTGTTGCATATTATACAGAAGAAGAGCTTGTGTGTAACATCACTTCCGTGACATCTGACGGTTTCACTTCTCCGTATTGTCGTAAAAACTTTTGGAACGCATATCGGCAAGTTACCCATGCGCAGTGTGGAATTTCTCAGTGGATCGTCACTTCCGTAGCCAAATGTGATGGGTCACCATGTGACGAAACGCCGGCAACAACTTAAGAGTATGGGCATGTACCTGGGAGGTGGACTCTATTGGGGACACCTGATGCAAAGGGGGACTATATTGGGGGCACCTGGTGTAAAGACAGATTCTATTGGGGACACCTTCTGCAAAGGGGGACCAGTGGCGGCTGGTGGCTTTTTTTTTGGGGGGAGAGGGTGGCAAACGGTATGCCACCCCCCCCACCCCCGCTTTTGTTGGTAGGTAGCTAGCACTTATACCGTCACCGACGGCTTCCCTGCTCGGTGGCGGCATCCTCCTATTCTCCTGGTCATCACGGCAACTGCTTCTGTTTCTTCTCTCCTCCTCTTTTTGGCCAATCGGAAAACTGGTCTCACACCCACTTCTGATTGGCCGGATTGAGGATCAGTGTTTCAACAGCGACCATGAATAGGGGGGGGGCGGGATGGCCATGGATAGATTCATGCTTTGCATTAATCTATTCATTATGCATTTAGGGGGTGGCGAGGAGCATTGGGGCGGCGCCTGGGCGCCCCTAATGGACGGGCTGCCACTGAGGGGGACCCCTATTGGGGACACCTTCTGCAAAGGGGGACTCTATTGGACACCTGGTGTAAAGGGGGACTCTATTGGGGACACGTTCCTGCAAAGAGGGACTCTATTGGGGACACCTGATGCAAAGGGGGATGCAACCCGTCGGGGAAGGGCAAAATTGATTATCCTTTCCCTGGGCACTGGATGACCTTGTCCCGGCACTGGCTGAGCACACTCCATTTTGTGTGAGAGCAGTGGCCTGACTCTTATAAGTGCTGTCAGCCCAGGGCATGTCAATCCCGATGCTGCACTTGGCAATTGAAAAAAAAAAAGCCTCATAGCCTCACATTTGTCACTGTATACATATAATATAACTATAATGCAGTAATAAATTCAAGTGGTTTCTATTGGGCTTTAAAGCCTCACTTCATCATCTAGGGCAGGGAATGGATAGGCAATCTTGGCACACTAGCTGTGGTGCAACAACCAATCCCATCAAGCCTCTGTCTCTGGGAGTCATGCCTGTGGCTGACAAAATCTTGCAATGCCCTGTGGGACTTGTTGTCCCACAAACACTGGAGTGACAAGGATCCCTACCCCCGACCTATGTGTTTAATGTCAGGTGCAGTGATGTCAGTTGCTTTTTTGTACCCAAAATCACCACATCTGGTCCATTCCAGACGGTCACACAGAAATCTCTAAGATCTCGCTTTGCGGCAGATGTCGTCAGCTCTGTGAAATGGTTGCAATGGATACTCGCAACTGTCAGTGATGTTGGTTGTCACACCGCATAGCCCATGAAATGACATCACTCCTGTCTTTTTTTTCATTGTTCATCCACGCCATTGCTGAAACACAAATGATGTATTTTGCACTTTTGAAAATGGGGAATGCAATACAAAAAAAAAATAAAAATGTAGCACGATAATCGCCGGTATTATGTGATGTTACAATGACTCGCTGCTCTTGTGTGAGGTCATTCAGGGTGAAGTAATAAAAACAGGTCAAATGATAGAAATTGTTGTGTGTTATATTGTGTGTCTGTTCATGAAGATGGGCTTCATAGAATTCAATCGAGGTCATCAGGGCTGCTTGTAAAAGAGGATTCTGTCTGGAAGATCCTGGGGGCCCTACTTACCTCTCGTCAGGGCTTTTTTTTTCTTTAGAAAATAGGTGCAGGTACTCCCTAGACATGTGCAATTAGTTTAGTTCCGAATTCATTTTTTAACTAATTCTGACAAATTGGTTAATTACGACATTTTCGGATTTACGAATTTCTGAATGTTTTTTCTAAAATTCTAAATTTCGGAAATTCGAAAATCTAAAAACTCAAAAGAACCAAAATGAGAAAATCTGAAATGATAACTAACTAATAATAACTTAACTATTCCTAACTATTAAATGATAGGTATTGGAATTTACTTTCAAATTTGGCTGTTAGTGAACGTAACGAACACAAATTTATCTGAAGTTACAAATTATCCGAAATAACGAATGCCGCATCTAAACGAATGGAACGTAACAAATTGATAATAAATAATAATGATAATTTTTTATTATTTATTATTTGTTCTGTTCCATTAGTTTAGATGCGATATTCGTTATTTCGGATAATTTGTAACTTTGGATAAATTTGCATTCGTTACGTTCACGAACAGCCAAATTTAAAAAGCACATTCCAATACTTATAATTTAATAAAAATGTAACAAAATAATAATATTAGTCTATAGTATTACGAGTATTATTGCTTCTATTTTTGTAGATCATAATCAAATAAAACCATTTTTACCTTTTTTATAGTTAGTATATCCATGTGCCTTGAAAGTCCATTTTTTTAGTTGTCATAGTTTCATAAAACCTAATAAAAATAACTTTTTATTTATTAATTTGTTCTGTTCCATTCATTTTAGATGCATTTTTTCGGATAATTTGTAGCTTCAGATAAATTCGTACTCGTTACGTTCACTAACGGACAAATTTGAAAGGAAATTCCAATACCTATAATTTAATAGGTATTATTAGTTATTTCAGATTTTCGAATTTCCGGATCTTCTAATTTTCAAATTCCGAATTTCTGAAAAAAAATTGATTAAAGAAACGAAAATGAACAAATTTTTCGGCAGTGCACATGTCTAGAACTCCCCCTTCCTGAGTCACCCCTAGTCTCTGTCCCCCTTCCTACCTCCAAACATCGTACCTTGGTTCCACCCCCCCTACCCACCTCCCAGCACCGCCCCTTTTTAGAGGATACAGAACCAAGTATAATTTTGTGGTGCTAAATAATTGGTATGGAATTTGTTTATGATAATAGAAAAGGAGTAAAATAGATCCCCCTGCAGCCAGTAACAATAGATCCCCCAGCAACAATAGACCGTGAGCAACAAAATACCCCCCACAGTAACAATCCACTTCAGCAACAATAGACACCCCCCCAGCAACCAGCATCAATAGACCCTCACCAGCTCTTGCCATTTCATATACTCTGCACACCCCAGCACAACTTGCTATTACATATACTCAGGGCTTTTTTTTTTTCAGGGGCAACTTGGGGCAACTGGCTCAGACCCTTGGGGGGGGGGGGGGGGCTGCTCACCACAATCACTTATAAACACAGAAGTCCGGTTTCTGTGTTTACAAGTGACAGCTCTGCACTCTGTGTGTAACCCCCCCCCTGAACTCTGCACTCTGTATGTAATGCAATCCTGGTATTTAATTCACCTTTAAGACCCTCCTACTGTTCCTGAAATTTGACTGACCACACCCACTATTTGATGTGATTTGGAGGGTGTGTGTGGGTGGAGGGGTTTTGGGGGGTCGTAGTTGAGTTCCAGCACCTATTGTTTGAGGGAAAAAAAGCCCTGCATATACTTAGTGCTAGAGGTGGTGGAACTGCGTTCCTGCTGAACAAAAAAAAAAGCCCTGCCTCCTATGAATGTTGGTTCACTTCTCTCCCCCAGCTGCCCCTCTGGTGTCCATGTACTTTGCTCAGATGTACTTCCCTGCCCTCTACTGGTTGATTTGCAGAACTGCATACTCTGTTCCTATGCCGTCGAAGTTTGTGAACTGCAAAGGCTCTGTCTGCTTGTTGTGTCAACACCTGTAGACCTGGAACTTTCCATTCCTTAATTTTGAGGCTTTGACTGTAGCCTGTGTGATGATAATGAGGACCAAGCGCACCCCCCCCCCCCCCCCAAAAAAAAAAAATTGTGTGGAGAGAATGGGAAAATCATACAGTGCACAGTGCCAAACTAGTGATGAAAATGGCCAGATTTAAACCTCATGTCTGTTGCGGCCGCAGCAACAGAAGGTGACCGAATACAGCCGGCTTAAGTCAAAAACAGAGAAAGTTAGATTGAATGCAGAGGGTCATATAAACTTCTGCTGAAGATCCGAAAGGAGCCCCGTTAGACATTGCTGTATCATAAATGGTTTGGAGGATAGTTGAGGATTACACGTCTTTCAGGCTGGTGACTTGTACTGACATTCTAAATAACTACACAAAGTTAAAATTTTTTGAATAATTTTCATAATTCTTTCTATGTAGCTACCCTGATAGCAAGTGGTTACACAAATGTATGGGAAGCTACCAAAATGGAATGTATATGGTGTTTCCCTGAAAATAAGCCCAGGTCTTATATTCATTTTGGCAACAAAAGACACAGTAGGGCTTATTTTCAGGGTAGGTCTTATGTAATGTGCTGTCTTCTCTCCCCCTCCCCCTCCACCTCTCCCTCCCTGCCTGTCAGGAATCCCCAGTGGAACCAAGTACAAATCCACCCTATTACAGTATTATATAATGTAAAGTGTGTATGTTTCTGTAATCTAATTGTGCCAAATACCTTGTTATAGTGTCTCTGGGCGCTTCTATGGCTCTGCTGGAGCTCTCTTCCCTGCTCCGAGCACTGCAGAGGGGGGGCGAGATCCCCCGCTGACAGCTAGGAGGAGAGCAGGGGAGGAGGAGGTCAGCTGAGCGCCGCCATACTGAAGGTATTTGGCACAATTAGAATACAGAAACATGCACAGTTTACATTATGTACTACTGTAATAGAGTGGATTCTAGCATTTTACAAGCACTTTAAACTAGGGCTTATTTTCGGGATAGGGCTTCTATATTGCAGCCATTCCCGAAAAATCACAGTAGGTCTTATTTTTGGGGGAACATGGTAGGAAGATACGTTGGGACGGCCTTCTGAACCTTATAACATAGGTTTGTTTTGTGTCTGATAAGACACGTTAGACCTTCTAGAAGAATGATGCATCCAATTTATATCATATTTGGTCTCTAACAAACCATCATTTCATTCTGAGCAATTATATGTTGATTGTCAGATTGTGAAACATTGTCAGATGGAAATAATGATGTATTTTGAACAGTTGATAGTAAGGCCTGGTTCAAGGTGGTGCGCCATGCGCTCGATTAAAGCGGAGCAAGTCGCGCCCCATTAAAGCGGAGTTCCAGGCTTAATTGAAAGTAGGTCTTAATCAATCGAGCACCCCACCCCTTCGTTTTTGGATTTTTTTTTTTTTTGGTTTTGTTGCTGTTTTGTATCTTTTTTTGGTTTTCCTGCAGGACTTTCATCCTACCATTGGCTGAGAGTGCTGACCAGAGTGTTCTTGCTGGACCTGGGGGGGGGTTGGGCACTATAGCACAGCAACAGCATATCACTGTACTAAAGCTGGATTCACATCTATGCATGTTGCTTTTGAGCGTTTCTGCAGTGCTTTTTGCGGTGCTTGCCGCGTTTTTGAACATGCGCTTTTGCTGCGTTTTTTTTTTTTTTTAGTATTTTTTATACTGTATACAATGTAAAAAAAAAGAAAAAAACAGCAAAAGGTGGCAAAAACGCAGTACTTGCGTTTTTGGATGTGGGTCCATTTAATTCTATTACATGCAAAACGCTGCATTTTGCATGAAAAAAAGTCCCCGACCCTTTCCAAAAACGCAGAGGCACAAAAATGCATTGATGTGAACATGTTCCATAGGAACCCATGTTAAAAAATTCCCATGCATTTCTGCAAAATGCTTTAAAAAAATGCATAAGTGTAAATAGAGCCTTACATTGGCTTGTTAGTACAGCGCCTCTGATCTGAGCTGTCAGGTTTTTTTCGCTCAGCCCGCTGGGTTGAACGAAAAAAAAAAACAAAAAAAAACAAAAAAAAAAAAAGCTAGTAGTGCGTATGAGGCTTTAGACTAAATCTACCCTAAATAATATCACCGCCAGTAAAAAGGAAAATCAATGTTTTATTAGCCTTCTGTAGTCCTTTATTGATGGTTTTGCACTGTGAACAGACTTGAATGGGCTTTTCTTTGTATTGCTTGAGATTTATTTACTTTATTCAATAAAAAAAAAAAAAAAAAGATCGTATATCCCTTTCAATGGGGTGGAATATGATCCACATGAAAAGCAGATAAAAAAAAATAAAAATAAAAATAAATAAAAGAGAGAATTACAAGAGCTGATGACACAAGAAGCTTCCCTGGATAACCTGTGATGACAGCGCTGGGGGGAGGGGGGAGGGGACTCTGCCATAGGGCCCAGCAGTGGAAACCCAGTGAAGGGTTCAACTTACCCCCCCCCCCCCACCCTGCAACACCCCAAGCACCGATCTTGCATGTCTTGAGCAGGTTCTGGGTGAGTGCGGCTCCTGCAGCAGCTGTTCAGTTATTCCGGTGAAGTGTTTGTGGCGGAGGGTAGTGCAGCTATTCCGAGATACAACCTCAAATACACAAGTCATCAGGGCACAGCGCTGTCCTCATCGTCTGGATATTCCCCTCCTTCTATAAAAATGTATCCATTCCAATAATAACTTCTTTTTGGCTAAAATAATCTCTCAGTATATACAAGGGAACTAATGGCCGGAGGTTATTCCGGGATCATGTGACTGGTGCCCCGGCACAAGGTTCTAGTCCTGTCAGTGGAAGTTTAATCACGGCACTGAGGCAGAATTTTTAGGTCTTCAGAGTAAGAATATATTATATAAATCCCAGTGGTGGCCGGTGGAATTTTTTTTGGGGGGGGGTTAGCAAACAGTATGCCCCCCCCCCGCTCAGTCGTTAGCACTTACCCCATCATCGGCGACTTCCCCTGCTTGGCAGCGGCGGCCTCCTGTTTGCCATAGGTCATCACGGCAGCGGAGGCGGCCAGTCAGGAGTCTTCTCTTTTTGGCCAATAGGAAAATGGGTCTCACACCCGCTTCTCATTGGCTGGATTGAGGATCAGTGTTTCAACAGCGAATATTCATTGGCTGTTGTAACACACCTGGGTGGGATCGGAAGGCATTCTCTGCAACCCGAGCCTACCCTATTTTGAAGCCTATTAGAGCCTCTGGCTTTAATCAGGTGCTTAAAAAAGAAAAAAACCCACTGCTGTAATTCATGTGCCCGGCGTCCTGAAAGGGGTCGGACGCATGAATAGGGGGGCTATGCATGAGGACTATGCATAAATCTATCCTCTGCATATAGGGGGTGGAGGAGAGAGAGGGGGCAGCGCCCGGGCGCCCCTAATAGACGGGCCGCCACTGACAAATTCCTTCATCATGTGTCTTCTTCCTGAATCTTGATGTGATTTGTGTATTTCTTCCAGATCTGTGCAGCAATCCAGTGTGAGACTTCCTGTAATAAAGACCGCTCACTGCTGCTCCCTCTCTTTGTGCAGGGTGACTGGTCTTGTCTCCGCCCCCTCCTGTTTTCTGTAGGCAGCCTGTAGTGGGTGGATCCTGCTGGGCCCCTCCCACAGCACTGCTTTCTCTCTCTCGCTTGTGCAGGGGGACTGGTCTTGTCTCCGCCACCTAGTGTAGTTTTCTGTAGGCAGCCTGTAGTGGGTAGAGCCTGCTGCGTCCCTCCCAGAGCTCTGCGCTCTCTCTTTGTGCAGGGTGTCTGGTCTTGTCTCCGCCCCCTCCCGTAGTTTACTCTCATGGGTGGAGCCTGCTGGGCCCCTTCCACAGCTCTGCTCTCTCTCCCTGTGCAGGGTACCTGGACTTGTCTCCTCCCCCTTCTGTAGTTTTCTGCAGGCAGCCTGTAGTGGGTGGAGTCTTTTGGGCCCCTCCCACAGCTTTGCGCTCTGAACAGGTTATGTACAGCACAGCGAGGATGTCGCTGATACACTGAGAAGCTCACAGTGTGCGGTAAAATCAGAGGAAGCCATTTCAGTCCAGGAGAGGAGCCGGTACAATGGTGCAAGACTGGAGGGAAGGCCGGAGATTTATTTGCATGTATATCCATGCTGGGGGGGCCTTTCTAGGAAACCCTGTGATCACTTATGGCCACCAGCAAAAATAGAAAAGAATAATAAAAACGAGAGAAGAAAGATAATTAAGTCTAGGTTCACATCTATGCGGTTGCCGTTGATATGTTTTTCAGGCACGTTTTGCGTTTTTAAACTCATGTTTTTCATGCGTTCATACATGCAGTTTTCATGCATTTTGTGTGTTGTGTGTTGTGTTTTTTTGCCTTTAAAAACACTGTATATAGCTGGTTGCTAAGAAGCTGGCTGGGAATCCGGCTGCCATGTCCTTAACAACTGATGAGTCATCAGCTGTCAGCGGGGTTCCCTACTGACAGCTGAATGTAAAAGAATTGCCGGCATGCACTGGACGTTGATGTCACAGGGGGGCAGGGCCACCAGGTGACATTGCCAGGTGGCTCCGCCCCTTACCTATCCGAGAACTGTCAGCTGAAGGAGCTGGCAGTCGGCCATTCGCTGAGTGTGTGCTCCTTTTTTTTTTTTTTTTTTTTTCCGGGTGCGGCGGGCAGCAGGAATAATGCTGGATCTACATCTGAAGACATTATTTTTTGATTAATAAAGGAATTGTCAAAAACTGTCTTTGCGTTTTTTTTTTCTACGTGACACTTTTTGGGTGAATGAGTAGGGGCTACTATGTACCCCTACTCATTCACATGGGGGAGGGGCAGGATCTAGGAACCCTCTTGTTAAAGGGGGCTTCCAGATTCTGATAAGCCCCCTGCAGACCCCCAAAATGACAGCCCAGGTTTGCGGGGAAGAGGCCCTTTTTCCCATCAACAAGGGGACATGGTGCTATGGGGTGGTGGTGCTTTGCTCCAAAGCAAACCCCCCCCCCCATGTTGAGGGCATGCGGCCTGGCATGGTTCAGGAGGGGTGGGCGCTTGTTTGTCCCCCCCCTCCTTTCCTGACTTGCCGGCCTGCATGCTCGGATAAGGATCTCATATGGATTTGAGGGGGACCCCACGCCATTTTTTTTTATTTTGCCGTGGGGTCTCTTTTAAATCCATACCAGGACCTGGTATGGATCGGGGAGGGACCCACATGCGTTTTTTTTTTTCTCAAATTGTTTGGCTGACACTTATTTTTTTTTTTACATTCAGCTGTCAGCGGGGAATCCCACTGACAGCTGATGACTCAACATCATGTTAAGGACCCAGCTCGCTCCTTAGCAACCAGCTATATGGAGTTGCATTTCTGGTGCGACTCCATTGAAGTCTATTGCATGCAAAACGCAATCTGCTGCGGGGAAAAAAGTTTCCGACCCTGTTAAATGGTGCGTTTCTGCAAAACAAAAAATACACAACAAAGCGCATAGGTGTGAACATAGGGTAAATACAAATTAACCACTTGCCGAATGCCCGCTGTCATTTGACGGCGGTAGTATGGCACTCCTGCGCAAATCGCCGTAGCTGTACGGCGGGCGCTTTAGGGGGCGTGATGTAGAAGCCAATGTGTGTGGCCCGCAGCCGCGATTGCTTCCTGAGAAGGACAGAACAGAGATCTGCACATGTAAACAGACAGATCTCCGTTCTGTCAGGGGAGTAGAGACAAATCGTCTGCTCCTAGTACTTAGGAGCAGCGATTGGTCTCCTCCCCCAGTCAGTCCCCTCCCCCCACAGTTAGAAACACACTGAGGGAACACACTTAACCCCTTGATCGCCCTCTTAGTGTTAACCCCTTCCCTGCCAGTGACATTTACACAGTAATCAGTGGCTATTTTTAGCTCTGATCGCTGTATAAATGTCACTGGTCCCAAAATAGTGTCAAAAGTGTCCGATCTGTCCGCCGCAATGTCGCAGTCCCGCTAAAAATCGCTGATCACCGCCATTATTAGTAAAAAAATTTTTTTAAAAATAGGGGATAAATCTATCCCCTATTTTGTAGACGCTATAAGTTTTGCGCAAACCAATCAATATATGCTCATTGCCAGAAATATGTAGAAGAGTACATATTGGCCTAAACTGATGAAGATTTTTTTTTAAATTTATTATAGCAAATTTTTTTTATAGCACAAAAGTATAGTATAGTGTCAAAAGTGTCCGATCTGCCTGCCGCAATGTCGCAGTCCCAATAAAAATAGCAGATCGCCGCCATTACTAGAAAAAAAAAAAAATTGTAATAAAAATGCCATAAAGCTATCCCCTATTTTGTAAACGCTATAACTTATTGTGATTTTTTTTACCAAAAATATGTAGAAGAATACATATTGGCCTTAAACTGAGGAAGATATTTGTTTTTTTTATATATTTTTTTGGGATATTTAATGTAGCAAAAAGTAAAAAATGTTTTTTTTTTTTAAATCAAAATTTTCGCTCTTTTTTTGTTTATAGCACAAGAAATAAAAACCGCAGAGGTGACCAAATACCACCAAAAAAAGGACGTCAATTTTGTTTGGGTACAAGATCGCATGACCGCGCAATTGTCAGTTAAAGCGACGCAGTGCCGTATCGCAAAAAATGGCCTGGTCAGGAAGGGGTGTAAAACCTTCTGGGGCTGAAGTGGTTAATACAAACTGTCTTCACAGCACATATGTCACAGGAAGAAAATGGCATAAAAATTTGCCGTTTAGATGAATTTTGACATTTTTCCGGACACCGCACAGGGACACTGCACCCCACCCCACCCCCACCTGTCTAATGTCCTCCTATACATCCCACGCAGCAAACACAACTTTCCATTTCCAGGAGCTAAATCCGCCGGAGCTGGAAGTAGGTCAGAGCCCCATTCGCCGCGCTGTCACTGCGATTAGGATTACAGTAATCACACAGGCACGAGGTGCGGAGCCGGGGAGAAAAGATCGAGCGCATCCCGCTAGCCTGGCACACAGCCCTCTGCCGCGTCTGGAAATGGAAGCATCGTTCTTTATTCATAACTTTATTTATAACCCGCGGCGTCCACCACCAGGGGTCACCGGAGCCTAGCCATGTTCTGTTTTCTAGACAAGGATGATCTGAGACAGATTTAGGGATTTTATTTTTATGGTGATTGGTCCAGAAATGACAACATAAGGGCATGTCGTGTGGTGACAAAGCAAGGATAGATACGGTGGCTAAATTGTTAAAGGGGAGGGGCTTCAAAAGCGATTTCTGAATGCACTGCATAAAAAGAAGCGGATGTAGGAAGCTGTGCAATGAAGAGATACAAAGTATCATTTCTAGGATGCTAAAGACATAGACATGATATAACAGATACTAAGAATTACACCCGGCATACAGGGCAAGGGAAGTGTTACTGTGCAGAGTCCATATATACAGAATAAGAACAGATACTGAAAATCTGAGAATTACACCCAGAATTCCGGAGAAGAGAAGTGGTACTGTGCAGAGTCCATACATACAGAATAAGAACAGATATTGAGAATTACACCCGGCATACAGGACAGGAGAAGTGGTACCAGAGGCGGCTGGTGAAGTTTTAGGATGGGGGGGCGCCAGACCCCACCCTTCCTTTTGACCCCTCCCACTTGATGAAAATGGGCGTGGTTTCAGTAAAATAGTGGGAGTGGCTCTAAGGTGGTGTGGTTAGCGTTTGAGATGAACAAGGGATGGAGAGAGAGGGATGGAGGGACAGCAGGCCCGGATCCTACACAACAATAGAAATATGTGTATTCTAGAAAGTTTAACAATCAGCAGATAAAGATTTTCCACACACCTGGTGTTAGCACCTCAATTATCCCAGCACCATGGTTGTTATGGTGTCAGGATGATTGAAGCGCATTATTTCTATTATTACATTGTATTACATTGACACTACCTGCTTGGAGTTTGCATGTTCTCCCTGTGCCTGCGTGGGTTTCCTCCGGGTACTCCGGTTTCCTCCCACACTCCAAAGACATGCTGGTAGGTTAATTGGATCCTGTCTAAATTGTCCCTAGTATGTATGAATGTGAGTTAGGGACCTTAGATTGTAAGCTCCTTGAGGGTAGGGACTGATGTGAATGTACAATGTATATGTAAAGCGCTGCGTAAATTGACTGCGCTATATAAGTACCTGAAATAAATAAATAAATAAATAATATAAAATGAAATCATTCAACTCACCATAATGCAGAATCAGTGGGAGCCCTGAGCGTGTCACTAGCCACGTCGCCTGTCACCAGATGCCATCAGGTGCCCCCAGCGGAGTCCGTCCTTACATGCAGCCTGTGTCCCATAAAATGCACCCTGTGTCTCACCAAATGCAGCCTGTGGCTCACCAAATGCAGCCTGTGTCCACCAAATGCAGCCTTGCCTGTATCCCCCAAATGCCTGTGTCCCCCAAATGCAGCCTTGCCTGTGTCCACCAAATGCAGCCTGTGTCCCCCAATTGCAGCCTTTCCTGTGTCCACCAAATGCAGCCTTGCCTGTATCCCCCAAATGCCTGTGTCCACCAAATGCAGCCTTGCCTGTGTCCACCAAATGCAGCCTTGCCTGTATCCCCCAAATGCCTGTGTCCACCAAATGCAGCCTTGCCTGTGTCCACCAAATGCAGCCTTGCCTGTGTCCACCAAATGCCCGTGTCCACCAATGCAACCTCGCCCGTGTCCACCAAATGCAGCCTTGCCTGTGTCCACCAAATGCAGCCTTGCCTGTGTCCACCAAATGCAGCCTTGCCTGTGTCCACCAAATGCCTGTGTCCACCAAATGCAGCCTTGCCTGTGACCACCAAATGCAGCCTTGCCTGTGTCCACCAAATGCCTGTGTCCTCCAAATGCAGCCTTGCCTGTGTCCACCAAAAGCCTGTGTCCCCCAAATGCAGCCTTGCCTGTGTCCACCAAATGCCTGTGTCCCCCAAATGCCTGTGTCCCCCAAATGCAGCCTTGCCTGTGTCTCCCAAATGCCTGTGTCCCTAAAAATGCAGCCTTGCCTGTGTCCCCCAAATGCCTGTGTCCCCCAAATGCAGCCTTGCCTGTGTCCCTAAAAATGCAGCCTTGCCTGTGTCCCCCAAATGCCTGTGTCCCTCAAATGCAGCCTTGCCTGTGTCCCCCAAATGCCTGTGTCCCCCAAATGCAGCCTTGCCTGTGTCCTCCAAATGCCTGTGTCCCCCAAATGCAGCCTTGCCTGTGTCCCCCAAATGCCTGTGTCCCCCAAATGAAGCCTTGCCTGTGTCCTCCAAATGCAGCCTTGCCTGTGTCCCCCAAATGCAGCCTTGCCTGTGTCCCCCAAATGCCTGTGTCCCCCACAGCCTTGCTTGTGTCCTCCAAATTCCTGTGTCCCCCAAATGCAGCCTTGCCTGTGTCCACCAAATGCAGCCTTGCCTGTGTCCCCCAAATGCAGCCTTGCCTGTGTCCACCAAATGCCTGTGTCCCCCAAATGCAGCCTTGCCTGTGTCCCCCAAATGCCTGTGTCCCCCAAATGCAGCCTTGCCTGTGTCTCCCAAATGCCTGTGTCCCCCAAATGCAGCCTTGCCTGTGTCCCCAAATACCTGTGTCCCCCAAATGCAGCCTTGCCTGTGTCCCCCAAATGCCTGTGTCCCCCAAATGAAGCCTTGCCTGTGTCCTCCAAATGCAGCCTTGCCTGTGTCCCCCAAATGCAGCCTTGCCTGTGTCCCCCAAATGCCTGTGTCCCCCAAATGCAGCCTTGCCTGTGTCCCCCAAATGCAGCCTTGCCTGTGTCCCCCAAATGCCTGTGTCCCCCAAATGAAGCCTTGCCTGTGTCCTCCAAATGCAGCCTTGCCTGTGTCCCCCAAATGCAGCCTTGCCTGTGTCCCCCAAATGCCTGTGTCCCCCAAATGCAGCCTTGCCTGTGTCCCCCAAATGCCTGTGTCCCCCAAATGCAGCCTTGCCTGTGTCCCCCAAATGCCTGTGTCATCCAAAGGCAGCCTTGCCTGTGTCCCCTAAATGCAGCACAGTGGTACTTACCTTGCTGTGTGTTGTCTTCTCCAGCGGTGTCTCCTTCCACAGCGGCGATGGAGCGGCATACTTCCTGTTTTCTCTCTCCCGGGAGCAATGGGAGAAAGAAAACAGGAAGTGACATCAAACTGAAATGTCAATCAAACCGCCCGGCTGTAGTAATAGATACTACAGGCGCCGGGCGTAAGCTACTCGGCGCTTCAGAAAGCGCCGCAAGGCGGGCTACACGCCCGCAAATGAAGGGCCACGTCTGCAATCTCGTGATTGCATAGATGTGCCGCTTCCCATAAGTGCACTGTGTCCGGCATCCGAACACAGTGCACTTAAAGCAGAGGTCCCCTGAAGAAAAAAATATTAAAAGCCAGTAGCTACAAACACTGCAGCTGCTGACTTTTAATATATGGACACTTACCTGTCCAGGGCGCCCGCGATGTCGGCAGCCTAAGCCGATCCGTCCTTCGGCTCTTGGCTGCTGCCGCCGCCATCCTCGGCAAGGGAATAAGGAAGTGAAGCCGTGCGGCTTCACTTTCTGGTTCCCTACTCCATTTTTGGGTGGATCTCCACTTTAAGGACCTTTTTTTTTTTTTTTTTTTTTTTTTTATAAAGGGCCAGTATTAAAATTTTTTAATTTTTTTTGTGACTGCCTGGAGGGGGGCGGTGCCCATGCGCCCCCTATGGACGGGCCGCCACTGAGTGGTACTGTGCAGAGTCCATACATAAAGAATAAGAACAGATACTGAGAATTACACCCAGAATTCAGGACAAGAGAAGTGGTACTGTGCAGAGTCCATACATACAGAATAAGAACAGGGTCCTGTAATATGACTAAGCTCTGGGGGGGGGGGACGGTGTGAAACGCGTTGGAGTCCAGGCTGTGGTTGCCACTCAATCCATTCACTGCAGCGGGACACCATAGATGTGCGACTTCCAGGGGCCACCCTTTCTTTTCTTGAACTTTTGCAGGAGCCAGGACGCGCTCCACCCCCTGTCAGCACTCTAGCAGCAGCTGCGGATGCACATAAGTCTACATACCCCCCTCCCTCCCTATGGAGCATGAGCGGTTATTTATACTTTTTTTTTTTTTTACGCAAGATTCTCACAACTTTCTCACATTTTTCTAACTTAATGCAATTGGCAAAACGTGTGAATCCTGGGAGAAAGTTGTGTGAAATCCTTTATTAATAATAATCATTTCACCAGCTGCTTAGGTGAAATTTTTTTTTAAACCCCCCCCCCAAAAAACGACTTTGATCTTTTTAAAGCAAAAGCGGTATTAAATCCAAAACCCAAAACATAATATATTGCAGTGTACTAATCATTAGATGTGACGGCTGCATTCTTTTTCTTTTTTTTGGGCTTTCTTTACTTTATTTTCACCTGGAGATCCTGCCAGTAAGTCAGGTGTTTCTTCAGTAGAACAAGCTCTCTTCTAGATGTAGAAATTAGAGCGCTGAGACAAACCATTTATCCCTGACAGGTGCTTACAACGATGAATTTTATTTATTTATGTAAAACCTTTATCCCTAAAGGAAAAAAAATTGCTTGCTGTAACTGCTGGTGGCTGCATTAGTTTTCTTATTTACACTCCCCCCCCCCCCCCTCTGTTTTCACCTAGTGATCTGACCAGTAACACACCTCCATGTATTAGAGCGCCCCCTCACTCTGGAGGAAGGAGCACAGGGGGCACCTTTGGACAACAGCAGTGTCTTCGTGGGGGAGGGGAGTTAGATGTACTGGCTGATTTAGATACACTAACAAATTGAAGATAAACTCCAGCCCACCCTTTATAGTCAGCTACCGTTTGTTTTTCCTTTTGGGATAAAGGTTTTTAAGTGGATAAATAAAAGATGATAATTTGAATCACTCCTGCTACTCTTAATTGGTTTGTCTCATCCCTGTAAACTGATACATTCTGCTGAAGAGTTTGTTCTGTGAAAAACTACAGACTTGCTGGCTGGATCGCCAGATGAAGGTGGAAGAAAGAAAGCTTAAAAGAGAAAACGAATGCAGTCATCACATCTAAGAGTTGGTAAGATAATAGATGCTTGCTTTTGAGTTTAACACCGCTTAACGTTAATTGAGAATGTTCTGTTCCACTTTACCACTTAAGCCCCGGACCATTTGGCTGGCCAAAGACCAGAGCACTTTTTGCGATTCAGCACTGCGTCCCTTTAGCTGACAATTGCGCGGTCGTGCGACGTTGCACCCAAACAAAATTGACGTCCTTTTTTCCCCACAAATAGAGCTTTCTTTTAGTGGTATTTGATGACCTCTGCGGTTTTTATTTTTTGCGCTATAAACAAAAAAAGAGCGACAATTTTGAACAAAACGCAATATTTTTTACTTTATTATTTATTTTTTACTTTTTTTATTTTTTACGTTTTTTTTTTACTATTTTTTACTTTTTGCTATAATAAATATCCCCAAAAAATATATAAAATTTTTTTTTTTCCCCTCAGTTTAGGCCGATATGTATTCTTCTACATACTTTTAGTAAAAAAGTAAATCGCAATAAGCGTATATTCATTGGTTTGCGCAAAAGTTATAGCCTCTACAAAATAGGGGATAGATTTATGGCATTTTTATTATAAATTTTTTACTAGTAATGGCGGCGATCAGAGATTTTTAGCGGGACTGCGACATTGCGGCGGCCATTGGCTCCCGCTGCTGTCAATCAAATCCAATGACACAGGCGCCAGGGGGGCGTGGCCGTGTGCGGCATTCTGCGTCTATGGACGCAAATGCTGGACTCGGGAGGGCGCCCGCAAGGTAACCCCTTGGGAGATCGCTTCTCCTAGGGGGGTAATACGATGCGGGGAGGAGCTACCAGCGCCCCCCGGGGGGACCCCAGAAGTAGGGTTGCCACATCATCCCTTAAATCCAGGATACATATGAATTGCACAGGTTCTGTGGCTGATTAAGGTGATAATTAAACTCACTTGGTTCCTTATATTCATTAAATCAGCCTCAGAACCTGTGTAATTCATATGTATCCTGGATTTAAGGGATGATGTGGCAACCCTACCCAGAATGGCATGGCTGCGCAAACCGCCGTAGGTGTACATCGGGCGCTTTAAGAGCTATAGGGGGGCGCGCGATGCCGGAGCCGATGCGCGTGGCCGGCGGCCGCAATGTCCGCCGGCGACCTGCGATCGCCGGCCAATGCGCATCGGATCCGGCATCGTCGGATCGTCTGTTCCTAGTGATCAGGAATAGTGATCTCTCTCTACTCCCAGTCAGTCCCCTTCCCCCACAGTTAGAAACACCTCCCTAGGGAACACAGTTAACCCCTTGATCGCCCCCCTAGTGTCAACCCCTTCCCTGCCAGTGACATTTACACAGTAATCAGTGGCTATTTTTAGCTTTGATCGCTGTACAAATGTCACTGGTCCCAAAAAAGTGTTAAAAGTGTCAGATCTGTCCGCTGCAATGTCACAGTCCCGCTAAAAAATCTCTGATCACCGCCATTACTAGTAAAAAATTTATAATAAAAATGCCATAAATATATCCCCTATTTTGTAGACGCTGTAACTTTTGCGCAAACCAATCAATGTACGCTCATTGCGATTAAAAAAAAAAAAAAAAATGTGTAGAAAAATACATATTAGCCTAAACTGATGAAGACATTTATTTATTTATTTTATTTATTATAGAAAAAAAATGTTTTTTTTAAAAAAAATTCTCGCTCTTTTTTTGTTTATAGCACAAAAAATAAAAACCGCAGAGGTGATCAAATACCACAAAAAGGAAGCTCTATTTGTGGGGAAAAAAGGACGTCAATTTTGTTTGGGTACAACGTCGCACGACCGCGCAATTGTCAGTTAAAGCGACGCAGTGCCGTATCGCAAAAAATGGCCTGGTCCTTAAGGGGGAAAATCCTACCACGGGTGAAGTGGTTAAGGGATAAAAAAAGAAAAGTTTGAAAAAAAAATATATATTTTTTTTTAATTCCAGAGTTTGTTATAAAAGTTTGCAAACAGGTAATTTTTCTCCTTCACTGATGGGCACTGATGAGGAGGCACTGATGGGAACTGATTGGCAGCACTGGTGGGCACTGATGAGGAGGCACTGATGGGAACTGATTGGCAGCACTGGTGGGCACTGATGAGGAGGCACTGATGGGAACTGATTGGCAGCACTGGTGGGCACTGATGAGGAGGCACTGATGGGAACTGATTGGCAAGACTGATGGGTACTGATTGGCAGCACTGGTGGGCACAGATTGACAGCACTGATGGGAACTGATTGGCAGCACTGATTGGCTGTACTGGTGGGGACAGATTGGCAGCACTGGTGGGCACTCTTGGGACTGCACTCATAATTAGGAAACTGATTATCAGTGTACAAGTCCCTTTTATAGAAGCCAGTTATCAGCTCTCTTTTCTTCTCCTCACACTGTCAGCATGAGGAAAGGAGTGCCGATAACCGGCTTGTGATTGGACACAGCTGATCACGTAGTAAAAAGCCGGTGATTGGCTCTTTACCTCAATCTGTGATCAGCCGGAGGACGCTGCAATCATAGAGCGCGCCACCCGTGCCCCGCACCGGGCGAGATCACGGGAGGCCGTCATATGACGACCTCTCGGAACTAGCTGGCCGCACTGTAGCATAGCTCCCAACTGTCCCGGATTTCGAAGGGACTGTCCCTGATTTGGAGCAATGTCCCTCTGTCCCTCTTTCCTCCTTTATTTGTCCCTCATTTTGGTCTGATCTGTATAGTTGTATATAAAATGCACTTTTTATCTATCAAAAAGAGTTTCCCAGAGCTAAACCTTTCATCTGATTTCTAAATTGCCGCATTTGTAAAGTCCGAAAGCCAATATAAAGGAATAGTAGTGGTGTAAAAAAAGCACATGTCAGTTTAACCAATCTTGTTTTTTTGTACAATTCTCCTTTAAGAGGGCGTGGCAAGGGGGTATGTCTTATGCCTGCATACTTCTGCTGATAGGTGTCCCTCATTCCCATCTCAGAAAGTTGGGAGGTGTGCTGTAGCCGTCATTGGCTAGAGCCCGGTTGGCAAGTGGTTAAAAAGTACATGGTGTACGGAAGTGGTTGGGAAGGGGGCGTGTCCTATGCCTGCGTACTTTTGATAATAGGTGTCCTTCATTCCCATTTCAGAAAGTTGGGAGGAATGCAGATTTTGTATTTCCATAATTTTGTTGTGTGTGCATAAAGAGTCTCCTTGCAGTCTTTTTTTTTTTTTTTTCACTTTTTCACTTAATTTTGGCTTTTATGGCCACGGCTTTGCAATGGGACATGATGAGCTCTTTCAGGTGTGATTGTTCTTTGGCCTTGTAGTGTATCACATGCAATCTCTTAACAGTTACGTTTTTATTCATCTCCAAAGGAGAAAAGTTTCAGTACAAAGATAAAAAAGACGTACATTCACAAATATATATATAGATGTACATATACCTATACATAGGAATAGAAAAGGGGCACAATAAGAGAGGATTACATAAAAGAGGCAAAGAAGAACCATTTCCAGAAGGAAAGTGACAATCTAAGTTAAATAGTCTCAAGTATTACATCAGAAAGCAAGGCACATCAGTTCAGATCTTAGTTGCAGGTATTCATATCACTACAAAGTTGTATTTTAGGAGCAATACCTCCTCCTCAAAGCAAAAAAAAAAAAAAAAAAAGGGGGGGGGGGTATATTTTAGTGGTAATTTTAAGTGTATTCTAAATATTTCTTAATCGATCTAGTGGTGTATAAGTTCAGCGATTTCTCCTGGGGGGATCCGCTTCAGTGGCCATCACCTAGACACCCATGGACCCCAAATTTTTTCAAACTTTTTGGGACACTTCCGGCTCATAAATGTGAGCTTATATAGAGGGAGAGTCTTATCAATGAGTGTTTTCCATTGTCCCACTGTTGGGGGGTCTGTCTGTTTCCATTTAAATAAGATGGTTTTCCTTGCATAGAATAGAGCATAGAAAACGAATAGCCTCTTATGGGTGTTCGCGATGAGGGTATCACAGATCCCCAGGAGAAGGACCCGGGGATCCAGTGTAAGTGTCAGGTTCCCAATTAAGTTGATGTATTGCACCACCTCCCTCCAAAACTGTTGAAGAAGGGGGCACGACCACACCACATGTAAGAAAGTACCTATATCCGTATTGCATTTTGGGCACCTATCAGAGTGAGAGGGATATATTTTAGCAAGCCGTTGGGGTGTGTTGTATGCCTGGTGAAGGAATTTTAACTGGATGTACCTGTCCCTGGCGGATATCATCAAAGGAATATATTGTTGGACTCCCTCTTCCCAATCGTCATCCGTCAGGGAGGGCACAGCCAGCTTCCATTTGTTAAATAGCCTAGTCCCCTGGTTATCAGTTCCCAGGGTCACCCGGAGATACAAAGAGGAAAGGACACGGTCCACATGCTTGGAAATAAGGAAGCGCTCCACCATATGTGATTGTAGTTGAATTTCTGAAGGGAATTGAGCCTGAGTTGCGTGTCTCAGTTGCAAATAGCGGAAAAACATTTTAGTAGGGAGTTGGAAGGTATTACGCAGTTCGTCAAATGTAAGGAGTTTACCCTCTGGCATAATATACTGTAAGATTTTAATTTCATATTTAGCCCAGACTGCTGGGTCTGGGATCATTAAGAGATGTGGTAGTTTAGGGTTACCCCAGAGTGGTGTATAGGGTGAATAAGTTTGTGGTGGGTTGAGCTTAGCTGTCAGCTGTTCCCAAATTTTGGCGGTCGTGCGCATAGGGATGGTCATATTGCCTTGTGCTTTTGGACCCCTGAATACCAGGTTGCTCAATGCTGAATATGACCCCAATATGGCTGCTTCTAAATTGACCGCTGGGTTATGTCGTGACTGAACAAACCACCAGCGCACCGTCACCAGCACCGCTGCCCAATAATATTTCCTGAAGCACGGCAATGCCAGCCCACCCGCAGATAGGGGAAGCTGCAGGCCCGTTTTGGCAACCCTGGGGGTCTGTACCACCCAAATGAAATTAGTAATCACCCGATCTAGTTGCTTAAAAAATGATTCAGGGATAGGTACTGGAGTGTTTCTAAATACATACAGGAATTTGGGGAGGAATATCATTTTGAGAAGGTTTATCCTACCCACCGGTGTCAGGGGAAGGGACTTCCATGTTAAGCAGCGTCTTATTAGTTGCTGTAGAATGGGGTATACATTATCTGTCAGATAACAAGAGAGATCCCTTTGTATTTCAATGCCTAGATACCGAAACTTAGTGACCGTTTGCAGGGGTATATGGTGGGGGGGGAGTAGGGGCAGCTGGGAGATCGGGAAAAGCATGGATTTGTTCCAGTTTATGCGTATACCTGAGAAGGAGCCAAATAAGTCTATGATCCTTAGGGTCTCCTCGAGGGAGTGGGAAGCATCTGGGAGATAAAGAAGAGCGTCATCCGCGTAGAGGGAGATCTGTTCCCGTAGAGGGCCCACCTCCATCCCCCCTGCAGCTACGGAGGACCTAATAAGGATAGCAAGAGGTTCAACAGCTAGGGCAAACAAACCCGGGGATAACGCACATCCCTGTCTAGTACCCCTTTGTAATTTGAAGGGGGGTGAGAGGGACCCATTGGTTCTGACTCTGGCAGTGGGGTTAGCATACATCCGTTTTATCCAAGAGATAAACCTAGGCCCAATATTAAATTTTTCCAAGACATGCCAAAGATATTCCCATTCGACCGAGTCGAACGCCTTTTCGGCGTCTAGGGAGGCCACTACTCCGGGGGTACCTCTGGCAAGGGCGTGGGATATATTTGTATACAATCGTCGCAAATTGATGTCTGTTCCCTTACCTGGCATGAAACCCGTCTGGTCTCCATGAACCAGAGTAAGGATAACAGTATTGAGCCGATTCGCTAGAATTTTTGTGATGATCTTAGCGTCGACGTTTAATAGCGAAATGGGACGGTATGACTCACATAGCTCGGGGTCCTTGCGGGGCTTAGGTATTACAACAATCACCGCCTCTGACATTGATGGAGGAAGGTTTTGACCCTCCAGCATAGACAGAAGAAGTTCATGAAACTGAGGGTCCAATGACTCACTATTAGTTTTATAAAACTCACATGCAATCTCTATGGGGGGAGACAGACTATGAAATGCGATCGCTGGCGATCCTCGTCTGGTCTGGAAATGTCCGGGGGGGGGGGGGCGGGGGGCTTTCCTGTGCTCTGTACAGACACGCAGCAGGCCGGGCCGCACAATGCTCTCCCTGTACAGGACGGTCTCCTCGGGGTGAAGGCGCTATTATGCTGTGAATAGTCCTCCCTCTGTGCCGGCAGCCAGAAGAGGAATTCTATATTCCGATGATCTGATCACCCGCCAACGTGAACTGCGGACAATCGCACAGCTGCTTGCGTGAAACCAACCCCCACCCCATAAGACATGATGATGGAAGAGCAGACAGCGATCCGCCGCCGACTCTACAGGCCGGGTCATGGAGGGGGGGAGGACTGAGATACAATATCACTGACAAACTTTTCATACCGTGTCCTAATAAAGTTATTGGCTGCCCATTATTTCCAGGGAGGGACAGTCTCTGCTGTTAGTGGGCTGACCCTGGAAATGAGGGTCAGAAAATGATTGATTGTTTTGCATCGATCGGCAGCACTGGGATACTTTCTTCAGGATCGGATTTCAATTGGTCAGATGATGAGGTCACATGGTGGAAATGGAGAGATCAATGACTTACAAAAAGAAGTCACGATTGCAACTTAAAGTGTTACTAAACACCCAGAGCAGTAAAATCAGTCTGTATACGCAGTAAAGCATGCTTGTTATACTCACTGTGGAACCTAAGGGGGTTAATCCTCTGCATTGTGTAAATAAGGCTGTTTGATCCTGTCTTCTCGGATCCTCCCTTTCTTCCACTGTCCCCAATCATCTCCTGATAACACAGAGTCTATGGAGTCAGGCTGCACATGCTCAGTTTGGTGTGTATTGCTAGAGAGTTTTTTTTTTTTTTTATCTTGGGAGGGTGCATGTGATCAGCACAGGGCCAATCAGAACTGCCCAGACAGAGGGTCAAAGGTCATGCAGCCTCATAGGCAGGGCCGGTGCTACCACTAGGCAAACTAGGTAACCGCCTAGGGCGCACTGCTGCCTAGGGGTGCCCAGCTACTGGTTTCCCAACGCGTCTGCAGACTGCAGCATGTAACTAACTCAGTCTCAGGCAGCTGCTCCGTCCAACCGGTAGTGTAATTAGAGGCGCAGTGCAGCACTGGAGTCAGCGCCAAAGGAAGCAGAGCCGATGCTTCCTGTAAAGCGCCACCTCCTGTCACATGGGCAGGGCAAAGGGGGCGGGGTCAGGGGTGGAGCTAACGGGGGGGGGCGACAAAATGAGGTTTCCACCTAGGGCAGTGATGGCGAACCTTGGCACCCCAGATGTTTTGGAACTACATTTCCCATGATGCTCCACTACACTACAGAGTGCATGAGCATCATGGGAAATGTAGTTCCAAAACATCTGGGGTGCCAAGGTTCGCCATCACTGACCTAGGGTGTCAAAAATCCTTGCACCAGTCCTGCTCATAGGACAGTCAGAGGAGAATGAAAACTCCTCCTACAAGCTTTATCCAGACACTTATAGAAGTTACAAGACTGCTATATACTGCTGATGAGAAAAGGTATTTATATTTACTAAAATAATTTCCATGTTCTGTGTACTGTGGGAGACCAGATATAGTGACTGCAGGGGCTCGGGTTTAATAACATTTTAAGGGCACTTTCACGCTGAGGTGCGGGGGCGTCGGCGGTAAAGCCCCGCTATTTTTAGTGGCGCTTTACCGTAGTTTTAGCTGCGCTTGTCGGCCACTAGCAGGGGCGCTTTAAACCCCCCGCTAGTGGCCGAAAAAGGTTAAAAGCGCCCGCAAAGTGCCCCTGCCCATTAATTTCAATGGGCAGGGGCGCTTTAGGTGCGGTGTATACACCGCGCCTAAAGCGCCTCAAAGATTCTGCTTGCAAGACTTTTTTTGGCGTCCTGCCAGCGCATTGGAGTGACAGGAGAGGCACTTTACAGGCGCTTTGCAGGACGTATTTTTAGCGCTATAGCGCCCGTAAAGCGCCTCTGTGTGAAAGTAGCCTAAAGTATAACTAAAGTCAAAACTTTTTTTTTAGTTTTGGATGTAGTGTAGAGGAATTAGAACCCCGTCAAGGTTTTTTTTTTTTTTTCTTCAAATAACAGTTTTTATTAAACATATAGACATACATATACATTAAGCAATAGTGTTGCTTATAATTAAGTGCAATAGATAAACAGTCAATGCCATAGACATTGAGCTTCTGATGGTAATCGTCAAGGTACATTAGTGGTATAATATCTTCCAAACCATCTGAAGTTTTCAACCAACAAATAACATTATTAAACTGAAAATGTATTAGCAGTTTACAGAGAGAAGGAAAATAAAGTAGGAAAAGAGGAAAGAGGGATGAAAGGGGGAAAGGGAAGTGGGGGGGGGGGGGTCTAGCCGCAGACCTAGGGCGGGTCCTCTCGTTTATGCCATTCCTCCCAGACCATGTCATGGGCCTCCATTCTGTTTTGTATCCTGGCTGTCATCTTCTCCATTAGCTCTATGTCCTTTATTCTGGTATAGAGGTCTGCTCGGGAGGGTGGAATCTGTTTCTTCCAATATAGGGCTACCAGGCATCTCGCTGCTGTGAGAACATGGCCTAATAGTTTCCTAGAGTGTCGGGATATACGTAGCCCAGACACACCAAGAAGAAACAGTTTCGGGACTTTGGGGACCTGGACGCCCAGTAGGCGATTCAGCAATAATTGTGTTTCCGTCCAAAAGGGAATTATCTTGGGACATGTCCAGTAAATATGAAATAAGGTCCCCCTGTCCTTCATACACCGCCAGCATCTATCCGAGCTGGATGGGAAAATGGCGTGGAGGATATCAGGTGTCATATACCAGAAGAATAGGACCTTGTATGCATTCTCTTTGTACAAAGTGCATAATGAGCTTTTAGCCGCCTGGGACCAAATCGTCTTCCAGGTAGCTTCCGAGATCTCCTCCCCTAGAAACTTCTCCCAGCGGATCATGTACGAGTGCTTACCCTGATCTGTAATGTTATAGGAGTTCAGTATCTGATAAATATCAGATATTAGCCCGCGTCTAGTTGAGCCCTCTAATATCAAACCCTCAAAGGGTGATGGGGTCGAAAACTGTAAGTTCGGGGCAATTGATTGAGCGTAGTGCCTAATCTGCAAGTATCCAAAGAACACTTGCTTTGGTAAATCAAATTTTCTCTGTAACTCTGTAAAGGACAGTAATCTGCGCGTGCATGGGTGTACCAAATGGCCAAAGTGGAATAAATTCCTCATCGCCCATGGAAAAGACATCTGATGAGTAAGGCCTACAGGCAGCTTGGGGTTGTAGAGGAACGATGTGAGGAGTGATCTATCTGAGCATAGCTTATAGAGCCGTGCTACTTTACGCCAAAGTGTACTAATGTGGAGCATGGGGCCCAAGAGTTGAGTGGACTCCACCTTCACCTCCGCATTCCACAGCATGCTATTTGGATGGATTGGGGCCATCCAAAGTTTTTCTATTTCTGTCCACTTATTATATGAGCGTTGGGTGAACCAAGAAGCCAGGGTTCGCAGTTGAGTGGCTTGATAGTATTTAGTTAGGTCAGGGAATGATAGACCGCCGTCTGAACGTGCCGCTGTCATAACTGATTGTGGGATTCTATGTCTTTTGTAATTCCAAACAAATCGTACTAGATCCGCCTGGAGTTTTTTCAGTTCTGATAGGGGTATTGGGATGGGGAGAGTCTGGAATAGATACAGTAACTTTGGTAGGATGACCATCTTAACAGAGGCTATCCTCCCTAGTAGGGAGATATGATGAGCCTTCCATTTCAATAGAAGGTCCCTTATAGTTTTAAAGAGAGGGGGGTAATTGGCTCGGTATAGGGTGGAATAAGAGGGAGTTAGCTGTACTCCCAGGTATTTCAATGATGATGACTGCCAATGGTAAGGGAAGTTATGTTGTAGGTGTTGTGTTTCCTGTGTTGGGATATTAATGGGTAGGGCTTCTGATTTAGTTGCATTTATCTTGTATCCTGATAGGGATCTGTATAGGTCAAGTTCGGCGTGTAGATTAGGAAGTGACATTCTGGGTTGGGTCAGGGTGAGGATAATATCATCAGCAAACAAGGCTAGTTTGAATTCCCTGTCCCGCAGCGGTATGCCGTGAATGTTGGGGTTTTTTCGGATGGAAGCCGCCAGAGGCTCGACACACAACGCAAAAAGTAGCGGTGAGAGTGGGCACCCCTGGCGGGTCCCATTCGTGATTGGAAAGGCCCGTGATAGAGCGAAGGGAGTTTTTACTTGGGATGAGGGATTAGTGTACAGATGTCTAATTGCTTGGAGGAATGGGCCCTGAAATCCCATGCAATTCAACGTGGCGAAGAGGAAGGACCAGCCGAGGCGGTCAAAAGCCTTTTCCGCGTCCAAGCCAAGGACTAACGCTTGCTGCTTATTCCTGTTCGCCACGTCTATTAGGTCAATAATTCTTCTCGTGTTATCCCCCGCCTGACGTAGGGGGACGAATCCCACCTGATCCTTGTGTATTAGCGAGGGGAGTATCAGGTTTAGTCGCATTGAAAGGAGTTTAGTAAAAATTTTTAGATCAGAGTTTAGGAGTGCGATTGGCCTGTAGCTGGCGCACACAGAAGGATCCTTGTCAGGCTTAGGAATTAACGTGAGGAACGACCTCTGCATGTCAGTGGGAATGGGGGTTTTCTGAAAGAAGGCGTTGAACATCCTGCACATATATGGTAGTAGAATCGGGAGAAATGTCTTATAATACTCATAAGGAAGGCCATCTGGGCCAGGTGATTTATGAGAGGGCAGAGTTTTGATGGTGGCCGTTAGCTCTTCCTCTGTAACCGGTGCATTAAGTGACATCAGGTCCGTCTTAAGTAATTTGGGGAGTCCACAGTCCTCCAAGTATTGCTTCATTCGATCTTTTATTTCAGGTGGGGCCGGGTCTCTGGGAATTTCAGGGTTATTATATAGTGTTGTGTAAAATTCTCCGAAGGTCTGGGCTATATCTTGGGGGTGTGACATGAGGGCCCCCTTTTTATCTTTAATTTGGTGAGGTGTGGACAGGTGAGAGCGTTCCGAGAGTTTACGTGCTAGGATAGTATGGGCCTTATTCCCCTTGTCATAGTATGTTTGTCTTAATCGAGTAAGTGCTTTCTCTACCTGTCCCAACGCTAAATCTCGAAGGGTGTTTCTGAGGCCCCGTCAAGGTTTTTATTGCTGTCTGCGTCACCGTTAGGGAGATTCACCCTCTCTAAGAAAAATCTAAAATTTTGAGTTGTCGCCAAACCAGGAAAAGAGGGGAAATCTTCCGATGGGGACACTAGTTTGGCATCCCCTCACTTTGGAGGCATTTCCTCTAACTTCCTGTTTTGGCTATGAGACAGGAAGTGAAGGGAAATCTTCCCAATGTGTCACAGATCACACACAAAAAAAACCTGACAGGGGTTATAACCCTCCCTTACTTACTTAAAATGGAAAAAAAATTGCCTTTAGTTCTTCTTTAACTATCAATTGATATTCACTTCCCTCTGCGTGGCATATCAATCGAATGGGTTGGCTATAGATAGAATATTCCAATCGGAAGGGATTGATTAAAAAATAAATCTATTATTTTTATAAGCATGTAAGGTCACCATAAGATTTTAGGGAAATTATTGTTATTTACCTTTATTCAATTATTATTTACTCCCTTTTTTAACTGTTAATTTATATATATATATATATATATATATATATATATATATATATATAAATTATGTGTGTATTACTGATTTTCTTTCTTAAAAACTGTAAAAATATTTATGAAAAAAAAAGATTTCAGGGAGATTTGTCTCTGGAAATATCAGACCCCAAATATCATCAGTATAATTTTTTATACATATATTTTTTTAAAATGCTAAAAATGTATTTTATACTTGCCTTTTAAAAATTGATGCTTTGAGGCTTTCTTGATGCTCTGCCATCCATCCATCCATCCATCCATCCATCCATCCCTCCTTCCAACCTGCAGCTGTCTATTACGTGCAGTTCCACAGACTGCCCACTAGAGGCCGCTGCTGTCTCTCCCTCTTGCACGGAACCCTATGGAGAGATTAGTGTGTAGTCGGGGAAGGATTTTGGCGTTGCACTTGAAGAGCTCAAGAGGTAGAGATGGCGCGAGCAGCCAAGGTATGGAGAGAGCAGAGTTCCTGTGTGCACCGTGTGCTGTCCTCCCCCTCCCCCTGGCTCTGGGCTGTATATTGTGTCTTCTGTGATGTGTCTAGTAATGACCCTCCTCCTTCCCCCAACCCCTGACCCACCCAAACCTTCAACAATCAACACCTGACACCCTTAAGACCCTTTAAAACCTCTGACCCCTCACCCCATATCCTGATCCTCCTGACCCCTCACCCCCTGTCCTGATCCGCCCAACCCTCCTGACCCCTCACCCCCAACCCTTCTGACCCCTCACCCCCTGCCCTGATCCCCCAACCCTTCTGACCCCTCACCCCATGCCCTGATCCCCCCCAACCCTTCTGACCCCTCACCACATGCCCTGATCCCCCCAACTCTTCTGACCCCTCACCCCCTGTCCTGATTCCTCCAACCTTCCTGACCCCTCACCCCATGCCCTGATCCCCTCTGACCCCTCACCCCCTGCCCTGATCCACCAACCCTCCTGACCCCTCACCCCATGGCCTGACCCCCCCAACCCTTCTGACCCCTCACCCCATGCCCTGATCCCCCCCAACCCCTCTGACCCCTCACCCCCTGCCCTGATCCACCAACCCTCCTGACCCCTCACCCCATGGCCTGACCCCCCCAACCCTTCTGACCCCTCACCCCATGCCCTGATCCCCCCCAACCCCTCTGACCCCTCACCCCCTGCCCTGATCCACCAACCCTCCTGACCCCTCACCCCATGGCCTGACCCCCCCAACCCTTCTGACCCCTCACCCCATGCCCTGACCCCTCCCCCCATGCCCTGATCCCCCCCCCAACCCTTCTGACCCCTCACCCAATGCCCTGATTCCCTCAATCCTTCTGACCCCATGCCCTGATCCCCCAATCCTTCTGATCCCTCACCCCATGCCCTGATCCCCTCAATCCTTCTGATCCCTCTCCCCGTGCCCTGATCCCACAACCCTTCTGACCCCTCACCCCATGCCCTGATCCCCCCCCAACCCTTCTGACCCCTCACCCCATGCCCTAACCCCCCCCCCAAACCCTTCTGACCCCTCACCCCATGCCTTGATCCCCTCAATCCTTCTGACCCCTTACCCCATGCCCTGATCCCCCCAACCCTTCTGACCCCTCACCCCCTGCCCTGATCCCCTCAATCCTTCTGACCCCTCTCCCTATACCCTGATCCCCCAACCCTTCTGACCCCTCACTCCATGCCCCGATCCCCCTAACCCTCCTGACCCTTCACTCAATGCCCTGATCCCCCCAACCCTTCTGACCCCTCGCCCCGTGCCCTAATCCCCCCAACCCTCCTGACCCCTCACTCAATGCCCTGAGCCCCCAACCCTTCTGACCCCTCACCCCATGCCCTGATCCCCCAACCCTTCTGACCCCTCACCCCATGCCCTGATCCCCTCAGTCCTTCTGATCCCTCTCCCCGTGCCCTGATCCCACAACCCTTCTGACCCCTCACCCCATGCCCTGATCCCCCCAACCCTTCTGACCCCTCACCCCATGCCCTGATCCCCCCAACCCTTCTGACCCCTCACCCCATGCCCTAACCCCCCCAACCCTTCTGACCCCTCACCCCATGCCTTGATCCCCTCAATCCTTCTGACCCCTTACCCCATGCCCTGATCCCCCCAACCCTTCTGACCCCTCACCCCCTGCCCTGATCCCCTCAATCCTTCTGACCCCTCTCCCTATACCCTGATCCCCCAACCCTTCTGACCCCTCACTCCATGCCCCGATCCCCCTAACCCTCCTGACCCTTCACTGAATGCCCTGATCCCCCCAACCCTTCTGACCCCTCGCCCCGTGCCCTAATCCCCCCACCCTCCTGACCCCTCACTCAATGCCCTGAGCCCCCAACCCTTCTGACCCCTCACCCCATGCCCTGATCCCCCAACCCTTCTGACCCCTCACTCAATGCCCTGATCCCCCAACCCTTCTGACCCCTGCCCTCCCCAACCCTCCTAACCCCTCACCCCCTGCCCTGATCCCCACAAACCTTCTGACCCCTCTCCCCATGCCCTGATCCCCCCAACCCTCCTGACCCCTCGCCCCTTGGCCTGAACCCCTCAATCCTTCTGACCCCTCACCCCATGCCCTGATCCCCCAACCCTTCTGACCCCTCACCCCATGCCCTGATCCCCCCAACCCTTCTGACCCCTCACCCCATGCCCTGATCCCCCCAACCCTTCTGACCCCTCACCCCATGCCCTGATCCCTCAACCTTTCTGACCCCTCACCCCATGCCTTGATCCCCCCAACCCTTCTGACCCCTCACCCCCTGCCCTGATTCCCTCAATCCTTCTGACCACTCTCCCCGTGCCCTGATCCCCCATCCCTCCTGACCCCTCACTTAATGCCCTGATCCCCCAACCCTTCTGACCCCTCACCCCAAGCCCTGACCCCCCGACCCCTCACCCCCTGCCCTGACCCCCCCGACCCCTCACCCCATGCCCTGATTCCCCCCCCCCACCCTTCTGACCCCTTACCCCATGAAAAAAAGAGGGCGCACCAGCCTAGTGCATTATCTTTTGGTACATTTATTCAGAAAATACTGCAATCAGTGGACGGACTGCCATATGCCTAAGACCTTTTTAAGCGTGATTGTCTCCTACCTTTGTGAGTAGTTTTCAATATATATTTTCTGAATAAATGTACCAAAAGATAATGCACTAGGCTGGTGTGCCCTCTTTTCTTTGTTTACTACTAGGATATCCCTATCCTGGAGGGCAGCAAGGCTGAAAGCTCTTATCCAATTTGATCTTTTTGGACCACCTAGCCAACACACCTGTGCGCAAGAGCATTTGCTTTTTTGTTATCCCTCACCCCATGCCCTGACCCCCCCCAATCCTTCTAACCCCCTCATCCCATGCCCTGATCCCCCCCCAACCCTTCTGACCCCTCATCCCATGCCCTGACCCCCCCCCAACCCTTCTGACCCCTCATCCCATGCCCTGACCCTCCCAACCCTTCTGACCCCTCACCCCATGCCCTGACCCCCCCCAACCCTTCTGACCCCTCACCCCATGCCCTGATCCCCCCCAACCCTTCTGACCCCTCATCCCATGCCCTGATCCCCCCCAACCCTTCTGACCCCTCATCCCATGCCCTGACCCCCCCCAACCCTTCTGACCCCTCACCCCATGCCATGACCCCCCCCAACCCATCTGACCCCTCACCCCATGCCCTGATCCCCCCCAACCCTTCTGACCCCTCATCCCATGCCCTGATCCCCCTCAACCTTTCTGACCCCTCACCCCATGCCCTGATCCCCCCTCAATCCTTCTGACCCCCTCATCCATGTCCTTATCCCCCCCGACCCTTCTGACCCCTCATCCCATGCCCTGACCCCCCCCAACCCTTCTGACCCCTCACGCCATCCCCTGATCCCCCCAGCTCTTCTGACCCCTCACCCCATGCCCTGATCCCCACAACCCTCCTGACCCCTCACCCCATGCCTTGATCCCCCCCAACCCTTCTGACCCCTCATCCCATGCCTTGATCCCCCCCAACCCTTCTGACCCCTCATCCCATGCCTTGATCCCCCCAACCCTTCTGACCCCTCACCACATGCCCTGATCCCCCAATCCTTCTGACCCCTCACCGCATGCCCTGATCCCCCCCCAACCCTTCTGACCCCTCACCGCATGCCCTGATCCCCACAACCCTTCTGACCCCCCACCCCATGCCCTGATCCCCCAACCCTTCTGACCCCATGCCCTGATCCCCCCCCCAACCCTTCTTATCCCTCACCCCATGCCCTGATCCCCCCAACCTTCCTCGCCCCTCACCCCCTTCCCTTAGCCCCCCCAACCCCTCCCCCTGTGCCCTGATTTCCTCCCCAACACTTCCTGACTTCCCACCCAACCCTCCTGACCCCTCACCCCATGCCCTGATCCCCCCCCCCAACCTTTCTAACTTCTCACCCCATGCCCTGATCCCCCCCCCCAAACCCTTCTGTCCCCTCACCCTGTGACTCAATCAACTATTTAACCCCTCAAGCCACCATCTGACCCACCCAACTTTTCTGACCCCTCACTCCATGCTCTGATCCCCCCAACCCTTTTGACCCCTCACCCCATGCCCTGATCCCCTCCCAACCCTTCTGATCGCTCACCACATGCCCTGATCCCCCCAACCTTCCTGACCCCTCACCCCCTTCCCTGATCCCCCCCAACCCCTCCCCCCATGCCCTGATTTCCTCCCCAACACTTCCTGACCTCCGACCCAACCCTCCTGACCCCTCACCCCATGCCCTGATCCCCCCCAACCTTTCTAACCCCTCATCCCATGCCCTGATCCCCCCCAACCCTTCTGTCCCCTCACCCTGTGACTCAATCAACTATTTAGCCCCTGACCCCTCACGCCACCATCTGACCCACCCAACTTTTCTGGCCCCTCACCCCTAACCCCACACTCCACGCCCCTATACCCTGAACTTTTAAAATCTCTGACCCCCCGATTCCTTACCACATTCCTTTATCTCCAAACCCTCCTGACCCCACACCCCGACCCTCAAACCCTTAAAACCTCTGACCCCTTCCCCCCCCCCCTCGACCTCTCACTCCACCTTTTTACCCACCCAAACCCTTCTGACCCCTCACTCAACCCCCTGATCCTCCAGACCCCTCACCCCACCCTATTACCCACTCAACATCTTCTGATCCTTCAATCTACCCCTTGATCCTCCAACCCTCTTGACCCACCTCCTCCTGACCCCTCACCTCGCCCTCTAATACTCCTGACCCCCAACCCGTAAAAAAACAAAAAAAAAAAAAACCTTGAAGAGAAACTGTTGGATGAGGAAGAGTCAGAGTTTGAATATGTCAAATTCCAACTCCCCAGCTATACTCAGTGGTTTGATCCCCATACCATACTGTGTTCTGTAGTGGTCAGTAGTACCAGGACAAGGTCCTTTAGCACCCTAGGCGAAAAGGCCAAAGTTCTGGACTGAGTGCACATTGGCCTTTTTGCCTTCAGTAATATAGGAGGCATTGATAGCAAGTAGCAGAGCCGCAGGTGATTGGGACTTGTCTAGACAGCTGCCTCAATGAAGCATCGCCTGCTGATACCAACGTTGCCCACTAGATGGAGGTGTTCATGTTTCTGCTGATATGCATTTCAATGACAAATTGTTAAAGGGATTTAAAGTCAGAAGGTTTTTTATCTTAAAGTGGAGTTCCACCCAAAAGTGTACTCCCCCCCCCCCCCCCCCCTCTGGTGCCACATTTGGCACCTTTTCGGGGGGAGGGGTGACAGGATACCTGTCTTTCACAGGTGTCCAAAGACAGGTATCCTGTTCCCACTTCCGGGAGCCTCAGCCGCAGGTATTTGCGTCATCTCCCGGTCTTCCTCCCTCCACCCTCCCCGGCTGCCGGGCCAGTGGAAGAGAGGAGCCTCGCGCATACGCAGAAGGGTACCCGGCGTGAAGCCATAAGGCTACACTGCCGGGTTCCCTTACTCGCAATGGAGGCGGCATACACCCATTGCGGGTAAGTAAGTGCCGACATCGCTGGACTCCAGGACAGGTAAGTGTCCGATTATTAAAAGTCAGCAGCTGCAGTATGTGCAGCTGCTGGCTTTTAATTTTTGCACAAGGAGGAAAAGTCACAAAAGGTCATTGCTAAAGAAGCTGGCTGTTCACAGAGTGCTGCATCCAAGCATACTAATGGAAAGTTGAGTGGAAGGAAAAAGTGTGGTAGAAAAAGGTGCTCAAACAACAGGGGACAACTGCAGCCTTGAGAGGATTGTGGTGCAAAGGCCATTCAAGAGTTTGGGGGAGATTCTCAAGGAGAGGACTATGGCTGGTGTCAGTGCTTCAAGAGCCACCGCACACAGACATATCCAGGACAACTGTCACATTCCTTGTGCCAAGCCACTCCTGAACCAGAGACAACGTCAGAAGCCTTACCTGGGCTAAGGGGACAAAGGACTGGACTGTTGCACATTGGTCCTAAGTCCTCTTTTCGCATGAAAGTAAATTTTGCATTTCATTTGGAAATCAAGGTCCCAGAGTCTGGAGGAAGAGTGGAGAGGTACAGAATCCAAGTTGCAACATGAGGTCCAGTGTGAAGTTTCCACAGTCAGTGAGGATTTGGGGAGCCGTGTCATCTGCTGGTGTTGGTCCTCTGTGTCTTATCAAATCCAAAGTCAGCGCAGCCCTCTACCAGGAAGTTCTAGAGCAGTGTTTCTCAACTCCAGTCCTCAAGGCGCCACAACGGGTCATGTTTTCAGGATTTCCATTATTTTGCACAGGTGATTTGATTAGTTTCATGCCTTAGTAATTACCACAGCCGTTTAATTTGAGGGAAATCCTGAAAACATGACCTGTTGGGGTGCCTTGAGGACTGGAGTTGAGAAACACTGTTCTAGAGCACTTCATGCTTCCCTCTGCTGACCAGCTTTATGGAGATGCTGATTTTATTTTCCAGCAGGACTTGGCACCTGCCCCACACTGCCTAAACTACCAATACCTGGTTTAATGATCATGGTATCATTGTGCTTGATTGGCCAGCAAACTCGCCTGACCTAAACCCCATAGAGAATCTGTAGGGTATTATCAAGAGGAAGATGAGAGACATCAGACCCAACAATGCAGACAAGCTGAAGGCCGCTATCAAAATAACCTGGACTTCCATAACACCTCAGCAGTGCCACAGGCTGATCACCTCCATGCCACGCCGCATTGATTAATGCAAAAGGAGCCCTGTCCAAGTATTGAGTGCATACTATACATGGACAGATACATATACTGTACATGGACAGACTTTTCACTAAGCAAACATCTCTGTATTAAAAAATCCTTTTTTTATTGGTCTTAAGTAATATTCAAATTTTCTGAGATACTGAATTTTGGGTTTTCACTAGCTGTAAGCCATAATCATCAAAATTAAAAGAAAGAAATGCTTAAAATATATCACTCTGTGTGTAATAAATCTATATAACAGGGATATGCAATTAGCGGACCTCCAGCTGTTGCAGAACTACAAGTCCCATGAGGCATAGCAAGACGCCGACAGCTACAAGCATGACACCCAGAGGCAGAGGCATGATGGGACTTTTGCAGTTTTGCAGCAGCTGGAGATCCGCTAATTGCATATCCCTGCTATATATGAGTTTCACCTTTTTAATTGAATTACTGAAATAAATTAACATTTTGATGATATTTAATTTTTTTTTTGAGATGCACCTGGATATATAATTTTTTATTTATTTTTTTCTTATAAAATTATTTTAGAAATAAAAAATGTTAATACGGGGTGTAACCATAGAGTGTTATGGGCTCCTTTTGGAAGATGGACTTGCTGGAAGCCACATGAAAAAGACCAGCTGTCTATAAAGAGCTTCGGAAGCCGTGCCCAGAAAGGGGGGAAACATCTATCCAGCAGTATTCTGTATTACAGGGTTTTATGTATGCATCGCTCTTACATATTGTACATTCACATCAGTCCCTGCCCTCAAGGAGCTTACAATCTAAGGTCCTCAGCTTTCATGCACACCTAGGCAAACCAGGGCCAGTTTAGAGAGGAATCAATTACCCTATTAGCATGACTTTAGAGTGTGGGAGGAAACCCGCACAGGCAGAACATGCATACGCCCTTCAGATACTGTCCTTGTCTGGATTTGAACTGAAGACTCCAGTGCTGCAGGTAGACGCTTTGCCTGCGGTCTCCCTTTATGAATTTGCCATTCCTTGTCCTGTCCTGTGCTACAGATGCGGCCATCTTGAAAGAGGCGGGGCTTTTGTTCTCTCATGTCAGAGCTGTCCCTGATGACTGAATAATTGAGCAGAAGCCGGGAGATTCTTGCACTGCAGCTCCTCAGGCTCAGCTTCCCCTCCAGCAAGGAGGACCGTGAGCAGCACAGTACTAACATCCCCAAATCTCACTCTAAATCTTCTGAGACTAGCAGTCAGTGGCAGCAGTGCCTTAGACCGCTGGTCTCCAAACTGTGGCCCGGGGGCCAAATGCGGCCCTTTGCTTACTTTTATCTCACCCCCGGGGGACTATTTAATACACTGATACCAACAATGGGCCAAAATCCCCCCCCCCCCCCCCGACACCAACAATGGGACACAATTCCTCCCACTGCCACCAATAATGGGGCACAGTTTCTTTCAATGACACCAATGATGGGAAACAATTCCTCCCAATGACACCAATGATGGGGCACAATTTCTCCCAATGACTCTAATGATGGGGCCCAATTCCTCCTAATGAAACCAATGATGGGTCACAATTCCTCCTAATGACATCAGTGATGGGGCACAATTTAATCCAATGACACCAACGGTGGGGCCCAATGACAGCAGTGATAGGGCACAATTTCTCCCAGTGACAGCAATGCTGGGACACAATTCCTCCCAATGACCCCAATGATGGGCCACAATTCCTCCTAATGACACCAATGATGGGGCACAATTCTTCCCAATGACACCAGTGATGGGGGCACAATTCCTCCCAATGACCCCAATGATGGGCCACAATTCCTCCTAATGACACCAATGATGGGGCACAATTCTTCCCAATGACACCAGTGATGGGGCACAATTCTTCCCAATGACACCAGTGATGGGGGCACAATTGTTCCCAATGACACCAGTGATGGGGGCACAATTGTTCCCAATGACACCAGTGATGGGGGCACAATTGTTCCCAATGACACCAGTGATGGGGGCACAATTGTTCCCAATGACACCAGTAATGGGGCACAATTGTTCCCAATGACACCAGTGATGGGGCACAATTGTTCCCAATGACACCAGTAATGGGGCACAATTGTTCCCAATGACACCAGTAATGGGGGCACAATTGTTCCCAATGACACCAGTAATGGGGGCACAATTGTTCCCAATGACACCAGTAATGGGGCACAATTGTTCCCAATGACACCAGTGATGGGGCACAATTGTTCCCAATGACACCAGTGATGGGGCACAATTGTTCCCAATGACACCAGTGATGGGGCACAATTGTTCCCAATGACACCAGTGATGGGGCACAATTGTTCCCAATGACACCAGTGATGGGGCACAATTGTTCCCAATGACACCAGTGATGGGGCACAATTCTTCCCAATGACACCAGTGATGGGGCACAATTCCTCCTACTGATGCCAAAGATGGGGCATTGTTTTTTCCACTGAGATTGGAACCTTTTCTACTCCCAGTGACCACAGTCCGGCCCTCCTAAAGACTAAAGGACAGTAAACTGGCCCTTTGTTTAGAAAGTTTGGAGGCCCCTGCCTTAGATGATCCTATACTGCAGATATACAGCAATGAGGCTTAAGGCAGAAAAGCAAGGGGATCCGTGCACTGCAGGTTTTCAGGTACAGCTTCTTCTTCAGCAAGGTCAACAGCAAGCAGCGCGATAACGACATCGCCAAATCTCACTCCAAATCTGGTGAGACCAGCAGTCAGAGGCAGAAGTGCCTTAGATCTCACACTGCAGATATACAGCAATGAAGCACAAGACATGGGAGCCCGGGCACAGGAAGTGCACTGCTATTTATTTTAAAACAATACACTGCAGTGAAACGCATAGGTGTCAGTGTGGCCCAAGACGTGTTGTGTGAGAACTTTCTGGCAGTGTAAAATTAGAGCCTCTTTGTGGGAATATGTGAAGCTTCAACAGGGAGAAATGACAAATGTAAGTTTTGATATCCTCCGGGAAGCTGAGGAGATTTTGTAGAAGAATGCAGACTGCTGTCAGTGGAGTAACCTGTCCGATTCTCTTGTAGAGCGCGGTGGTGATGTGTATGGATGTGGGTCTGGCGATGACGCACTCCCACCAGGGGGAGGAGACTCCGTTCCAGCAAGCCAAGAAAGTGATGACCATGTTTGTGCAAAGACAGGTAACAAACTTCACCATCTGATGGGGGTGTGTACATTTAATTAACGGGGAATGCCAACTTATACCCTGCTTTTTAACCCCTTCAATACTGGGGGAATTTTATTACCTTCCTGCCCACTAAATTTTTATCATTTTTTTTGAGACAGGTAGAGCTTTCTTTTGGTGGTATTTAATCACCACTGAGGAGTTAATTTTTTGCCAAAAAACAAAGACCTAACATTTAGAAACAAAATAGTATTTTTTCATTTCTGTTATAAATTTTTGTAAATAAGTACACTTTCTCATTCTGTTGATGTGCGCTGATGAGGCTGCACTGATGGGCACTGATGAGGCTGCACTGATGGGCACTGATGAGGCTGCACTGATGGGCACTGATGAGGCTGCACTGATGTGCACTAATAGGATGTACTGATGAGTAGAGGTCGACCGATATATCGGCCAATATCAGCCGATTGTGCTGATAAAAAAAAGCCGATTCAGCGGGACTTGCAAATGACTTCTCTAATTGAAGTCAATTGCAAGTTGTCTGAAGTTTTCCTCTCTCCTCCTCTGGGCAGCCTGCCAAGTCTGATAAGAAGATACATTTGTATCTCTTTCAGGTTCTTTTATCAATAGACTGAACTCCGTGGAGAAGTTTTCAGTTTAACCATTTAAAGACTAAATCTTTTCTGACACTTGTTGCTTACAAGTAAAAATCCTGTATTTTCTGCTAGAAAATCACTTAGAACCCCCAAACATTATATATATATTTTTTTTAGCAAAGACCCTAGGGAATAAAATAGCGGTTGTTGCAATATTTTATGTCACACGGTATTTGCGCAGCGGTCTTTCAAACACATTTTTTTTTAAAAATACACTAATGAAAAAAAAAAAAAAAAAAAAAAAAAAGAAGTAAAGTTAGCCCATTTTTTTTCGTCCAAAAGTTTTGATTACCTGTTTTTGTGTATTTAATATTTAAGATATAGTTATTTTTTTTTAATCTAAATTCTACATACAAGTGAACTGATCGGAGGTTTGTTTTGTTTAATAAATGTTTAAATATAAAAAATTTTCTGTATCACTTATTACTTAAGGCTGCTTCCACACTGGAGCGGGCATGCGTTGACGGTAAAACGCTGTTAATTTTAGCGGCGCTTTACCGTCATTTTAGCGGTGCTATTCGGCTGCTAGCGGGGCGCTTATAACCCAGCTAGCGGCCGAAGAAGGGGTTAAATGCGCCCCTGAAGCGCTGCTGCCGAAACACTTTGCAGGCGCTTCGGCAGCGGTGCGCATTCATTTCAATGAGCAGGAGTGGTGGAGGAGGGGTATACACCGCTCCAAAGATGCTGCTTGCAGGACTTTTTTTTTTAACATCCTGCCAGCGCATCGCCTCAGTGTGAAAGCACTCGAGCTTTCACACAGACTGCAGGGGAGCCGTTTTACAGGTGCTATTTTTAGCCCAAAAGCGCCTGAAAAATGCCCCAGTGTGAAAGGGGTCTAACTGTTAGATTTTATGAGATGAAGGGAAAAAAAAAAAAAATCGGCCTAATATATCGGCCCAAAAAAATCTGCATCATATATCGGCCACCGCGATTTCTAAATATCGGCTTTGGCATCGGCCAGAGAAAAACCCATATCGGTCGACCTCTACTGATGAGGCTGTATTATGGGCACTGATGAGGCTGTACTGATGGGCATTGATGAGGCTGCACTGATGGGCACTAATAGGATGTATTGATGGGCATTGATGAGGCTGCACTGATGGGCACTAATAGGATGTACTGATAGGCATTGATGAGGCTGGACTGATGGGTACTGATGAGGCTGGACTGATGGGTACTGATGAGGCTATACTGATGGGTACTGATGAGGCTGTACTGAGGGCATTGATGAGGCTGGACTGATGGGTACTGATGAGGCTGTACTGAGGGCATTGATGAGGCTGGACTGATGGGTACTGATGAGGCTGGACTGATGGGTACTGATGAGGCTGCACCGATGGGCACTGATGAGGCTGCACTGATGGGCACTGATGAGGCTGCACTGATGTGCACTAATAGGATGTACTGATGAGGCTATACTTATGGGCACTGATGAGGCTGTACTGATGGGCACTGATGAGGCTGCACTGATGGGCACTAATAGGATATATTGATGGGCATTGATGAGGCTGTACTGATGGGCACTGATGATGCTGCACTGATGGGCACTAATAGAATGTACTGATGGGCATTGATGAGGCTGGACTGATGGGTACTGATGAGGCTGTACTGATGGGCATTGATGAGGCTGGACTGATGGGTACTGATGAGGCTTTGTCTGATGGGTACTGATGAGGCTACACTGATGGGCACTGATGAGGCTGCACTGATGGGCACTAATAGGATGTACTGATGGGCACTGATGAGGCTGCACTGATGGGTACTGATGAGGCTGCACTGATGGGCACTAATAGGATGTACTGATGGGCACTGATGAGGCTGCTCTGATGGGATGGCACCGAAGGACACTGATGAGATGGCACTGATAAAGAGGCACTAATAGGTGGCACTGATTGACATATTGGATGGGCACTGATGAGGAAATGCCGCTGATCAGCTGTCCTCTCCTCGCGCGCTGTCAGTGTGAGGTGAGGAAAGCCGATAACCTGCATTTCCTTTTTTACAGCTGTGATTGGACACAGCTGATCACATGGGTAAAAAGTCTCATCATCGTCTCTTTACTTCAGTGATATGCCGTCTCCCAGGGACCCAGCGCCCCGCGATCACCTCGCACAGCGAGAGTGGTCATATGACGTCGCCCCAGAATGAGAGCCACCTCACGCCCATCCTTTCCCTATATGGCGGTTAAATGACAATTACGCTGTCATGCAACACTGTACCCATATGACATTTTTTTCTTTTTCACACAAATAGAGCTTTCTTTTGGTGGTATTTGTGGTTTTTACTTTTTGCTTTATAAACAGCAGCTCCTGCTACAGTCAATCACAACAAGTGTGCGAATGAGGAGAGAGCGGGAGGAGGAGGGCGGGGCCGAGCCATGGCTCTGAGTGTCTTATAGATGCATAGAGCAGGGCTCAGGTACGAGCACCAGTGCCCCCCAGAGCAAGCGGCTTGCTATTGCGGGCACTGGCTGAACTGCTGACTGCCTGCACCGTAAATAGCAAGCCGGCTGAAGAGGACCAAGATGGTGGCGAGGAAGCTAAAGTATATGCAAACCTATTCAGTTTAAAAAAGAAATGAAAGGTGAAACGTTTGTGTATAGATATAAAAAAACAAAAAACAAAAACATCATCAATACCTTTTTTATAAGTGATCACTCTAAGCTCCTTATGCAGAGCCGGGGGAGGAGAAACAATGGGACACTGATCTTCCAAGTGAATGGCTGTGCAGGGGAGGGGAGGTGTCAGGACAAGTGTGGTCACTGGAGAAGAGCAGGCTGAGTTCCCAGCACAGCTAGAGAACTGACCACGCTGTACTCTCATGCCTAGCGTGGTCTGCATTTAATAGGAAAGCAGAGGGACTGGCAGGAGTACCGGGGATTTTACACAGAGGAAGCAATACAAAGAGAACAGGAGACTTTCTCATACAAGTACATGGTACAGCAGGCACATATCAGGGATATGAAGTGTTGGGGGAACATATTCATTAAGGGTGTATAAAATAAAGTAAGGGGGGGGTGGAGTTGAGTACTGCCCTGAATTTGTAGTTGGAATATCTTGATGTCTCTCTTATTTTCATCAGTATTCCCTTCTGCACATCATATTGTGTTACTGTCACCTTTCTATCCTGTGTGTATTTCCCGGTAGGTGTTTGCAGAGAGTAAAGATGAGATTGCGGTGGTTCTCTTCGGCACGGATGGAACAGATAACGCTCTGGCTGACGAGGATCAGTATCAGAACATCTCAGTCCACCGACATCTCATAATGCCCGACTTCGACCTGCTGGAGGAGATTCAGGATGTCATCCAGCCTGGAAATCAACAAGCTGACTGTATCCTTCACGGAGTGCTGTGTGTGTGACCGGGGGGGTGGGGGGGGAGTGGATAATTGATCTGTATATAACATGGGGAATCGTTCTTTTTTATTTTTATTATTCATGTTTGTGTACTGTGTGTTGTAGCTATTGAGCTCTGTAAACATCAAACAATCCTGTTAACCACTTGACCTCCGAAAGATTTACCCCTCTTCATGACCAGGTGCTTTTTTGCGATACGGCACTGCGTTTAATTTAACTGACAATTGCGCGGTCGTGCGACGTTGCACCCAAACAAAATTGACGTCCTTTTTTTCCCCACAAATAGAGCTTTCATTTGGTGGTATTTGATCACCTCTGCGGTTTTTATTTTTTGGCACTATTAACAAAAAATGACCGACAAGTTTATAAAAAAAAAAACAATATTTTTTTACTTTCTGCTATAAAAAACATCCCATGAAAAAAAAATGTAAAAAATCAAATTTCTTCATCAATTTAGGCCAATATGTATTCTGCTACATGTTATTGGGATTTTTTTTTTGCCAAAAAGTGTATATTAATCGGTTTACTAGAACGTTATAGCGTCTACAAACTATGGCATATATACTGGAATTTTAAATTTTTTTTTTATACTAGTAATGGCGGCGATTAGCAACTTATAGTGGGTTTGCGATGTTGCGGCGGGACAATCAAACACTGACACTTTTGACACTTCGTGGTAACTAGTGACACGAATACAGTGATCAGTGCTAAAAATATGCACTGTCACTGTACTGACACTGGCTGGGAAGGGGTTAAACTAGGGGGGTCAAAGGGTTAACTGTGTGCCTAGCCAGTGTTTTTGTGTGCTGTATGTGCTCCTTTTACTATGGGAAGAGATGGATTTTAGTCCTTGTTTTGCAGGAACACATAATCCATACCTCCCCCCCCCCCCCCCTGCCAGACTGAAGCTCTCTTTGTTTACATAGGTAGAGCTTTATTCTGAATCTCTTCCTGACAATCGGCGGGTGCCAACCGACATCAAGTGGTCAGCACCCGCAGATCGGCTTCTGCTGTGAGTAATCGCAGCAGAAACAGCTCGCTGGCGGTACGCCCCCTGCAGGTGGAAGTGCAGGATCGTGTGTGTGTGTATATAGATATATATATAATGTGTATGTGACCTGCCACACAGCTGCCGCCCTGTAGTAGCTAAGCCATGTTTTGAAGAAGGAGCTTCTGAGCATGTTCCGAAACGCATCACCACCCCCTTGCTGAGGTCACTTCCGCCCCTTGCGTTCCACGGTGGTATTGGAAATGTGCAGCGGCCATCTTGCTCCTATAGGTTGATGAGCCTGTTCACTTCTGTATGTGTTTTAAATGGTTGCTTTCCAATAAAATCGCTGACTTAGCCCCGGTTCACACAGGGGCGTGCCGCCTGACAAGTCGCGTCCCGTTCTGTACTACGGAACCGTTCTAATAGGATCGACGCAAGTCGCTCCGACTTAGAAAAAGGTTCCTGTACTATTTTTGGGGCGACTTGCATTGACTTCTATACAGAAGTCGTTTTGCAAGTCGCCGCTGAAGTCGTGTGCAAGTCGTGTTGCCCCTGTGTGAACCGGCAGTAACTGCACTACACTCTTGTTATTGCTGCTCTAGTGCCTTATCAGCTGTTATCCTGGATGATCTTGAATGAATATAAGCATCTGGAGGACCCTTCTAGCAGAAGCGCTCCTACTTACCATTCCTGATTTAAGATCTGGAGTGCATGGACCGGACTGATCTGAGATCTAATGTGCATGCATTGGGCTGGTCTGAGGTAATGAAGTGCATGCACTGTGGCCGACTTGAAGTCCAAATTGCATGAATTGTGACTGAACATATTTTGTGTGTGCACCAATTAATCCATTTTTGCACTTATAGTTGTACAGCTAATGACAAGTCATACTAAGTTATTATATAATAAAGAGTTTAAAGTGATTGTAAAGTCTCGTTTAAAAAAAAAAAAAAAATAACAAACATACATGTTATCCTTTTTTTTTTTTTTTTAAACATTATTCACGTTTCAATACAGTTAAACAAATGGCAGTCGTACAACAAACATGTTATACTTACTTCCTCTGTGCAGTTGGTTTTGCACAGAGCAGCCTGGATCCTCCTCTTCTCGGGTCCCTCTTCGGTGCTCATGGCCCCTCCCTCCTTTCGAGTGCCCCCACAGTCAGTATCTTCCTATGGGGGCACCCGAGCCGAGTCAGAGCTCCGTGTATCCATTCAGACACCTGGTCCCGCCCCCCCCTCTCTCCCCTGACTGGCTAACTGACTTTGATTGACAGCTGTGGGAGTCAATGGTGCCGCTGCTGTGTCTTAGCCAATCAGGAGGAGAATCCCAGAAGGCTAATACACTCACTGGAGAGAGATGGGGCTCAGGTAAGTAATTAGGGGGAGGCTGCTACACACAGAAGGTTTTTTGTTTTTTTGTTTTTAATCTTAATGCAATGCATTAAGAAAAAAACCTTCTGCCCTTACGACTCTTTTAACTTGCTATTAGCAGTATACTCTGAGCGCACGCCAGTTGTCTAATGCTTGTGAACATGATTCCTAATGTGGAATAGGTTGCTGACCCCTGGTCTACTGCTAAAAGAATGGAAGAGGGAATATGTTTCCTTTTTTCTTTTTTTTTTCCTTTTGGCTTTCTGCAGTATTTCCACCACTGAGATCCCCGTCACACCCAAATCCATTGATCCACTGCTAGAAATACTTCTAGTGTCTCCTTCTAACCCCATCAGTGTCACCTCGGACCCTCAATTCTATGGGGTGACAGGCAGGGTTGCTGTAAATCATTCACTTCTAAAAGGAAAAAAAAAATAAATCTTTAACTGCTCAGTCCTCGATGCCCTGATCGTCTCCATGGACATTCTGCAGAAAGAGACGCTGTAAGTGACCGATGCCGAAAATATGAAAAATGACTTCTGTGCACACAACGTTTTGTTTATAAAGTCTTCAGTCTTCTTAATCACTTCAGCTCTGGAAGGATTTACCCCCTTAATGACCAGGCCATTTTTTGCGATACCGCACTGCGTTGCTTTAACTGATAATTGCGACATTGTCTTTTTTTTTCCCCACAAATAGAGCTTTCTTTTAGTGGTATTTGATCACCTCTGCGGTTTTTATTTTTTGCACTATAAACAAAAAAAGAGCCACAATTTTGAAAAAAAAACACCTTTTTTTTAACTTTCTGCTATAATACATATCCACAAAAAATATATATATAAAAAAATAAATGTATTCATCAGTTTAGGCCAATATATATTCTGCTACATATTTTTGGTAAAACAAATAGCAGTAAGCGTATATCGATTGGTTTGCGCATAAGTTATAGCGTCTACAAAATAGGGGAAAGATTTGGGGACTATTGTTTTCACTAGTAATGGTAATAGTAATAATAATAATAGTAATAGTCTACGATTTTTAGCGGGACTGCAACATTGCGGCGGACAAATCTGACTTTGCGGCAGCTGGTCGGGAACTGGGTAAAGTCTAACTCCAACTTTATGACTTTATATAGATTGTTAACCTCTTGCCAACCAGCCGCCGTCATTATACTGCGGCAGGTCGGCACGATCCCGCGAGCCATCGTAGCTATACGTCGGCTCGCGGGATCAGGATAGCAGCCCTCTGCACTGCGGGGGGGGTGCCGATGCTCGTGTGAGTAAACACACAAATCCCTGTTCTGTGAGGAGTAATAGCTAGGAACCACGATCTGTCATTTCCTCTAGGTCAGTCCCCTCCCCCTACAGTTAGAACACACAGTCAGGGAACACAGTTAAGCCCTTGATCGCCCCCTAGTGTCACCCCCTTCCCTGCCAGTGACATTTTTACAGTAATCGATGCATTTTTATAGCACTGATTGCTGTGCAAATGACAATGGTCCCAAAAATGTGTCCGATGTGTCTGCCATAATGTCGCAGTCCCGATAAAAATCGCAGATCGCCGCCATTACTATTAAAAAAAAAAAAAAAATAATAAACATGCTATAAATCTATCCCCTATTTTGTAGACGCTATAACTTTTGCGCAAACCAATCAATATACGCTTATTGCGATTAATTTTTTTTTTTTACCAAAAATATGTAGAAGAATACATATCGGCCTAAACTGAAAAAAAAAAATGAGCTTTTTTTAAAAAAAATGGGGATTTTTATTATAGCAAAAAGTACAAAATATTGTGTGTTTTTTTTTTTCTTTTCAAAATTGTCGCTCTTTTTTTGTTTATATTTAAAAAATGAAAACCGCAGAGGCAATCAAATACCACTAAAAGAAAGCTCTATTTGTGGGAAAAAAAGGAGGTCAAATGCCTTGTATCAGAACGGGCTTGCTGGCGCACCCAGCTGTAAAATGAGCTGCTGCGCCCAGGACAGTTGCCCCTCCTGCCCACCCTAAAGAAAGCCTTTTATTCATTGTTAAAATACAAGGCTTCCTGTGATTGGCTGAGCAGCCCAAATCAATTTTGTTCCAGGAATGGGATGAGAAGTCCCTGACCCATCCCACTAACGGCACACAGGACTGTATGTAGTTGTTGCTACCTACAGTTTATACAGCGTGGCTGCATATATTAGTATACATTCATTTGAACCAGCTTGGCCCAAACAGACTATTTAAAGTTATAGTAAGGCTGGAGTTAGACTTTAACGATGATTGATTTGTGTTCTCTTTGGGATACTGTTATGCGCATGCTTTCATTTTCATTCAGTTGCATTTGCAAAATTAAAAAAAAAAACAAAACAAAAAAAAAGATCTAATTATGCATGCATGATTACTTTTAAAATTAAAAGTGTATATTAGGGATGAGCTTCGAGTCGAACTCATGTTCGACTTGAACATCGGCTGTTCGCCAGTTCGCCGAACAGCGAACAATTTGGGGTGTTCGCGGCAAATTCGAATGCCGCGGAACACCCTTTAAAAGTCTATGGGAGAAATCAAAAGTGCTAATTTTAAAGGCTTATATTCGTGGTATTGTCATAAAAAGTGTTTGAGGACCCGGGTCCTGCCCCAGGGGACATGGATCAATGCAAAAAAAAGTTTTAAAAATGGCCGTTTTTTCGGGAGCAGTGATTTTAATAATGCTTAAAGTGAAACAATAAAAGTGTAAAATCCCTTTAAATTTCGTACCTGGGGGGTGTCTATAGTATGCCTGTAAAGGGGTGCATGTTTCCCGTGTTTAGAACAGTCTGACAGCAAAATGACATTTCAAAGGAAAAAAAGTCATTTAAAATTACTCGCGGCTATCAGTGAATTGCCGGTCCGACAATACACATAAAAGTTCATTGATAAAAATGGCATGGGAATTTCCCACAGGGGAACCCCGAACCAAAATTAAAAAAAAAAATGACGTGGGGAGTCCCCCTAAATTCCATACCAGGCCTGAAGGAACCCTGGCCAAAATTTTAAAAAAAATGGCGTGGGGCCCCCCTCAAAATCTATACCAGACCCTTCAGGTCTGGTATGGATTTTAAGGGGAACACCGCCCCAAAAAAAAAAAAAAAAAAAACGGCGTGGGGTCCCCCTAAGAATGCATACCAGACCCTTATCCGAGCACGCAACCTGGCAGGCCGCAGGAAAAGAGGGGGGGACGAGAAAGCGCCCCGTACCAGGCGACATGCCCTCAACATTGGGAGGGTGCTTTGGGGTAGCCCCCCAAAACACCTTGTCCCCATGTTGATGAGGACAAGGGCCTCATTGCCACAACCCTGGCCGGTGGTTGTGCGGGTCTATGGGCAGGGGGCTTATCGGAATCTGGAAGCCCCCTTTAACAAGGGGACCTCCAGATCCTGGTCCTCCCCCCTGTGTGAAATGGTAAGGGGGTACCCCTACCATTTCACTAAAAAAGTGTCAAAAATGTTAAAAATGACAAGAGACAGTTTTTGACAATTCCTTTATTTAAATGCTTCTTCTTTCTTCTTTCTTCTATCTTCCTTTGGTTTCTTCCTCCGGTGTTCTCGTCCGGAATCTTCCTCCGCGCCATCGGTGTCTTCTTCCCTTCTTCTCTGGGCCACTCTGCATCCATGATGGCATGGAGGGAGGCTCCAGCTGTGTGATGCTTCTCTCTTCGTCTTCTTCTCTTCGTCTTCTTCTCTTCGTCTTCTTCTCTTCGTCTTCTTCTCTTCGTCTTCTTGTCTTCGTCTTCTTGTCTTCGTCTTCTTGTCTTCGTCTTCTTGTCTTCGTCTTCTTCTCTTCGTCTTCTTGTCTTCGTCTTCTTCTCTTCGTCGTCTTGTCTTCGTCTTCTTTTCGGGCCGCTCCGCATCCATATAATACATGTAAAGCCCTATATAATAGACATGTGAAATTCGTTTTTTTGCCAAAATTCGTTAAGTTCGGAATTTCGGAAGTTCCGAAATTGGAACATTCTAATTCAGAAGTTCGGAAATTTGAAATTAAGAAATTCGAAAGTTCGAGATTAGGAAATTCGAATATTCGAAATTTCATAAAACTAAAAATTCTAAAATTTGGACATTTTTAAAATCCAAGAATAAGAATGAAAATCTGAAAATTCAAAAGAATGAAATTCTGAAAATTCGAAAAACCCGAAAATCTGAAATAATAACTAACTAATAATAGCTATGAAATTCTAGGTATTGGAATTTCCTTTCAAATTTGGCTGTTAGTGAACGTAACGAGTACGAATTTATCCGAAGTTACGAATTATCTGAAATAACGAATGCCGCATCTAAACAAATGGAACGTAACAATCTAATAATAATAATGAAAAAACGTTTTTATTATTATTATTTATTTGTTTCATTCCATTTTTTGTAGATGCGGCATTCGTTATTTTCGGATAATTCGTAACTTCAGATAAATTTGTATTAGTTACGTTCACAAACAGCCAAATTTGAAAGGAAATTCCAATACCTAGAATTTAATAGTTATTTAGAATTTTACGGATTTTCTTTCTCTTTTTCATATTTTCGGATTTTCAAATTTTTTAATTTCCGAATTTTCGAATTCCGAAAATTCAGAAATCCAAAAATTTGAAATTCGGAAATGCGAAAATCCAAATTTTCGGTTTTCCGAATTTCCAAATTTTGAATTTTCGAATTTCCGAAAAAAGCACAGAAATGAAAACGAACACATTTTCTTGTCGGTGCACATGTCTATTATATAAGTGCCTAAAATAAATAAAGGAAATCCTCACTGGAGTACACTTGTTCTGTTGCCCTCACTTTAAGGCTAATACACATTTAAAAAAACGCCAGCGCTTCTGCCAGGAAAAAGCAGCTGTAAAGCGTTATTTTTTTGGAGGTGTTTTTTTACAGTAAACACACTCCCTATAATATAAAAATGCCAAAAAGCTTTTTACAGCTCAACAGCCTCTGCTCCTGGCCACACTGCAACAGCTGACGTTTTTTTTTTTTCTACTGCCCCTAAACGCTTATGCCTCCAAATGCCTCTGAAAATGTGTGTGTGCATGGACACATAGGCTAACATGGAGGGACGTTTAGAGGCAGTAAAAAAAAAATATGCCTCTAACAGCAGCTGTAAAAACGTCCTGTGTTCATGAGCCCTTAGACCTCATGCACACAGGACGTTTAAAAAAAAACGCCAGAGCTGCTGCCAGGAAAAAGCAGCGTTAAAAACTTACTTTTAGCCGCATTTTTGAATAGCGTTTACAGGCGTTTATGCGTGTTTAGCCCGCGTTAGTGGTTTTTTTTTTGTGTTTTTACAGTAAAAAACTCCCTATAATGTAAAAACACCAAATGTGGCTAAACTCTTGTTACAGCGTTAGGGCACGTTTAGTGGCGTTTCACCGCGTTTTGCGATTTTTTTTTTTTTTTTACAGCCAACAGCCTCTGCTCCTGGACACACAGGCAGTCGTTTTTTTTTTTTACTGCCCCATAACGCTTATTACTCCAAACTCCTCTGAAAGTTTGCGTGTGCATGGACTCATAGGCTAACATGGAGGAGAGGTCAGAGGCAGTAACAAAAAAAAAAAAACCGCTGCTGTAAAAACGTCCTGTGTGCATGAGCCCTTAAAGAGGAACTGCAGTCTGCCAACATAATTTGTAATAAAAACATCTTTGCCATTCTGAAGCTTCCCTCCAACCACTTTGCATATTATTTTATATATACTGTGATTCTGTACTTGCCAAATATGCTGCAGAAATCTCCCTCCACTGAGTCTGGCTGCAACCATTATAACTGTGGGCGGCTGAAGCTACTGCCTGATCACTTCCTGGATTTACACAGAGGCACGCCTCCAGCTCTGCAGCTCTCATTGGCCCTCTTATGACTTACCCCCCCTCCCTTCCTGGCAAACTCTCACGAGCATTGGAGAGAGAGACTGCTGTGCATGATGTCATAAGCCTAGGCTAATGACCAGACAAGAAACAGGAAGTGGGCTGTATAAGGGATTTACTAAGTTAAAACAACAACAAGGGCAGAAGATTTAATAGATGGAAAGATGAAAGAAACGACCGAAGGTCAGATTTAAAGGGATTTCCCCTCACATCCTAATGTGCCTGTAGGACAGGAAGTGAAGAGAAACCTCCACAATGGAAAAAGCTGTAAGGGGTTTTAACCATAGCCTACTGTATTGAGAAAAAGATTAGTGTGAGATTGTATGTGCAGGTATTGATATCAGAGAAGACTCTGCTTGTGGATAATGTGTATTCATCAATGATTCTTCTCAGACTTCCCTGTTGTGTCTAATTATTTCTATTCTCTTAGAGGGAAGAAATACGAGAAGCTGCACATCGCAGTGTTCACAGACCTGAGCAGCCCCTTCAGTGAGGATCAGCTGGAGATCATCATCGCCAACCTGAAGAAAGGCGGCATCACCCTGCAGTTCTTGTAAGTGGCAGCTGTGCTTTTACCCGACACCTCTGATGCCTCTGCACCCAACCAGGGTTAATGCTTAATTTCGATTTCGTTTTAGTCATAGTCTTTTGACCAAAATGCCGTTTTAGTTTTAGTCGTATTTTCGTCATCTGAATTGTTTTAGTCGTATTTTAGTTAGACTAAAATTTTTTTTTTTTTTTTTTTAGACTAAAATCTCTAGTACGTTTTAGTTGACTAAAATCTACTTGCGGGCCCGCCTGCCCATAGTAAAAATACGTCATTACTTTGAAGTTAAATACCAGGGTTGTGGCAGCAGCTAGCTGTCATAACCCTGGTATAATTTCTTACTATGGGCAATTCTGCGTCGGATAAAAGTGGCCCCGCAGAAGCAATCGCCGCGGGATCACTTTTAGAGGCGGCAGGAGAGGTGCCCCCCACACACACCACTTTCTGGTCATTTCCGGGCTTACCAGAGCCGTTGGTAAAGCCAGAGAGCGATCCGATGTGGCCGTTTGCTGGGCAGGAAGTCGAGTGAGGGCAAGATGGCCACCACCCAGGCTCTATGCCCTTGGAGGACAGGTACAAACCTCTGATGTCACTTCCGGTTCTTGGGCCAAAACAAATGATTTTTTTTTTTTTAAAACCACTTACAGAACGTTAGATTTCTTTCTCGAACATCACAGGACACAGAGCCACAGTAATTACTGATGGGTTATATAGGTATCACTGGTGATTGGACACTGGCACACCCTTTTAGGAAGTTCAACCCCCTATATAATCCCTCCCCCTTGCAGGGATACCTCAGTTTTTACGCCAGTGTCTTAGGTGATGGACGTGTAAAGATGTCCTGTGCTGAGCTCCAAAGGGATTATCCTGATATCCTATACTGGGGCAAGCCAGGCGAACCGGATCCATTCAAAGTGTCTTTTCATGGCCGAATTAAATGGTACCCGGGCCTCGTGTCCGAAGAAACGAGGTTTTACCCGTAACGCTTCTCTTTTTAGAGAGCTGGACCCCGCAGACCAGAAAATGGCTTTAAACTTCCTAATTTCTGGCGAGGTGCTTTACGGTCCCAGAACTGTTGGATCCCCCTATTCGTAGGGGGCCCCAGTCTCTGACGGTTTTTTCAAACGGAGCCCACCGTGAGAGGTGAAGATTGGGTCTGTGTAAACAGCACCCTGCAGCTGGATAAGGTAAGAGGAGATTCCACAGAATTTTTGAGTTCTAGTGGCTTTTCTCCTTTAAGGTAAATGCATGCTATGCCTATTGTGACCACCGGGGGCTGCCAAGAGCACAAACCTGCACATGCTGACTGTCTGTCTCAGGTGTTGTAATCGCTGATTATGTCCCAGCGTCTCAAGCAGGCTGCAAACAGGTAAGGTGGATGGGGGGATTTCTCATGTTTGAATGTTCCCCCCCAGGCTAGAGAGGGGCCACAGGGGTCTAGAAAGTGGTTATACCACCCGAGCTCTGCGGCCTAATGGCCACCATCTCTGAACATAGCCGTTCAGGCAGATCTTGTTACCAGCCTCCCTCCTTCCCCCCCCCCATCCCCAGCCTTTTCTCCAGAAGCATGACAGGAGAGTCGGCATTGCGGGAAGCGCTCGTTTTTTTCAAAACTCGAGGGGGGCGGTAGAGGAGGGGGCGGGACGTCAGCACAGGTGCTTAGACTCCCACTCAGGCCAGCTGCAGGCTATTAAAGGCACTCTGTACAGGTGCACTCAGCCTTCTGAGAGACACAGAGCTGACGGTCGCATGTAAGGTGGGACACAGGCATTCTCCTAGGCAGCATTTACTGAAGTAACACCGGACTGAGCATTGGGTAGCAAGGCTTTTAGCCAGACTACATCGCTCAGCGGGCAGTGTTCATTTGTATACCTCACACCTTGTTGCTTTGCACTATGGGTAGAAGAGGTTCAAGCACCCCAGGAACCAGAGACACTAGGGGATCTCGTTCAGGTTCTGAGGGCCCCCTTTCGGCAGCATCCTCCCCCCCTAAAGATGGGCCAGGGATGGCTAGCCAGGGAGAGCCATCGGGGTCAGGGGCTATAACCTGCTTCTGGCACTTCAGCCCCTGTATATATTACACAAGAGGTTTTTTCCTCAACCATTATTGGTCTAGAGGAAAGATTAATGGCCGTGATTACGTCTTCACTCAGTGGAAGAAAACGCACTAGGCCTTCCTCTGTTCCCCAAGACCCTCAGACAGAGGAGCTCTGGGATAAAGTAGATGAATCCCTTTCAGAGGATGGATGGGACGGATGATTCCTCTTCGGGGGAATCAGGTGGAGAGGGACCCTCTGCGACTTCCCAAGAGGAGAAAGTCTTAGTGCAGATCCTCACTGGATTGGTCCGCTCCACATTTAAGTTGCCCATACCTGAAACTGCTAAAGAATCCTCTTCTGCTTTGGGGTCACTGAAACCTTTCCAAGCAGCACATGCTTTTCCTGTTCATACTTTACTTGAAAAGCTCATTTATTCTGAGTGGGATCACCCAGACAAACGTTTTTTTCCGCCGAGAAAGTTTTCAACACTTTATCCGATGGAAGAAAAGTTTATTAAAATGTGGGGAATACCGGCTATTGATGCCGCCATTTCCTCCGTAAATAATAGCCTGACTTGTCCTGTAGACAATGCTCAGATGCTCAGGGATCCTGTAGATAAAAGGATGGAATCCCTATTGAAGGATGTTTTCTCCTTAGCAGGATCAGTGGCCCAACCTGCAGTAGCAGCGATTGGAGTCTGTCAATACTTAAGAGACCATGTTAAGAGGTCATCAAAGTATTACCTGAACAGCAGGCCCAGGGGTTTGCTAACCTTCCAGCGGCCTTATGCTTTGTGGTTGACGCCATTAGAGATTCTATCGTGCAAACCTCCCGTCTTTCACTGGGGTTGGTGCATATACGTAGAATCCTATGGTTGAAAAATTGGTCACCCGAAGCACCATGTAAGAAGCTACTGGCTGGGTTTCCATTTCGTGGTGCAAGGTTGTTTGGAGAGGACTTGGATAACTATATCAAGAGAATCTCTTGTGGGAAAAGCACTCTCTTACCTGTCAAGAAGAAGAGTAAGCGTCACTCTTTCCCCAGTGCCGGGGGCTTCAGCCTCCAGGCAGTCTCGACGGCCGCCTCCATCGGGGTCCAGAGACAAGAGTCAACCCCAGGGACAAAAGAAGTCCTGGGGAAAGAAGCCTACTAGGCAAAACACTAAGACCTCTGCATGAGGGGGCGCCCCCGCTCACTCGAGTGGGGGGAAGACTGCGACAGTTCTCAGAGCTCTGGCACGAGGACTTCCAGGACAGATGGGTAATCTCCACGGTAACCTTAGGGTACAAGCTGGAGTTTCAGGAATTCCCTTCTCCTCGGTTCCTCAGATCAAGTGTTCCCAGAGACCCAGAGAAGAAGTAGTCGCTCCTTCTAGCGTTAGAGCGACTTTTGTCGCAGGAGGTCATTATGATAGTTCCCGCAAAGGACCAGGGATTGGGCTTCTATTCCAACCTTTTTACGGTCCAAAAGCCAAATGGGGATGTCAGGTCCATTCTGGACTTAAGGGATCTGAACCGATTCCTAAGGATTCAATCCTTCCGCATGGAATCAATTCGAACAGTAGTTCCCACCCTGCAGGGAGGAGAATTTCTGGCATCAATAGACATCAGAGATTCATATCTGCATGTGCCCATTTTTCCTGCTCATCAGAAGTTTCTGTGCTTCGAGGTAGGAGGGCGCCATTTCCAGTTTGTGGCTCTGCCTTTCTGGATAGCCACTGCACCTCGAGTGTTCACAAAGCTCTTGGCTCCTCCTCTGGCCAGATTAAGGGCTCAGGGTATAGCTGTCATAGCATACCTAGACGACCTGCTCTTGATAGACCGGTCGGTAGCCTCTTTGAATGGAAACTTGAGGACCACGGTCAGGTATCTAGAACACCTGGGTTGGATCCTCAACTTAGAAAAGTCTTTCCTAAAACCAGTAAGAAGACTGGAGTATTTAGGTCTGATTATAGATACAAGCCAGGAGAAAATATTTCTACCTCAGGCAAAGATCACTGCTTTGAGAGAGCTGATTCTGACAGTAAGGACCAAGAAGGGTCCCTCAGTCCGCCTTTGTATGAGGCTACTAGGGAAGATGGTGTCTTAATTCGAAGCAGTTCCCTATGCTCAGTTTCACTCAAAAATCTTACAACACAGTATTCTGTCGACCTGGAACAAGAAGGTTCAGGCATTAGACTTTCCGATGCACCTGTCGCATGCGGTGCGTCAGAGCCTCAGTTGGTGGCTCATACCCAAAAACCTGCAGAAGGGGAAATCCTTTCTACCGGTTACCTGGACGGTGGTAACAACAGATGCCAGTCTGTCAGGTTGGGGAGCAGTTCTGGAACAGGCTGCGGTCCAAGGGGTATGGTCCAAAACAAAGAGGACCTTACCCATCAACATTCTGGAGATCCGGGCGATACATCTAGCTCTAAAGGCCTGGACTATCAGGCTACAGGGTTGTCCGGTCAGGATCCAGTCCGACAATGCCACAGCAGTGGCTTATGTCAATCATCAGGGAGGCACCCGGAGCCGAGCTGCTCAAAAAGAGGTGAACCAGATCTTAGTCTGGGCAGAGATGCATGTGCCATGCATATCGGCAGTTTTCATCCCGGGAATAGAGAATTGGCAGGCGGACTATCTAAGTCGCCAGCAGTTACTTCCAGTTGCATCCCGACGTCTTTTGGGCCATATGCCAAAGATGGGGGGTTCCAGATGTAGATCTCTTTGCATCCCGATTCAACAAAAAGATAGACAGATTTGTGGCAAGGACAAAAGATCCTCTTGCATGCGGGACGGATGCGTTGGTGATTCCGTGGCATCGGTTCTCACTGATTTACGCATTCCTATTCTGCTACTACCACGACTCCTTCGCAGGATCAGGCAGGAAAGGAAGTCGGTACTTCTGGTGGCCCCCGCTTGGCCCAGAAGGACTTGGTATGCAGAAATAGTAAGAATGACGGTAGGTTCCCCGTGGACCCTACCGGTACGCCCAGACCTGTTATCTCAAGGTCCAGTGTTTCATCCTGCCTTACAAACGCTAAATTTGACGGTTTGGCTATTGAGATTCACGTTCTGAAGAGTCGTGGGCTCTCAGGTCCTGTCATATCTACCTTGATTAATGCAAGGAAGCCAGCTTCCAGGATGATTTATCATAGAGTCTGGAAAGCTTATATAACCTGGTGTGAATCCAGAGGTTGGCATCCCAGGAAATATGTCATAGGTAGAATCCTTGATTTTCTACAGATGGGATTAGAGATGAAGCTGGCCTTGAGTACCATCAAGGGCCAGGTCTCTGCTTTATCAGTATTATTTCAGCGGCCGCTTGCTTCGCATTCTTTGGTCCGAAACTTTATGCAGGGGGTGATGCGTCTTAATCCTCCGGTTAAAGCGCCCCTAAACCCCTGGGACTTGAATTTGGTCCTGGCTGTGTTACAGAAACGGCCTTTTGAACCAATACGTCAGATTCCTTTGGTCTTGTTGACAAGGAAATTAATTTTTCTGGTGGCCATCTCTTCTGCTAGAAGAGTATCAGAATTAGCAGCTCTTTCCTGTAAAGAGCCTTATTTGATTATACACAAGGATAGAGTGGTACTACATCCTAGTTTTTTACCGAAGGTGGTTTCTGATTTTCATTTAAACCAAGACATTGTTCTACCTTCCTTTTTTCCAGATCCCTGTTCTCCGGAAGAGAGATCTCTACATTCGTTGGATGTAGTAAGAGCAGTTAAGGCCTATCTAGGGGCAACTGTTCAGATCCGCAAGACGGATGTTTTGTTTGTGCTGCCAGAGGGTCCCAATAGAGGACAGGCAGCGTCAAAAGCTACCATTTCTAAATGGATTCGACAGTTGATCATTCAAGCTTACGGTTTGAAACAGAAGATTCCTCCGTTTCAGATCAGGGCACATTCCACAAGGGCTATTGGTGCTTCTTGGGCAGTGCATCACCGGGCCTCTATGGCTCAAATCTGCAAGGCCGCAACCTGGTCTTCAGTTCATACATTCACCAGATGTTATCAGGTGGATGTGAGAAGGCATGAGGATATCGCCTTTGGGCGTAGTGTGCTGCAGGCAGCGGTACAGGGTCCTCAGGTCTGATTGCACCCTACTTGGTCGTGGTTCCCCCCCCTCAGGTAGCATTGCTCTGGGACATCCCATCAGTAAGTACTGTGGCTCTGTGTCCCGTGATGTTCGAGAAAGAAAATAGGATTTTTTAAAACAGCTTACCTGTAAAATGCTTTTCTTTCGAAGGACATCACGGGACACAGAGGTCCCGCCCCTCTTCTAATACACTATATTGCTTGGCTACAAAACTGAGGTATCCCTGCAAGGGGGAGGGATTATATAGGGGGTTGAACTTCCTGATAGGGTGTGCCAGTGTCCAATCACCAGTGATACCTATATAACCCATCAGTAATTACTGTGGCTCTGTGTCCCGTGATGTCCTTCGAAAGAAAAGGATTTTACAGGTAAGCTGTTTTAAAAAATCCTATTTTTTTCCCCAAAAATTGCATTTGAAAGACCGCTGCGCAAATAAAGTGTCACATAAAATATTGCAACGATTGTCATTTTATTCTCTAGGGTCTCTGCTAAAAAAAAATATATATATATATATAAAATGTTTGGGGGGTTCTAAGTAATTTTCTAGCAAATAATACAGATTTAAACTTGTAAACAAAAAGTTCCAGAAAAGGCCTGGTCAGCAAATGGTTAAATTGTATTTCATTATTTAAGCATTTCTCTAGAATTGCCAAACTCCTTGTATACAGTGACATGAAGCCATTCTGTCTCTGTGCAGTCTGCCGTTTCCTGTGGATGAAGATGAGGAAGGAGATGATGATGGAGGAGGAGGAGGAGACGCTGGAAGCAGACGAGGACCTGGTAAAGGGTTTTCTGAGCAACAGAAGGATGGCATCCAGATGGTGAGGAAGATTATGTTCGCTCTGGAGGGTGAGGATGGCCTGGGCGAGGTTTACACTTTCAGGTAAGACCAAAAAAAAAAAAGAGATTTTTGTTTTCCAACTATGAAGATTAGTAAATGTGACGAGTTTTAAAGGCTAAGTTCACTTTTCTGAACATGTTACTTGTTACACCGGTGTTTAGGGTGAAAAACATGTAACATGTTCAGCATGCACCCCCTCCTCCAGGACAGCGGGCGGGGTATTTCTCTCTCCGCACCCTCTTTCAAAAATTAACAGCAGCACAACCCGGTTTATCTCCGCCCACACAACCATGTCATTCATTCACAGTTTCCTGTGAATGAATAGACTACAAGTGCCATTACGCATTGCAGGTGACAACTTGTAGTTCTCATCAGCATGATAAACTTCTGACAAGTTTTCCTGACACCAAGTGAAAAAAAAGGTGACCGGGGAGGGAGCCCCAGCACACAGCCTTTAATTGGCAGCCTCAACTCTGTTCATGTATGCTGTTTGGAGGGGGTTGTGTCTTTTCCTCTCCAATCAGCTCTCGGAGCTCTCCTTACTGAGCTTTGCAGTGTGTAATTTCAGCTCTCCGCCCCTTTTTTCTGAACTCTCAGGCAAGCTTTATAATTTTGCCCTTTGAACGGGTATAGAAAGGAATTCCACCGTCAACAGGACCGGGTGCACCTGTCACCACTTCCCAATAATGACACAGAAAAAAATGACCCCCTTGATGGGACGGGACTTTAACCACTTCAGCTCCTGAAGGATTTACCCCCTTCCTGACCAGAGCACTTTTTGCAATACGGCACTGCGTCGCTTTAACTGGCAATTACGCGGTCGTGCGACGCTGCACCTAAACAAAATTGACATCTATTTTTTTCCCCACAAATAGAGCTTTCTTTTGGTGGTATTTGATCATCTCTGCGGTTTTTATTTTTTGCGCTATAAACAAATAAAGACCAACAATTTTGAAAAAAACACAACATTTTGTACTTTTTGCTTTAATAAATATCCCCATTTTTTTTAAAAAAAAAAAAGCAAATTTTTTCTCAGTTTAGGCTGATATGTAATCTACATATTTTTGGTTAAAAAAATCGCAATAAGCTTAATAGTTTATACAGTATATCTCCTCTAATAGTATATACAGTATATCTCCTCTAATAGTTTATACATTGTATCCTCTAATAGTATATATAGTATATCTCTTCTAATAGTATATACAGTATATCTCCTCTAATAGTATATACAGTATATCTCTTCTAATAGTATATACAGTATATCTCCTCTAATAGTATATACAGTATATCTCCTCTAATAGTTTATACATTATATCTCCTCTAATAGTTTATACAGTATATCTCCTCTAATAGTATATACAGTATATCTCCTCTAATAGTCTATACAGTATATCTCCTCTAATAGTTTATACAGTATATCTCCTCTAATAGTTTATACAGTATCTCTTCTAATAGTATATACAGTATATCTCTAATAGTATATACAGTATATCTCTTCTAATAGTATATAGTATATATCTCCTCTAATAGTATATACAGTATATCTCCTCTAATAGTATATACAGTATATATATATCTCCTCTAATAGTATATACAGTATATCTCTTCTGTCTGTTATTCTCAGATTTATTTATATTTACCACTTCATATAGATATTTAAGAATAAATTGCCTTTTTTAAAACTTTACATATTAACTGAATTATACACCACACTTTTCTTTAAGGTTGTTAACCAATTAATCGAAAATAATCGTTAGTTGCAGCCCTACTCTTAAGTCCAAAGACTCTTCCCTCCCATCCCCCATGTGACAGCGCTGGGTGTCTGAACAGCCAATCACTAAGGCAGGCCATACATTATTCACTTTTCTTTCCTTCAACCAGAGGTTAAAGGAAAGAAAACTGACTGTGTTGATGGGGGAATCCTTCCCGCTGCGCTATTGTATGAACAATGATCACTGCTGGCGGCTATATCTGCTGGAAGTGATCGAACGGGGAAAACAAACTGATAGGCTGATTGTCCTGAAGTCAATTGATAGATCGAATTCAGTACAACCATCCTGCCTATAGATGGATTGAAATTCGTCTGTTTCCTGCTAAACTGGCCCAATTTCAGTCCATCAATGGCCGGCTTAAGCAGCAGCGTAGTCCTGTGGGAGGAAAGGGAGGGAGTCGCATGCTCCTCACACAAGGTGAAAGAAATATTCGTATGGAATGTTGGGGAGGGAATCGGTCGACTGAGCTTTGTTGCTTTCACAGGTTCTCTTGAGTTGTTCTCACCTTTACCATTTGCTGCCATCTCTCTACATTTCGATTGTATTTGATGGATGTGTTTACAGGTTTTTTTCCTTTTTCCTTTTTTTTGGATCCCAGGGACAGTCTAGAACAGCTTTCCATCTTTAAGAAGATAGAGAGGAGGCCTATGCCGTGGCCCTGCCTACTTACCATCGGCTCCAAAATTTCCATACGCATTGTGGGGTACAAATCTGTAAGTATATCGCCAACTAACTGGAGGGAAGAGCATGGCCTAGTCCGGTGTTCTGACAATGTGATGTTTATACACTGAAAGCAGCGAATGTGACTTTCACCAAACATTCACTGGTAGCGAATCAGTCACTGTCATTTAACCACTTAACGCTAAGTGACGTACCTGTATGTCACCCAACTTTGGTTATACCGTGATGATGCCTGCTGTAGGCATCATCCCGGTATCGTTTCTCCCAGCCGGCGGTTGGCTTTCTTGTAAAAGCAATCCTGGTGGCTAATTAGCTGCTGATTTGCTTTTACAAGCAATGGGAGGGGACATCCTCCTCCCCCCTACCGCCACCTTCCTCGGGGAACCTGAGAAGTGCATTTGGTGGTTCTGCCGGCTGACCAAAGAGCTAATCAGGGACCGGATTTTCTATCATCCCTGTTGACTCGTTCATAACCCCTGACCCCCTCCTCCTCCGCACCCATCCCCACCCCCCCCACCCCACCCCATTCTCTTCATTTACAGGCAGCACACTTCTGTGGATAGGGAATGTCAATCGTCCCTGCTGACACATCCCAATGCCAGGCCTTTCTCCACAGCTCATTGTTTAGGTCCAGGGTGTTTAGGGATGACTGTCGTACCTGCTGACGCCCCCCTATCTCCTTGTACCCTTCATTGACATTCAGGATACTGCTGTAGATACTGTGTTTCCCCCGAAAATAAGACCTACCCCGAAAATAAGACCTAGCGCTATTTTCCAGGAGGGCTGCAATATAAGCCCTACCCCGAAAATAAGCCCTAGTTCGAGGTGATTGTGTGCTTTTCGAGGAAACGCGGTATAATCCTGTTATGGCGGGGTGCTATGTGTACCTGCTGGCACCCCCCCTATCTCGTTGTACCCTTCATTGACATTCAGAATACTGCTGTAGATACCGCGTTTCCCCCGAAAATAAGACCTAGCGCTATTTTCCAGGAGGGCTGCAATATAAGCCCTACCCCGAAAATTAGCCCTAGTTCGAGGTGATTGTGTGCTTTTCGAGGAAACGCGGTAAAATCCTGTTACGCGGCGTGCTGTGTGTGTGTCTCTAGCGATGTCAGTTGCCTTTGATGCAGAGCGGCGCTCAGCTGATCTCCCCACTAGTCTCCTCTTCTCCCGCCTGTCTGCGGGGGATCTCGGCCCCCCGTCCCTTCGCAGAGCTTCGGCGGGTCGCTGAAGGTACGATGCAGAGCCTCTGCAATCAACATGTCATACTGTGTGCGGTATGCAGCATGGATACTCCTGTCTCCACACGGTATTTACAGATTTTTTTTTTCTTCACATGCTGGCTGGTGTGCTCTCTTCCCTGCTTTGAGCATTGCAGAGGGAGGGGGGCTGGGGTCCCTCGCTGGCAGCTGGGAGAGGTGGAGGAGAGCTGAGGTGTTTGGCACTGTTAGATTGAAGGGGCACATACATTCTGTATTATTGTGTGCTACTGTAAAAGAAAGGACTTGGGCATTTTAAGTTTGTTCAAACTGGGGTTTTCCTGGCAGGCAGGGAGAGAGAGAGAATATGTTAAGACCTACCCTGAAAATAAGCCCTACTGGGCCTTTTGTTGCCTAAAGTAATATAATACCCGGGCTTATTTTCGGGGAAACACGGTAGGAAGTGTCTAGTGATGTACCCAAGTCATTCCTCTTTCCTTGCCTACGGCATAAGGATGCTAAAACTCCTTCCTGTGTGACATTGGTGGAATGAATTTCTGCCCCCCGCCCTTGCCTTCTGTGATACAAGATGGAAGAATGATCACGTGACCACTTTGCAAAAGTCAAAAATAGGATATTTAGATATCCATTTGCTGCCAAATCACATGCCTGGTATGTCAATTGGCTTCAAGTGGTTGTATCGGGGTGATGCCTCCAGCAGCTGCAGGCATCTGCCCGGTGCCATTTTTTAGAGCCAGAGCCAATGGTCGGCTCTCTTGTGATAGCAATCAGGGCAGCTAACTAGCCTCTCAATTGCTATTACAAGCTACTAGAGTGGACATCCCCCCCCTCCTGCCGCCTTCCGCGGCTTGCTTGGGTTCTCCCGTCCCACTGGGAGACCCGAGCTACCAGCCAGCACGTCCGCCAGCTAGTTTGAGACCCTTACGTAGCCGGGATCAGCTTTGATTGGGTCTCTGCTATTGTAAGAAAAGGGGAGATGCAGCTCACAAACACTCTTGCTCTGGAATGACACCGCCCTAGTAAGGTGCTGGCTTTGCTGGTTTGCAGTGACAGTTTTGTCTACTTATATTTTTCTTTCTGCATTTTGGTTAGGTTAACAATGGATGTTTTCTCTCCTCTTTTTGCAGGTGTAGCTTTTTATAATGGGATCATTATTGTTTTAATCTCACTGAGAGGGTGGGTTTTTGCTATGCAGCGTGGTGATTGGTTGTTTTACCGGTATGCATACCCCGCCCCCCCCTCTTACTTTTTTACTTTTCTATTTATACCACACTACTACTATCCTTCTCTAGCTACGAATAAGCATCCAAATGATGTGAAACGCGTTAGCAGTCTACCACCCTGTACGTCTCTGCAATTGACTGTATTGTTGGATTTTATTGAAATAAAGATGTCCTTATCCCAGGATTTCTTTCTACCTCTCTGCTATGGTAACCAGGAAGCGATGACATGACATCACTACTGGTGTACCCTGGATGTCAGCGACCCCATTTTTTTAGAACTCAAAAGTATTCAAAACGCTAATCTTAGTGTTTTTGATGGTCAGGGGAGGGATTTGGGGTCTTATAGACCCGCCTGTTGCTGTCACAAGGATGTTTATATTACTTGTGACAGCAATAACTGATCAATAATAATAAATAATTTACAGCAACAGTGTGTAAAATAAATGAGTGAAAAAATAAAATAAATTTTTAATTAAAAAAAAATAAAAATTTAAAGTGTCCCCCCCCCCCCCGTGCTAGCGCGCACAGGCGTTCACACGTTTGCAAACGGTGATTACACACATACATGTTCAATTTCGCTGCAAACGTCAGATCATGGGCAGTAATTCGGTTGGGGATATGTTCGCTATCCGCCCAGCAGATCTGATGACAATCGGACAGCATAATGTTTGCACCTCCATGCTTGACTGTAGGGATGGTGTTCTTAGGGTCATAGTCAGCATTTTTCTTCCTCCAAACACGGCGAGTCCACCCCCAACCCCCCCGCCCCAAGAAGGCACATGTACAGTCATGCCAATGAACAGCTAAATGATTTGGAGAAGGATTGGGAGAAGGTGCTGTTGTCAGATGAGACCGAAATTGAGCTCTTTGGCATTAACTCGACTCGCCGTGTTTGGAGAAAGAAAAATGCCGACTATGACGGTAAGAACACCATCCCTACAGTCAAGCACAGACGTGGAAACATGATTTTGGGATGTTTCTCTGCTAAAGGTACAGGCCGACTTTGCCGCATTGAGGGGCCAATGGACGGGGCCGTGTATTGTAAAATCTTGGATGAGAACCTTCTTCCCTCAGCCAGAACACTGAAGATGGGTCATGGATCCAGCATGACAATGACCCAAAACATACCACCAAGGCAACAAAGTAGTGGCTCAAGAAGAAGCACATTACGCCTATGATAAAAATGATAGACCCTTCATTTCTTTTTAAGTGGGGAAAAATGACAAAATCTGCAGAGGATCAAATCATTATTTTCCCCCCACTGTAATATAAGCAAAGTGAGTTATAGGCATTCTAATGAGCTCTAATGCACAGAACGATTTGGCCTCATTAGCATTCACATATACCTTTAATGCTTTAGGTGATGGAGGCGAAGGCGAAGAAGGGTTGGGCTATCGTAGACGCTAAAACCCTGAGAAAGGAAGACGTACAGAAGGAGACCGTGCATTGCCTGAATAACGACGAGGAGACGGAAGTTCAGACAGATGACATTATACAAGGTTTGCTCTTCTCTGCCATCTGAAGATTCTCACAAGTCCTCTTGTCTGTGTCCCCGTTAGTGATATTCGCCCTCTTTATCCTGTTTATCACTGAAAGTGACAGTAAATCCCAAATTATGGGTTGTCTGCTGAAAAGTAATCTTCCAATGGGGACACTAGATCTGGAGACAACCAGGGATTCCTTCATTTTAGATGAATGTCTTCTCAATTACGGTTTTGTTTATGTAACAGGAAGTCACGGGAAATCTCTTTAATAGGAAACAAATGGCAAAAAACATTGACAGGTGTTACCTAGATAGCAAGCAATTGTGCTGCAAGTGTGAAAATGGCTTGCTAAGCTATTGCTAGACTTGCCCAGCTTCACAAGTTTGTTGCACAGTTGCAGCAAGTCCTCATTGCGTGACTCCAGATCAACTTTCTTTGCAAACATTCTGCAAGTCTGCTGTAAATTCTGGCTCAGTTATGTTGTGCAATAGTCATCCCACCACAGGGGGTCACTGTGGCTGAATTTTCATGCTGTAGACTTGCAGAGCTCTTGCTTTAGACTCACCACTGCAACTTTGCTCTTGCTCTACAACTAGAACTTTGTGCTTTAACCACTTCAGCCCCGGAAGATTTGGCTGCTGAATGACCGGGCGATTTTTTGCGATATGGCACTGCGTCGCTTTAACTGACAATTGCGCGGTCGGGCGACGCTGGACCCAAAGAAAATCGACGTCCTTTTTTCTTCACACAAATAAAGCTTTCTTTTGGTGGTATTTGATCACCTCTGCGGTTTTTATTCTTTGCACTATAAACAAAAAAAGAGCGACAATTTTGAAAAAAGGACAATATTTTGTACTTTTTGCTATAATAAATATCCCCATTTTTTTTTAAAAAAAAAAAGCAAATTTTTTCTCAGTTTAGGCCGATATGTATTCTACATATTTTTAGTAAAAAAAATCTCAATAGGCGTACATTGATTGGTTTGCGCAAAAGTTATAGGGTCTACAAAATAGGGGATAGATTTTTAGCATTATTATTTTTTTTTTTTTATTATTTACTAGTAATGACGGCGATCTGCGATTTTTTTTTTTTTTTTTTTTTATTTATCGGGACTGCGACATTATGGCGGATACATCGGACACTTGACACATTTTTGGGGCCATTGGCATTTATACAGCGATCAGTGCTAAAAAATGCACTGATTACTGTATAAATGTCACTGGCAGGGAAGGGGTTAACACTAGGGGGCGATCAAGGGTTTAACTGTGTTCCCCGACTGTGTGTTCTAACTGTAGGGGGAGGGGACTGACCTAGAGGAAATGACAGATCGTGATTTGTAGCTATTAGGAACTTGTGATCTGTCACTCCTCACAGAACAGGGATTTGTGTGTTTACATACACACACGTCCCTGTTCTGCCTCTCGCGCCCGCGATCGCTCGTGGCCGACGGTCATCGCGGCCACGAGCATCGGCATCCCTCACAGTGCAACGGGTGCGTACGCACGCCTGCTATCCCAATGCCGTGAACCGACGTATAGCTACGAAGGTTCACGGGATCGTGCCGACCTGCTGCAGTATAATGACGGCGGCTGGTCGGCAAGCGGTTTAAGTACTCTGCAAGTGTACAACTTGCCAGTGAAAATGTGCAGCAGGTTACCAAGACATACAATTCAACACTGCCTCAAATTTGTGGCAAGTTATCCTTGCTATCTGGATATAAGCCTCACTTGCTTTATCCAAAAATGAAAAAAAACATGTTTTTTTGTCTATAGTTTTACTTTAATGTGTATGGGCCAAATTTAGCAGCACCAGTATGTTTCAGTTACCTTGACAACTCTATGGTGTCTGTCTTTGAATGTCATTACCCCAGATTCACACAACTTCCATCCAGGATTCACAAGGGGTTAGTTCACCTTTCCAAAAATAACTTTTTACGCAGGTAAAAGGGCGCCTATAGATAAAAAACAACTGTGCAGCTTTATTTAAAGTTAAACAGTGGCATTGCTGTAAATGTGGGCCATTTACAAACCACCCCGAAGCCCGGCAGAAAAACCTGTCAGAGCTACTGTTCCCCTAATCCTGACTTTTTTGCTAGGACGTTGCTAAGATTATTTTTATTATTATAGAGGATTTATATAGCACCAACAGTTTGCGCAGGGATTAACAATGTAAAGGCGGTCAGTACGATTACAATATAGTTCAATACAGAACGAATAGGAGGGCCCTGCTCATGGAGCTTACAATCTAAAGGGAGGGGGAGGTGGCAAAAAAGGTAATAGCTACCGGGGATGATGGGATGGAGGTGACTCGGGTACAGTTCTTAGATGGAGGTGGAGTAGGCTTCCCTGAATACATGAGTTTTCAGGGATTGCCTAAAGGCTAGGAGCTGACGGGACATACTGGGGCAGGGAGTCCCAGGGGATGGGAGAGGCTCTGGAGAATTCCTGGAGGTGAGCATGGGAGGAGGTAACGGAATCTAGAAAGCAGGAGGTCTTGGGAGGAGCTGAGAGGACAATTATGGGCGAGATCTGCAGATGAGGTTGGTGATGTTGTGGACTGCTTGTGCCAACTCTCACAAGAATGAGCTCTCTCTAATGGACGGCACTACGTCCTGGGCAAACTACAGTAGTATGAGCAACTTTTTAACCCTTCATCCTGTAAGTGTTTCTTCACCTTGTGCTAATAAAACCTACTATAGTACTACACTCAGTTGGCGCCTCCCCCCACCTTTCTTTTTCTCAGCTCTCTCCAATTCAAATCCCTGCACAAGCATGGTTTAAGCTCTCCGCTCTCCTCCTCCTCCTCCATTGCAGCAGCATTGAGCTCTGACCTGTTGCAACATGGAATTGGGAGTTCTCATGCAAAGGGGTTTAAATTGCAGAGAGCTTGCTCCTGTAATAGAGGTATTAATGGCAGGGACCATGTTAGCAATGTTACAGCAACAAGGCAGGATTGTGGGACATCATCTCTGCGGAAATTCTACCAGGCTTTGGGAGGTACATAAATGGATTACACCTACAGCGGGGGCATTATTGACTTTTAGGCTGGGCTCGCACTAGAACACGCAGCGGCTCACAGCAGGAGTCCGGTGTGTCCTCCATTCACCATTTCAGCCTGAATTTTGGGCTGAATTCGGACCTGAAAGGGACCAAAAGATGCACCGGGCTCCAGTGCAGTTCGCACTGAAGCCACTGCGGAAATGTTTGAACCGTCTCCATCGGGAGCCGGTCACAATCTCCTGCTATGCGAATTGGATGTGGGGAAAAGCTGCATCAAATTGAACCCAGCCTTAAAGTGATTGTAAAGGCTCGTTTTTTTTATTTTTATTTTTATTTTTTTAAATAACAAACCTATACTTACCTCCCCTGTGCAGTTGGTTTTGCACAGAGCAGCCCAGATCCTCCTCTTCTCGGGTCCCTCTTTGCTGCTCCTGGCCCCTCCCTCCTTTGAGCGGCCCCCAGCCAGCAGCTTGCTACAGGGGGCACCCAAGCTGAGTCAGAGCTCCGTGTATCCATTCAGTAACAGAGCCTCCGACCTGCCCCCTCCCCTGATTGGCTGACTGACTTTGCTTGACAGCTGCATGAGCCAATGACGCCGCTGCTCTGTCTCTGCCAATCAGGAGGATGTCGTGGATGGCTGAGGGGATCGTGGACATTGCTGGATAGAGAAGGGGCTCAGGTAGGTAATTAGGGGGGTGCTGGGGGGCTGCTGCACACAGAATGTTTTTTATCTTAATGCATAGAATGCATTAAGATAAAAGAACATTCTGCCTTTACAACACCTTTAAGCTGCACAGTTGGTTTTCATCTACAGGCGAACCTTTCCTGCATAGGCTGTTTTGGGGAAAAGGAGAACTGGCCCTTTAAAGCGGGGGTCCACCTACATCAGCCTAAAAAAAAAAATATTAAAAGCCAGCAGCTACAAATACTGCAGCTGCTGACTTTTAATACATGGCCACTTACCTGTCCCAGGGTCCAGCGATGTCGGCAGGTGACGCCGAGAACCCGCTCGGTTCTCGGCAGCTGCCGTCGCCATCCTAGGTGAGGGAATCAGGAAGTGAAGCGTTGCGGCTTCACTTCCCGGTTCCCTTCTGCGCAAGCGCGAGTCGCGCTGCGCGTCCCAAGTGGTCCCCGCTATCTCCTGGGAGCTGTGTGTTTCCCAGCAGACAGCGCGGAGGGACAGGAAGAGGCATAGACTCCCATGGGAGTCTATGCCGGAAGTGGGTGCAAATACCTGTCTTAGACCGGTATCTGCACCCCCCTCCCCCCTGAAAGGTGCCAAATGTGACACCGGAGGGGGGGAGGGTTCCGAAAAGCAGAAGTTCCATTTTTGTGTGCAACTCCGCTTTAACCTCCCTGGCGGTATGATTATTTCAGATTTTTGGTGCTGAAAGCGGCACCATTATTTTGCATGGAAATTTGGCGTTTTATATTGTAGGCCTGTAATTTTTAGGAATAACTCACTTTAATCTGTCCAAACAAGAGTCTAGTAGACATCCCGGGTATGATAAAGTTTGAAACACTAAATCATAAATTATAATATAATAAATAACTCTAAATAATTATAAGAAATAATAATATAATAAAAATGATTCAATAATGTAATCAAATCAAAAACACAGAAATGTACTCAGTTGCAGAATTGTCGCTGTCATTACTTTCAGTGTTTGATGACGGATCTCCCCACAAATCACTATCGCTCAATTCTGCAAGTGATTCTAATATAAAACTGCATGCAGGGCCCTGGAGAAACCACTAGGGACAAAAGGGAGTTGAAATAAATTGATACGGTAATGTAATCTGTAGGATTAAAGTGTATTGTATATGTATTGTGTTTTTTACTTTTTGAATTTGGCGCCATTCTCCGTCCCCGTGCGTCGCAATGCTCGCAAGGGAACGGAGCCCGGGCACAGTGATAGATCGAGCGGAGAACGACTCGCTCACACTGCGGGGAGACATCGCAGGATCCAGGGGATAAGGTAAGTAAGCTCTTCCTGGATCCTGCGATGCGATCCCGAGTCTGGCTCGGGGTTACTGCTTTTGGTACTGAAAATCCACCCCGAGCCAGACGCGGGAATACCGTCAGGGAGGTTAAACTGGAGCAGAGAGAGTTTTGTGTTCTCCGAATTAGCCGACATGGTGATCTCTTTAATTGAGAACTACGCTGATTGGTCCCCAGTCATTAGCTGAGACCAGGAGCCATCTATGACGGCATGCTTTCATAGTGGGGAGTGTGCAAAGCTGTCAATTGGAGCAGAGATTAGCATTCTATTGGCATGGATGACTTATGCCTGCGACCGTTAAAGTGACCCAGTCACAAGGGAAGTACGGGGACTGCCTGGCTGTGTTTGGCTTAACCACTTCCCACCCAGTCTGTTGTAATAATACGGCTAGGGTGGGTTCTTTGCTATTCCGGGTGGATGTCATATGACATCCTCCCACTAGCGAGCCCCAGGGGCAGTGCAGTGGTGTGATCTGTGACCAGCTGTGGTCCACCACACACAGTGGAACGCAGACCATTGTACCAGGCTGTTGTGTGCAGTCTTGGTACCATTTGATGGCTGTGACCAATCCTAGAGATCACGTCAGTTGTAAACAATGACTCTGTCATTCATAGCCATAGTATACTATTGTGATGTCTGTGATTGGTCACATTAATCCCATGGTACAGGGCCAATCACAGTGGTCCTGTACCATGTGATAACTGTGGTCAATCTCACCTATCACAATAGTTCGCAATGGCATATAAATGGATCCCATTCACAGTGTAAAAAATATTGCTTATACAGTGACTATCACTGTAATAAGCAATCATCATGTAAAAAAAAAAAAAATCTGCTTAAACGTCCAAAAATACAGCATTTGGCACAGTTTTTGATGACCAATGTTGTAATGTCCAGACTGTCAGATACCTAATGACCAGAACTGTGGCAGTTGTCCTCCAGAGGGATGATCGTAACAGGATTTACCTTTCTTCTCTGTCAGGGTTCCGTTATGGAAGTGACATAATACCGTTTTCCAAAGTGGATCAGGAACAGATGAAATACAAGACAGAGTCCAAATGTTTCACAGTTCTGGGCTTCACCAAGTCATCACAGGTAATGCACACATCTGGTCACATGACAGAAACACTTGGAGGATATTTGCAAAAAAAAAAAACAAAAAAAAAAACAAGTGCTTATGTTTTGTTTTATTTTTTTCAAAAGTGAGAATCTATTCCTGAAAATGGGCACTTTTGTGTAGCTTTATTACTGTGTTGTTCCGCAAGCCATTTAGATCACCATTGCTTGTCTTTGAAGTTCTCTGATTGGTTTGTGAGACTGCGGGGGGCAGAGCTTGAAGTGAAACTTCATTAACCAATTGAAGACCTGGCTTTTTCTGGCATTTTTTTGTTTACAAGTTTAAATCCTGTATTGTTTGCTTTAAAATCACTCATATCTCCCAAAGAGACCCTAAGAAATAAAATGGCGATCACTGCAATTTTTTATATCACACGGTTTGCGCAATTTTTTGGGAAAAACTACACTTTAACCACTTAAGGACCAGCCTCGTTTTAAAATTTTGGTGTTTACAAGTTTCAAACAGTTTTTTTTTTGCTAGAAAATTACTTAGAACCCCCAAACATTATGTTTTTTTTTTTTCTAACACCCTTGAGAATAAAATGGCGGTCATTGCAATACTTTTTTTTACACTGTATTTGGCGTAACTTTTTTAAAATAAAAACAGTAAAGTTAGCCCAATTTTTTTTATACTGTGAAAGATAATGTTACGCCAAGTAAACTGATACCCAACATGTCATGCTTCAAAATTGCGCCCGCTCGTGGAATGGCGTCAAACTTTTACCCTTCAAAATCTCCATAGGCGACGCTTAAAAAATTCTACAGGTTGCATGTTTTGAGTTACAGAGGAGGTCTAAGGCAAGAATTATTGCTCTCGCTCTAACGATTGCGGCGATACCTCACATGTGTGGTTTGACCACCGTTTTCATATGCGGGAGCTTTTTTATTTATTTTACTTGATTTTATTTATTTTTTCACTGTTTTTTAAAAAAAAATAAAAATTTGGGTCACTTTTATTCCTTTTACAAGGAATGTAAACATCCCTTGTAATAGAAAAAAAGCATGACAGGACCTCTTAAATAGATCTGGGAACAAAAAGTCTTCAGATCTCATATTTGGACTTAAATGCATTCAAAAAAAAAATAAAAAATTGTCATTTGAAAAAATGACAGCAAAAAAATGGCCCTTTAAGACGTATGGGCGTAAGTGACGTTATGACGTCGCTTCTGCCCTGCTATGGTATGGAGATGGGTGGGGGCCATCTTCCCCTCACTCGTCTCCATACCCGGCCACGAGAAGGACCCGATCGCCTATGCCGCTGTCGACGGCTCCGGTAAGCGGCGGAGGGCGTGGGAGAGTGGCGGGAGGGGGTGGCACCTCTCCCGCCGCCAATAACGGTGATCTCAGCGAATCCGCCGCAGAGACCACCATTATCGTAAACATGACCGACTCCTGAAGAGATGGATACCTCGGTTGTGGCAGCACCTGCTGCCGTTACTGAGATATCATCTTTAAAGTGCCGACGTATATGTACAGGAGCCGGTCGTTAAGTGGTTAATGAATTAAAAAAAAACAAAAAAAAAATCACTAGGGACAGATGATCTCTCTCTCCTCCCCTGTCATAACGGGGATCCGCCTTGTTTACATCCCAGTTCTGCCTATGTAAACAAGGCAGATCCCCATTCTGACAGGGGAGGAGAGAGAGATCATCTGTCCCTAGTGATCAGGAACAGCGATCTCTCTCTACTCCCAGTCAGTCCGTCCCTCTGATTTAGAAAGCACCTCCCTAGGGAACACTTAACCCTTAGTGTTAACCCCTTCCCTGGCAGTGCCATTTATACAGTGATAAGTGCATTTTTATAGTACTGATCACTGTATCGATGTTACTAGTCACTAAAAAGTGTCACTTAGGGTCAGATTTTCTTTCTCGTACATCACGGGACAGAGGGCCTCAGTAATTACTGATGGGTTATCGGTATCACAAGGTGATTGGACACCGGTCACACCATAGACAGGAAGTTCAACCCCCTATATAACCCCTCCTCTTACTGGGGATACCTCAGGTTTTTCGCCAGTGTCTTAGGTGTTGGTCACGAATAAGTTGTGCTGTGCTGAGCTCCAAAGGAATATCCTACACTGGGGCAAGCCATGCAACCGGATCCATTCAAAGTGCTTTTTCAGGCCAAATTGGATGGTACCCGGGCCTCGTGTCCGAAGACACAAGGTTTTACCTGTAACGCTTCTCTTTTTAGAGAGCTGGACCCTGGGACCCAGTATTTAGTTTTTTTCAGCCATATCCCTGGCAGGGTGCTTTATGGGGCCAGAACTGTGGATCCCTCCTATTCAAGGGGACCCAGTCTCTGAAGGTTTTCTCAAACGGAGCCCACCGTGAGAGGTGAAGATTGGGTTTGTATAACAGAACCCTGCAGCTGGATAAGGTAAGGGAGATTCCTCAAGAATTTTTTAATTCTAGTAGGTTTTCTCCTTTAAGTAAATGTATGCTATGCCTATTGTCACCACCGGGGGCTGCCAAGAGCACATAACTTGTCATGCTTGTTCTGTCTGTCTCAGTGTCCACGCTGTACGCTCCTCCAGCCAGGCTCCAGGTAGGATGGGTTGGGGGGTTCTCTCCTCAGGGATGCTTCCCCCGATGATTTAGGGGGGGCAGGTGGTCTGAACAGACAGCGGTAATTTACCGCTCCACCAGCGCTGCTGCCGCGCTACCGGTGTTTTCAGCGGATTCCACATCCACCGGCCCTTCTCTCTCCTCCACCCCAGCCTCCCCTCCATGCTTGTCCCGAGGATCGGAGCCTCGGCTCGCGTGGGAAAGGGCACGTTTTTGAAAAAAACGAGGGGGGGAGGGGTGGTCGGGGGAGGGGGGGGCGGAGCATTAACGCAACGTCCGGCGTGATTAGGCGCCCACATCGCTGGCTACACAGGCTATAAAGTGCACTCTCTTTAAGGTGCACACAGCCTATGGAGGGACACAGAGCTGACGGGGGCGCATGTGAGGTGGGATACAGGCATTCTCCCAGGCAGCATTTACTTGAAACACCAGACTGGGCATTGGTAGCAGCGGCAGTTGCTGAACTACATCGCTTAGCAGTCAGCAGTGTTTTTTTGTGATACCTCCACCTTGTTGCTTTGCACTATGGGTAGAAGAGGTACAAATACCCCGAAAACCAGAGGCTCTAGGGGATCTCCCTCAGGCTCTGAGGACCCCCCTTCTGCAGCACCTTCCCCCCCCCCCCCCCCCGTGGGACCTGGGATGGCTGGCCAGGGTGAGAAATCGGGGTCAGGGGCTGCATCTGCTTCTGGCACTTCAGCCCCTGTTTACATTACGCAGGAGGTTTTTTCCTCTCTAATGGATTAGAGGAAAGACTAATGGCCTTAATTGCGTCTTTACTCAGTGGAAGAAAACACACTAGGCCTCCCTCTGTTACCCAGGACCCTCAGGCAGAGGAACTCTGGGGAAAAAGGATCGGGATGAGACTTATGATTCCTCTTCTGAGGAATCAAGTGGAGAAGGGCCCTCTTCAGCTTCTCAGGATGAGAAGGTGTTAGTGCAGATTCTTGCTGGATTGGTCCGCTCCACATTTAAGTTGCCCGTATCTGAGTCAGTTAAAGAACTCTCCTCTTCTTTGGGTTCACTGAAGCCTCCTCAAACAACACATGATTTTCCTGTTCATAGTTTACTAGAAAAGCTCATTTATTCTGAGTGGGATCACCCAGATAAACATTTTTTTCCGCCTAAAAAGTTTTCAACACTTTATCCTATGGCGGAAAAATTTAGAAAAATGTGGGGTATACCGGCAGTTGACGCCGCCATTTCCTCCGTAAATAAAAGTCCTGTCGACAATTCTCAGATGCTTAGGGATCCAACTGATAAAAAAATGGAATTCCTGTTAAAAAATATTTTTTCCTTGGCAGGTTCAGTAGCTCAACCTGCAGTGGCAGCAATTGGAGTCTGTCAATACTTGAGAGACCATGTTAAACAGGTCCTCAAAGTTTTACCTGAACAGCAAGGCCAGGGGTTGGCTAACCTTCCAGCGGCTTTATGTTTTGCTGTTGACGCAATCAGAGATTCTATCATCCAAACCTCTCGCCTTTCACTTGGGTTGGTACATATGCGTAGAATCTTATGGTTGAAAAATTGGTCAGCCGAATCACCATGTAAGAAGCTTCTGGCTGGATTTCCATTTCGTGGTGCAAGGCTGTTTGGAGAGGATGTACGAGAAAGAAAATATGATTTTTATAACAGCTTACCTGTAAAATCCTTTTCTTTTGAGGTACATCATGGGGCACAGAAATCCCGCCCCTCTTCTAATACACTTATATTGCTTTGCTACAAAACTGAGGTATCCCCAGTAAGGGGAAGGGTTATATAGGGGGTTGAACTTCCTGTCTATGGTGTGACCAGTGTCCAATCACCGTTTGATACCCATAACCCATGAGTAATTACTGAGACTCTGTGTCCCGTGATGTACCTCAAAAGAAAAGGATTTTACAGGTAAGCTGTTATAAAAATCCTATTTTTCGCCGCAATGTTGCACTGCCGCTAAAAATTGCTGATCCCCGCCATTAATAGTAAAAAAAAAAAAGTCCCTAAATCTTTTACCTATTTTGTAGACGCTATAACTTTTGCGCAAACCAATCAATATACACTTATTGCGATTTTTGATAGCAAAAATATGTAGCAAAATACATATTGGCCTAAACTGATGATTAAATTAGTATTTTTATATATATTTTTTGGATATGTATTATAGCAGAAAGTAAAAAATATTTGTGTTTTTTTTCAAAATTGTCACTCTTTTTTTGTTGATAGCGCAAAAAAGAAAAACCGCAGAGGTGATCAAATACCACCAAATAAAAGCTCTATTTGTGGGAAAAAAAACCATTAACTTTGTTTGCGTACAAGCGACGCAGTGCCGTATCGCAAAAAATTTACCTAGTCATTTAGGGGGTAAAGCCTTCCGGGGCTGAAGTGGTTAACAAAAAAAAAAATATATATTTTTCTTCCAGTCTGGACAAGAGGTGACGTCTCTCATGTCCTCCAAGGTCGATCAAAGAGTGTTTTGTGGTGCATTTTTGCACTAAATTTTTTTTTAGTATATATATTCTATATATTTTATTATTACTTTTTCCTTGTTTAATAAACAGCTGTGCAAATATCATGTGACATATCTGCAACTTTCACCTTTTTATTCTACAGGGCCTCTGCTTTCAGAAAATATATAATGCTCTGGGGAGGGAGGTTAAGTAATTTTATTGGCAAAAATTCAGATTTTAACATGTATGCGACAAATAAAAAAAAATTGCTCTGGAGCCAAACTGATAAATTGTAATGTGATATGCATAAAAATCATTGCAACGTTGTTTACAAATGAAATAATGCCTTTATTTTTACATTTTGTGCTGTGTGTTATAAAATATCTCACTCTAAAAGATCATGTTATATTTCTTGTTCACTGTATATTCACCCAGACAATGTCTCCTTTCCATGAGTTAGTGGCTTAGCATGTGAACTTTATTGCTCCTTGCATATAATAAAAATAACAGTACAGTATTATGTAGTAACCTGCCTCTTCTAAAATTTCCTGATGATTATATTGTGTACAACTGTATTTGCAGATCAACGTGACTCATTTCCTGGGCAATCAGGTTTTGAAGATCTTCGCACCTCCGGATGACGATGTAAGTATTTTCATAAACATAGAGGGGGGGATTTACTAAAACTGGAGAACTCAGAATCTGGTGCAGCTGTACATGGCAGCCAATCAGCTTCCAACTTCAGCTTGTTCTATTATGCTTTGACAATAAAACTTGGAAGCTGATTGGTTTCTATGAACAGCTGCAGCAGAATTTGCACTCTCCAGTTTTTTAGTAAATCTCCCACCCTGTGATTTCAAAGACTGATGAATGTGCAAGAGGCGGCTTAGGCAGGCCATACAGGGTTTAAATCCCAGCCTTCTTCAGCAGGAACCAGCCGAGATTTGAACTGTTTATGGGCAGGCAGAATGTGCTACGTTGATCGATCGATCAATTTGGGTAGTGATGGTTTGGCCCCCACAGAGCCCTGATCCTCACAGCCATGGAGTCTGTCTGGGATGACATGAAGAGAGAAGGATTTGAGGCAGCCGAAAATCCACAGAAGATCTGTGCTTAGTTCTCCAAGATGTTTGGAACAACCAACCTGCCAAGTTCCTTCAAAAACTGTGTGCAAGTCTACCTAGAAGAACTGATGCTGGTTTGAAGGCAAAGGGCAGTCACCCCAAATATTAATTGGATTTCTCTTCTCTTCATTTACTTTCCATTTTGTTAATTTTTGTGATAAAAAATAAACTATTGACACTTTTTTTTTTTCTTCTAAAAGCATTCTCCATTTACAGCATTTTTCACACCTGCCTAAAACTTTTGCACAGTACTGTATATACATTTATTGCTTTTGTATTCTGTTCTCTTCCTAATTGCTCTATGTCTTCTTCTCTCTGTTCATCAGGCTGCAGCTGTTGCTCTGTCTGCCCTGATCCGCGCCCTCGATAAGCTGGATATGGTCGCCATTGTACGTTACGCCTATGATAGAAGATCTAACCCCCAAGTTGGAGTTGCCTATCCTATAATCAAGGAGAAATACGAGGTATTGATCATCTCCAATCTGGAAAATAGATATTCTTGTGACACAATTGTTTTCTGACACTTTGGATAATGTATTTTGCTGGGCATGCGGCTTTATAGAAAAATACTTTATTGTCATTGCAAACAAGTTACAATGAAATTACTTATTTGGTGGCAGGAATGTGAAGAGGCATCTGGAGGCCCAGCACTTGCCTTCATGGACACCTCACACCTCTCAAGGTCCCTTAAAATCCTAAACAAGTATGCAATTGGCAGCTTCAGTTATTGAAGAAATCTCACTTTCCATCCCTCAGTGCAGGGGCGGATCCAGAGTCTAGTCTCGGGAGGGGCACCGCCAGAAAATAAGTTTTTTTTTTTTGCGGGCAATTTATCAGGGAAATGGCTGGTGTTGGTGCTTCAATCATCCCGGCACCATGGTTGTTATGGTGTCAGGATGATTGAAGTGCATTATTTATATTATTACATTGTTATATAAAATGAAATCATTCAACTCACCATAATGCAGAATCAGTGGGAGCCCTGAGTGTGTCACTTGCCACCGTCGCCTGCCACCAGATGCGGACTGTCACTTGCCACGTCACCTGCCACAAGTTGCGAACTGTCGGACCATCCCAGCCACCTGCTCTTTCACCTGCCCAGCCGCCTGCTCTTTCACCCGCCTGCCGAGCCGCTCAGCTGCCCGGCCAGCCCGCTCTCTCATCCGCCCGCTCTCGACTCTCACCCGCATCTAATTTCTGGGGGGGGGGGGGATGGGGGGGCACGTTACAAGAATCTCTCTAGGGTCACTCATGAGAATTTCTTAACCACTTCAGCCCCGGAAGGTTTTACCCCCTTAATGACTAGGCCATTATTATTTTTTGCGTTACTTTAACTGACGGTCGTGCGACGTTATACCCAAATAAAGTCTATGTCCTTTTTTCCCACAAATGGAGCTTTCTTTTGGTGGTATTTGATCACCTCTGCCTTTTTTTTTTTTTTTTTTTTACACTATAAACAAAAGATTGAAGATATTGAAAAAAATTAGTTTTTTTATTCAAATATTTTAAATTATTTTTTTTTTTAAACATTTCTTACTATTTTCTTTTTACATGCTTTCATCAGAGTAGTTTAGTGTCACCATAGTAACATTGTACTACTCTAAAGTAGGTGATGAGGGATTTCTTATCATTTTTTTTTTTTTTTTGTTACACTTTGCTGTTACAGTGATGATAATTGTAACAACAAAGTTTTCAGCTGTCATGAATGGGTTACATTCTTGACAGATGTGATTGCTAGTGATCTGTGCTTGGCTACAGCTAATCACATGGTACAGGGTGCTGTAATTGCATAGCGATCACATGATGACTGGGCTGTAGGTACAGAGATCCGCAATCCGCTGTGTTCAGTTCCAGAAGCTGCACACTGCGCGCCCCTAACCCTGAGCAGGCTGGATGATGTACATGTACATGATCCAGCTCGCCTGTGCTGGCCGTCTGCAATAAAAGTATTGTGGGCGGTCAACAAGTGGTTAGGGACTTTTCAGAAGATGGGTGTATTTGACCTTATAGAATCTACTTTAACATTTAGAAATACATTGATATATCTTACTGACTTGGGATATACCGATACTAGTATCAGTGCTGATACTAAGCATTTCCACGAGTATCGGTACTTGTGCAAATGCTGTGATGCCTAATCCGATACCTGTTGTATCAGACCAGGCGTCCTCAAGCTCAGTAGAGGGGCCAGGCAGCCTCACAGGTGATTGGTGCGGCGGTGGGTGCAGTTAAAAGCAGAGATCTCCCTGTATAGCTTTTCTGACAGACGCTTTTCCTCCTCTCCCTCCCACGACTGTCAGGTGCTTTATTGAAAGGTAGGGAGATTGGTGCTTTTAACTGCCCCCACCGCCACACTGATCACCCCTGACTGTCCACTGTGTACTTCTTCCTCTCTCCGCTGTTCTCCTCCCTCTCTCCGGTGTCCTCCTCCCTCTCCGGTGTTCTCCTCCCCCTCCGGTGTCCTCCTCCCTCTCTTCGGCTCCCTGGGTCCTCCTCCCTCTCTCCGGTGTCCTCCTCCCTCTCTCCGGTGTCCTCCTTCCTCTCTCCGGTGTCCTCCTTCCTCTCTCCGGTGTCCTCCTTCCTCTCTCCGGTGTCCTCCTTCCTCTCTCTGGTGTCCTCCTTCCTCTCTTTGGTGTCCTCCTCCCTCTCTCCGGCTCCACGGGTCCTCCTCCTCTCTGGTGTCCTCCTCCCTCTCTGCGGTGTCCTCCCCCCTCTCTCCGGCTCCCTGGGTCCTCCTCCTTCTCTCCGGGGGCCTCCTCCCTCTCTGCGGTGTCCTCCTCCCTCTTTCCGGCTCCCAGGGTCCTCCTCCCTCTCCGGTGTTCTCCTCCCTCTCCGGTGTCCTCCTCCCTCTCCGGTGTTCTCCTCCCCCTCTGGTGTCCTCCTCCCTCTCTTCGGCTCCCTGGGTCCTCCTCCCTCTCTCCGGCTCCCTGGGTCCTCCTCCCTCTCTCCGGAGTCCTCCTTCCTCTCTCCAGTGTCCTTCCTCTCTCCAGTGTCCTTCCTCTCTCCAGTGTCCTAGCTCTCTCCGGTGTCCTCCTAGCTCTCTCCGGTGTCCTCCTAGCTCTCTCCGGTGTCCTCCTAGCTCTCTCTGGTGTCCTCCTCCCTCTCTCCGGCTCCCTAGGTCCTCCTCCCCCTCTCTGGTGTTCTCCTCCCTCTCTCTGGTGTTCTCCTCCCTCTCTCTGGTGTTCTCCTCCCTCTTTCTGGTGTTCTCCTCCCTCTCTCCAGTGTTCTCCTCTCTCCAGTGTTCTCCTCTCTCCAGTGTTCTCCTCTCTCCAGTGTTCTCCTCTCTCCAGTGTCCTCCTCTCTCCAGTGTCCTCCTCCCTCTCAGTGATGTCCTCCTCCTAGGGCTGCGGAAAAAAACGATTTGAATCTTGAATCGAGTTGAGCTGGCATGCCGCGGACTAGGCCGAAGCCACGGCCTCGCCTACAAACTCCTGCCCGCAGCTCCTCAGGACCGGCGCGGTGTCCATCAAAAAAAAAAATTCAATTCGAATCGTGAATCAAGTTTAATTTTTTTTTTTGAGAAAATCGCCCAGCTCTACCTCCTCCCTCTCTCCGGGTCCCCAGCTCCCTGGGTCCTCCTCCCTCTCTTCGGTGTTCTCCCCCTTCTCTTTTACAAAAAAGAATTGTAATAAATATTTAAAATAATAAAAAAAAAGAAAACACTGACACCGTCCACTCCCCCCCCCCCCATTGTAACAAAAAATATATAAATTGTAAAAAATAATAAAAAATATAAATTGTAAAAAAATAATAAAAAATATAAATTGTAAAAAATAAAGTTGTAAAAAGAAATAAAATAAAAATAAAAAACTACTGACATAGTCCATGCCTCATCAGTGCCCATCAGTGCTGCATATCGGTGCCACTGTCACACGATATTAAAAAAAAGTATTGGTATTCGGTGTCAGTGAGTACTTGAAAAAAGTACCGGTACTTGTACTCAGCCTTAAGAAAGTGGTATCGGTAACACTATTACTGACCCTGATATCATTGTGCCATGTTACTGAGTGTTGGCGTTTCCTGTTTTTGTGCTCCCAGTGCCTGATTTATGTCCAGCTACCATTCATGGAAGATCTCCGGCAATATCTCTTCTCTTCACTTGAAAACAGCAAGAAGTTCAAGCCAACAGGTACAGTAATAAAATGTGGTGAAGCTGCTTGTTTAATGTTTCCTAAATTTTCCCTGCTACAGAGATTTCACAGAAAATAAAATAGATGGAGTCATAGTTTATACATCTTTGTCTAGTTTAGTATTTGCTGCTGAAACAAAGTAAAAACTTTTTTTTTTTAGTTTTGGATAGAGTGGAGAGGGATTAGAACCCCTGTCAGGTTTTTTTTTTTTTGCTGTCTACCCCAAATTAGAGAGTTTCACCCTCTCAGTTTTCCTCTCACTTCCTGTTTGGCTATGGGACAGGAAGTGAAGCGTAAATCACTGCAATGGGATAGAGATGGCGAAAAAAAAAAGAAAAAGACGTCGTGTTGTTGCCTCCGGCCTCCCAGGATCATAGTACTGGCCGTGAACCATTTGGTCCCGGCCAGCTCTATGGTAATCCGACATCAGAGCTCCGGATTTCTGATCGCACAGGAGAGCCTGGAGAGGCGCCGCTGGGCTGGGGGGGGGGGGGGAGAGACGTCCCCTCCCACTGATTGTAATAGCAATCCAGGGGCTAATCAGCCGCTAGGATGGCTTTGACAAGAGAGGGAATCGCCGGCTGAAAAAAGATATCTGGACGATTGCCTGTAGCTGCATGCATCATCCATATATCACCACTTCACTCTAAGGACGTCATATGACAGCCTTCCTATGGGAAGTGGTTAATACTACCTCCCTAGCTGCACATACGCCATTACTTTTGCTCCTCTGCCATCCATTCAGTTGTCAGAAGTGAGGAAAGGCAGCCCGGTGCAAGCTCAAGTCAGATGTCCACACGGTGCTTACAGGGGGGTTGATTGTCTCCCACCCCCATATTTGCTTTAAATGATGGAGTCAAGGATCTTCAAGTTGTAGTAGTTACCCGAGGTACTTGCTACAATATATGTTACTGTCTATTCCTCCTGCACTGTGATGGTAAGATGCTCATTGTCTGATCCTAACACGCAGGTGACCAGCTCTCCGCAGTGGACTCTCTGATCGACAGCATGAGTTTGATGTCTGATGATGGGGAGGATTTGTTCAAACCCAGCAAAATCCCTAACCCCCAGTTCCAGAGGCTGTTCCAGGTAAGAGATGGTCCTAAGGTGCTGACACTGTACTGTGGGGGCAGCCAATTCACTTGAGACTTAAAGTGGGGTTCCACCCAAAAAAACAAAAATACATGAAAAATCCTAAAAAAAAAAAAACATTTGGATATTTTTTTTTTTTAACTTACCTCTAAATGCCTGTTGCTAGGGGGTCCCTCGTAGTCTGCCCCTTCCAGTGCCTGGGCTGGTGACATCACTTTCCCCTCCGCACAGGAAGGGCTCCGCTCTGCTCCCTCCCTCCTGTCAATCATCTGGGACCCATTACAGGTCCCAGGTGACTGAGAGGCCAATCACGCTGCGCGGCGCCGCTCGCGCATGCGCAGTGGGTGCCAGGCTGTGAAGCCACAGCCCGGCGCCCACAGTTGCAATGCCGGCGCCGCTGAACGGAGGGGGAGACGAGCGGGGCTTCGATCCCCCGCATCGCTGGACCCAGGGACGGGTAAGTGTCCAATTAAAAGTCAGCAGCTGCAGTATTTGTAGCTGCTGACTTTTAATTTTTTTTTTTTTTTTTTACTGGACCCCCCTGGGTGGAACTCCTCTTTAAAGTAACTTCATTGCAAATGTCATTTAACCCCCTGGGTAGCAAATAATGTGTATAGCAGGGGGGGGGGGATACTTTCCCTGGATTATTGACAGCTCCTGCTAGAAGCTGCTGTCAATCAAGCTGAGCTCAGTTGGATGGAGGTTTGTCAGCAGGACTCCCCAGGGAACTTTAGGCACACCGTGCGTCAGCACAGCTTCCTGTATCTCCTAATCATAGGATGCAAACTGACTACACCAGCACTGATCTATTCCTGTGCTTAAAGTGATACTAAACTCACACTATTTAATTTACATTGTTGCTTTTATTTTTGTATATGGATGATGGCCCTGTAATGATATAATTAACCACTTAAGGACCGGAAGGATTTACCCCCTTTTGCGATATGGCACTGCGTCCCTTTAACTGGCAATTGCGCGGTCGTGCTACTTTGTACCCAAACAAAATGTATGTCCTTTTCTTCCCCCACAAATAGAGCTTTCTTTTGGTGGTATTTGATCGCCTCTGCGTTTTTTAATTTTTTGCGCTAATAACAAAAAAAGAGCGACAATTTTGAAGAAAAAGCAATTTTTTTTTTTTTTGCTATAATAAATACCCCCCCCCCACCCCCCCCAAAAAAAAGTCTTCGTCAGTTTAGGCCAATATGTATTCTACATATTTTTGGTATAAAAAATTGCAACAATCGTATATATTGATTGGTTTGTGCAAAAGTTATAGCGTCTACACAATAGGGGATAGATTTATGGCATTTTTATTATTATTATTTTTTTAACCAGTAATGGCGGTGATTTGCGATTTTTAGCGGGACTGCGACATTGCGGCGGACAGATCGGGCACTTTTGACACATTTTTTTGGGACCACTGACATTTGTACAGCGATAAAAATGCACTGATTACTGTATAAATGACACTGGCAAGGAAGAGGTTAACACTAGTGGTGATGAAGGGGTTAAATGTGTTCCCTGGGAGGTGTTTCCAACTGTGGGGGAGGGGACTGACTGGAGGAGGAGAGAGATCACTATTCCTGATCACTAGGAACAGACGATCTCTCTCTACTCCCCTGTTATATCGGGGATTTGTCTGTTTACATTGACAGATCCCCGTTCTGGCTCTCTGTGGAGCGATCGCGGGTGGCTGGCGAACATCGCGGCCGCCGTTCACGCGCATCTTCACCGGCGCTGCGCTGTACAGCTACGGCGAATCGCGCAATAGAGCCAGCCCGCCACAGTATAATGACGGCGGCTGGTCGGCAAGTGCTTAACAAAAAACCTATCCAAGTACCTTTTTCCGAATTGATATACAGCTGTCACGTGACCCAGCTCTCTCCCAGTCTGAAACATAAGTAGGAGGAGCTTCTAGTCCTCTGCTGCTGGTCACATATTCAAAATAAAACAATAAGCCTTTGGAATACAGAGTAAAAATAAATAATATCAATAAACTTTAAATTGTCATACAGATATATATTTGAAATCAAATCTTTTATTATTGTTATAATACAGGATTTATATAGCGCCAACCGTTTGCGCATCGCTTTACAAGATGAGGGCAGACAGTACACTTACAATACAAATCAATACAGGAGGGAAAGATTGTAAATAATAACCCAACTCCCTCCCTCCTCCTCGCCCACTAACCAGCTAAACACAATGGGGGGGAGGCAGGATATTACATGTAGATTAATGGAGGCTTCACCTCTCTCTCATGCTAAGAAACAGGCTGGAGGGGTGTGGCGCATCCCATGACTGGCAGAAATCTGCCCACACAGTGTTATTGCTATTATTTTTTGGCAATAACCTTGTGTGGGCAGATTTCTGCCAGTCACGGGCTGTGCCACGTCCCTCCCGCCTGTGTCTTAGCATGAGAGGGAGGTGAAGCCTCCATTAATCTACATGTAATATCCCGCCCCCTATTGTGTTTAGCTGGTTAGTGGGAATGGAGGAGGGAGTTGGGTTATCATTTACCACTGTGTATACGCCCGCATGTGTGACTCTATAGTCACATGGTCTGCTCAGATGTGATGGGGAGGATATGATCCGCTCAGGGTGGGAACTCGCTGAAAACTGAGCGTGTGCAGAGCTGCCAACACAGCTGCAAAATCTCCCTAGCTGAATTGAGGACATGAACAGAAGGCGGAGATAGAGAGCAGCGGGATCAACCAGATTTTCTGCAGAATACAGAAAACGAACCTCATAGTGACTGAGTGAGGTGTGAACAGCATGTAATACACCATTTATTGTTAGTTTGATGATGTGGGTTTAGTGACACTTTAATGTGGTCAGATTGATTTAAGAAGGGAAGAAGACAATTTGGGGTTTGTTCCCCAGTTTAATGATTACACCCCCCTTATGGCACAATACATAGTTACATAGTAGGTGAGGTTGAAAAAAGACACAAGTCTATCAAGTCCAACCTATGTGTGTGATTATGTGTCAGTATTACATTGTATATCCCTGTATGTTGCGGTCATTCAGGTGCTTATCTAATAGTTTCTTGAAACGTATCCATGTTCCCCACTGAGACCACCGCCTGTGGAAGGGAATTCCACATCCTTGCCGCTCTTACAGTAAAGAACCCTCTATGTAGTTTAAGGTTAAACCTCTTTTCTTCTAATTTTAATGAGTGGCCACGAGTCTTGTTAAACTCTCTTCCGCGAAAAAGTTTTATCCCTATTGTGGGGTTACCAGTCCGGTATTTATAAATTGAAATCATATCCCCTCTCAAGCGTCTCTTCTCCAGAGAGAATAAGTTCAGTGCTCACAACCTTTCCTCATAACTAAGATCCTCCAGACCCTTTATTAGCTTTGTTGCCCTTCTCTGTATTTGCTCTATTTCCAGTACATCCTTCCTGAGGACTGGTGCCCAGAACTGGACAGCATACTCCAGGTGCGGCCGGACCAGAGTCTTGTAGAGCGGGAGAATTATCGTTTTATCTCTGGAGTTGATCCCCTTTTTAATAAATATTCTGTTTGCTTTGCTTGCAGCAGCTTGTCATTGCATGACAAGTACAGCGTGACCATGCCCGCGGGACCTGTGGACTCGATGTCCGCCATAGTCCCGGTGATCGCGTCGCGGAGCCGCAGAACGGGGAGATGCCTATGTAAACAAGGCATTTCCCCGTTCTGCCTAGTGACATGACAGAGATCACTGCTCCCTGTCATCAGGAGCAGTGATCGCTGTCATGTGAGTGGAAGCCCCTCCCCCCACAGTTAGAATTACTCCCTAAGACACACTTAACCCCCTTGATCGCCCCCCTAGTGTTTAACCCCTTCCTTGCCAGTGTCATTTACACAGTAATCAGTGCATTTTTATAGCACTGATCGCTGTATAAATGACAACGGTCCCAAAATAGTGTCAAAAGTGTCTGATGTGTCCGCCATATTGTCGCAGTCACGATAAAAATCGCAGATTGCCGCCATTACTAATAAAAAAAATAAATAATAAAAATGCCATAAATCTATCCCCTATTTTGTAGACGCTATAACTTTTGCGCAAACCAATCAATATACGCTTATTGCGATTTTTTTTTTTTTTTACCAAAAATATGTAGACGAATACATATCGGTCTAAACTAAGGAAAAAATTTGTTTTTATATATATTTTTGGTGGATATTTATTATAGCAAAAAGTAAAAAAAATTTTTTTTTTTTCAAAATTGTCGCTTTTTTTTTGTTTATAGTTTAAAAAATAAAAACTGCAGAGGTGATCAAATACCACCAAAAGAAAGCTCTATTTGTGGGGAAAAAAGGACGTCAAATTTTGTTTTGGGTGCAACGTCGCACGACCGCGCAATTGTCAGTTAAAGCGACGCAGTGCCGAATCGCGAAAGGTGCTCTGGCCAGGAAGGGGGTAAAATCTTCCGGGGCTGAAGCTGTTAAACCTCATTTGCCATGTAGTTGCCCACCCCAATAATTTGTTCAAACAACATTATCAGAACTCCCCTCCCATTCCTAGCGCCGGCGGATGGAGCTCAAGGGGCGATCCAATAGTTGGGTCATCTTCTCACAGATGGGAATCTTAACACATATGACGGAGCTAGAGAGCAATTCTTATTACCCAACTACATGTTTTTGTTTTGTTTTTTAGCTTTTTACAGCTCCGTCATGCTGTGCAAACACAATTTCCTTCAGAGATTCCTCAGGCAGCTCCTAACCCCCTTAATGGAAATGGTCAAAAGCACAGACCCTAGCAAACTCATTTCCATATTTTCTATAGTATGTTACTCCTTCCTTCTTCTACGCGACTGGTTTATACGCTAAAGACGAAATGGGAGAGTGATATAGGCACCATGGAGGATGAGGAATGGGGCGAGGCTCCAGACGCATGTGAGATCGTATCGCCCAAATCGTCAGGTCCTCTCGCCCAATTATGCTCCTTTCTTACCCCTCTCAGAATAGCCCCTTTACCAAAGAGAGCCAAGTATTCTATGGCCAATATGTAATAGTGCTAATGGCTCATTATATCATTTTACTCTGAAGTTGTCCACTTGTACAAGGATACTGGGACACACACAGTCAGATTCCTTCATGACAACACGGGCTCCTCATTAACGTTACACCCTAAACAGTGCTTATTGGGAATATTTCCCAAATCAGAATTAGATAAATTCACCAAGACCTTTCCCCAAGAAACGTTATTTATAGCTAGAAAAATGATAGCCCGAAACTGTATGAGAGCCCTACCTCCCGGAACACACCACATGGGTACGTGAAATTAACCACTTGCCGCCGTGCATTATAGCAATATGACGTTGGCAAAGTGGTTGCGATATCCTGACCGGACGTCACATGACGTCACCAGGATATCAAGCCACTGCGCGCCCCCGGGGGCGCGCGCATCACGGCAATCGTTGTTGCGGTGTGTCAGTTTGACACACCGCAACTCCGACCTAGGTAAGGAGTCTCTGACGGAGACTCTTTACCACGTGATCAGCCGTGTCCAATCACGGCTGATCATGATGTAAACAGGAAGAGCCGTTAATCGGCTTTTCCTCACTCACGTCTGACAGACAGGAGTAGAGGAGAGACAATCGGCAGCTCTCCTGACAGGGGGGGTCTGTGCTGATTGTTTATCAGCGCAGCCCTCCCTCGGATGCCCGCCCAGGATGTTGCCAGGACCACCAGGGATGGTCACCACACTGGACCACCAGGTATGCCACCCTAGACCACCAGGGAAATGCCATTCATTGCCCAGGCAGTTGCCAATCAGTGCCATTGAAAAATGCCTGCCAGTGATGCCTATCAGTGAAATCCAGTGCCAGCCATCAGTGCCGCCTTTTCCGTGCCCATCATTGCCGCCTATCAGTGCCCAGCAGTGCCGTCTATCAGTGCCACCCATAAGTACGCATCAGTGCAGCCTTTCGGTGCCCATCAGTGTCGCCTATCAGTGCCCACCAGTGCCACCTATGAGTGCCCATCAGTGCCGCCTATTCAGTGCAGCCTATCAGTGCCCACTAGTGCCACCTATGAGTGTCCATCAGCGCCGCCTATCAATGCCCATCAGTGCCATCTCATTGGTGCCACCTCATCGGTCCCGCTTTATCAGTGCAGCTTATCGGTGCCCATCAGTGAAGGAGAAAATTTACTTACCGTATATACTCGAGTATAAGTCGAATTTTTCAGCCCTTTTTTTTGGGCTGAAAGTGTCCCTTCGACTTATACTCGAGTCCCTGCCGTCTGTCTGCATGATCAGCGTGTCATGCAGGCAGACGGTGGCCGGCGTGTAATGATACTGTTCGCCGGCTATTGCAGCTTTCAAAAGCCGTGCCTCCTGCTCATCTGTGATAGGCTGAACAGCTGTCAGTGTACAGCCTATCACGGACATTCTCTCATCTTCGTCCGTGGTATGAGAATGAGAGAATGTCCGTGATAGGCAGTCAGCGGTCAGCCTATCACAGACGAGGAGGAGGCGCGGCTTTTGAACTGTGGAATGGCCGCCGAACACTATCATCACACGCCAGCCGCCGTTTGAGGATGGAGATCGCCACAGGGAGGATGGAGATCGCCACAGGGAGGCTGCACAGGACACAGGTAGGCTGCACATGCACACAGGACACATGCACACAGGACACATGCACACAGGACACATGCACACAGGACACATGCACACAGGGCACATGCACACAGGGACACAGGACACAGGTAGGCTGCACATGCACACAGGACATGTACAGGACACACATGTACAGGACACATGCACAGGGTACAGGTAGGCTGCACAGGACACAGGGAGGCATGCAGCTGCAGATGGGCATTGTTGACCCTCTGCCATTTCTCACCCTCGACTTATACTCGGGTCAATAAATTTTTCCCAGTTTTTTGTGGTAAATTAGGGGCCTCGACTTATACTCGGGACGACTTATACTCGAGTATATACGGTATTTACAAAATTTTCTAACAAAAACAAAGAAAAACTTTTTTTTTTTTTTTTAATTTTCGGTCTTTTTGTTTTTTTTTCTGGTTTTTTTTTAGCTCTATTTGTGGGAACAAAATGATAAAAATGTATTTTGGGTACAGTGTAGCATGACCGCGCAATTGTCATTTAAAAAAGTGACAGCGCCGAAAGCTGAAAATTGGCCTGGGCAGGAAGGGGGTGAAAGTGGCCGGTATTGAAGTGGTTAACAATACCTTGCCCTATCAAAAGTTTTTATACATTCACAGGGGACGTCCCTCTAAATACAATAAAATTTGGGACCGTCGGTTACAATCCTCTGAGACCTTTGTTTAAATGCCTCACTTTTTAGACACTACTCTGTGGTCTCTTACTACAAATTACAGACTGTGTATATTGACAGTCATGTTTGACATTTTATATTGTATTCATTCTCTTTATGTCCTAACTAATAGGATCTTCTTTGGTCTACTTGATCACCCATAAGCTGTGCTTGGTTACTATTGTAAACCCTCCTAGGTCACTTTTATCTATAGGTAAGCCTTTAAATAAGGCTTACCTATAGGTAGTGGAAATATCGCCTAAACATGCGCCTGTTTAGGAGATATTTACCTTGTAGTGTGCCGATGATGTCATCGGCGCATGCGCTGTGAAGAAACGGACCTCCGTGCCGTTTCTTCACTCGTATGTGCCGTGACTGATGGCTCCCGCGCGCTCCGGAAGGATGAGGGCAGAAGATGGACGCTTCCACCAGCAGGGGCTTCGATTGCAGGTAAGTGATACATAATGGGCAAGTATGTGATGCATACTAGCCCATTATGCTTTTACTTTGCAGGGAACGACAGAGGAAGTAAAACCCATCAGGATTAACTTCCTCTTTACCCGCTTCAGCCACGGAAGATTTGGCCGCTCAATGACCAGAGCTTTTTTTGCGATTCGGCACTGCGTTGCTTTAACTGACAATTCCGCGGTAGTGCAACGTTGCGCCAAAAACAAAATTGACGTCCTTTTTTTCTCACAAATAGAGCTTTCTTTTGGTGGTATTTGATCATCCCTGCAGTTTTTATTTTTTGCTCTATAAACAAAAAAAAGAGCGACAATTTAGAAAAAAACACAATATTTTGTACTTTTTGCTATAATAAATGTCCCCAATTTTTTTTTAAAAAAGCACATTATTTCCTCAGTTTATGCCGATACGTATTCTTCTACATATTTTTGGTAGTAAGAATTGCAGTAAGCGTATATTGATTGGTTTGCGCAAAAGTTATAGCGTCTACAAAATAGGGGATAGATTTATGGCATTTTTATTATTTTTTTTTACTAGTAATGGCGGCGATCTGCGATTTTTATTGTGACTGCGGCATTATGGCGGACACATCGGACACTTTTGACACATTTTTGAGACGATTGACAAATTATACATCGATCAGTTCTATAAAAATGCACTGATTTCTGTATAAATGTCACTGGCAGGGAAGGGGTTAACACTAGGGGGGCGATCAAGGGGTTTAACTGTGTTCCCTGACTGTGTGTTCTAACTGTAGGGGGAGGGGACTGTCTAGAGGGGATGACAGATCGTGATTCCTAGCTATTAGGAACACACGATCTGTCTCTCCTCACAGAACAGTTTACACACACACACATTCCTGCTCTGCCTCTCGTGCCCGCAATCGCTCGTGGCCGGCGGTCATCGCGACCGTCGGCCACGAGCTCCGGCACCCCTGCAGTGCAGCGGGCGCGCGTCTGCTATCCCGCTTAAAGGAGCCGACGTACAGCTACGACGGCTCGCGGAAACGTGCCGACCTGCCGCAGTATGATGATGATGACGGCGGCTGGTGGGCAAGTGCCTAATAGGGGATGAACAGCCCCATTTTTCTTGTAATTGATGTATACTCTAGTGAGATTTTGTTAGTTATACTTTGACCTTATATGAAAATTTTCTTAAAAAAAGTTCATGTTTGAAAGGAAGAAGACTGGCAGGATTACCAGGTAATAGCAGCTGAAATTATTGACTTAAGAGCCTGGTTCATGGGCCATGCAGCGTGTTCCTGTGCGATGCACATGCGATCCGGGCGCAGTGCGATTTCAGCCCATTCATTTGAATGGGCTGAAATTGCACCAGACCGTAACAAAAGTAGTGCATACACTACTTTTAAAAAGCTCACAGCATCCGGGTCCGTAGTACCATGCGATCCGGTGCAGGCTAATACACTGTTTGGGGTTTTGTTAGGTTAACACGGACAACCGCTGCAGATCGCATGTGCAATGCGTTTCGATCGCGGTGCGGGACACATGCACAAATTTTGGGTTTCCTGCACTGTGTTCTGGTGTGAACTCGCTCTTACTACTGACACAGGCATACACTAATAACATATGAGTAAAGATTTACGTACACTTGACATAGGATGTCAGTTTAAAGTGAATCTAAAGCCAAAATCGGTTTTTGTTAGTTTTGGTTAGAATTGGTGTCAGTTGGAGGAATTTTGTCCCATCATTGGTGTAAGTGGGAGGAATAGTGCCCCATCTTTGGTGTCAGTGGAAGGAAAAGTGCCCCATCATTGGTGTCAGTTGGGGGAATAGTGCCCCTTAATTGGTGTCAGTGGAAGGAATAGTGCCCCATCATTGGTGTCAGTGGAAGGAATAGTGCCCCATTCTTGGTGTCAGTGGGAGGAATAGTGCCCCATTCTTGGTGTCAGTGGGAGGAATAGTGCCCCATTCTTGGTGTCAGTGGGAAGAATAGAGCCTCATTCTTTGTACACCAAACTTTTTACTACCACTTGTACCTACAGGCAAGCCTATAATTAGGTTTACCTGTAGGTACTGTGAACATCTCCTAAATTTTTAGAAACAGTTCAGGAGATATTCAGAGTGCATGCAGCCGATGACATCACCGGCGCATGCGCTCTTTTGGTTCGGCTTACAGTACAGAGCCTGAGCCGGATAAGGCGCTTCCACGCACATGCGCAGGAAGATATCAGCCTTGGAGCGGCGCGGGAGGGCTTTGTTCTAAAATAAGTCTATCATAATGTGCTAGTATGCAATGCGTACTAGCACATCATGACATTGCTTTGCAGGGATTTTTTTTTGGTAATCACCTGCAGCTTACTACTGCTTTAAAGGATCACTAAAGATACTTTTTTTTTATTTTTTTATCACAAACATGTTATACTTACCTCCACTGTGCAGCTTGTTTTTGCACAGAGTGGCCCCAAACCTGACCTTCTGGGGTCCCTCGGCGGCTGTCTCGCCCCCCCCCCCCCCCCCCGCAAGGACTCAACACCTTCATACGAGCTCCCTCGCGTGGTGTTGAGTGCTTGCGGGCCGCTCACTGTATCACTCGGCATCGCGCCGCGCCCCCCCCCCCCCCCGGCGCACTGAGTCATTGGATGTGATTGACAGCGAGCCAATGGCTGCTCTGCTTTCAATCCATCCACTGTAACCAATCAACGGCCAAGCTGAGCGGCGAAGAGGATGTCGGGGGCGAGCGCGGGACTTTCGAGGGGTCAGGTAAGTAAAACGGGGGGCCTGGGGGGGTCGGTATTGTCGGATGCATTAAGATGAAAAAACTTTTACCTTTACAACCCCTTTAAGCATTCCACCTTCTTACTTTTCAGCAGGTGACATCATTCCCAGCATCCTTGCCATGCTGGTATCTGCAGAGCACCTTTCCATGGTGACACCCGCCTCTAGCTCTGCCATAGATGTTTGCGATACTTCTGCTGCTTCCATGCAACTAACCTGTTCTGTGCATGTGCAGGATTTGTTGCTGGTTTCGGTGTGTGTGTATGTGTGTGTGTGTGTGTGGAGGGGGGGATGCGATGGAGGGAGGGGGGCGGTGGAGGGGGTTGCACTGATATTACTTTACATGTAAAGCAGCAAATGATGACTTCTGCCTCTTATGAAAAGAAGACAAAAGAAGACTGCGCTCCTCCTCTAGTGGGCTGTACTTTGCTGTGCAGGAAGAGTTCAAGCTTCAGCTCATTCTGGTCTGCATTATTTTGCTGCTAATATTGTTTTTTTTTTTTTTTTTAAATACCTTGTTGACACACTTTGATCACACGTTTTGTGCGAAAAGGGTTGCATGTCAATTTCTATGTTAATTTATTATATCCATTTCACCCCTTGATCTCACTTTTCTATATCCGTCGTCTTTACAGTAACTGTGAGTACTGAAAGCGGAGGTTTCTATTAATTGTGTGATCTTTGGTCTCACTCCTTCTTATCGCTCTCATCCCCACACCGAGAAATCATTTCTCATATTAGACCCCGAAGACCTTTTTAATAAACAGTGTATTGTCATCAGGGTTATACTTAATGTCGGCGCTAATTCTTCCGTTTGTCACAAACAAAGGTGTCATTTCTATATAAGAAGCTCAGTTATAACTGCTTGTTACGAAGAAACCACTTCCAACTGGTGTGCAACGTCTGCCATTGTTTTATATATATATATATATATATATATATATGCAGTCAGGTCCATAAATATTGGGACATCGACACAATTCCAATCTTTTTGGCTCTATAGACCACCACAATGGATTCAACTTCAACTTGTTTTTTTTTTTTGTTTTTTTTTAAATTGTCTGTTTTTTTGTTTATTGCACATAAAATAAATAACGCAGAAGTGATCAAATACCATCAAAAGAAAGCGCTGTTTGTGGAGAAAAAAAAAAAAAAAGGACATAAATTTTATTTGGGTACAACGTCGCACGACCGCGCAGTTGTCAGTTAACCGCTTCAGCCCTGGAAGATTTTACCACCTTCCTGACCAGAGCACTTTTTTGCGATGCGGCACTGCATCGCTTTAACTGACAATTGCGCGGTTGTGCGACGTTGCACTCAAACAAAATTGACGTCCTTCCCCCCCCCCACAAATAGAACTTTCTTTTGGTGGTATTTGATCACCTCTGCGGTTTTTTTTTTAGTGTGCTATAAACAAAAAAAGAGCTACAATTTTTTAAAAAAACATATTACTTTTTGCTATATAAAATATCCTCCAAAAAATATATAAAAAAAACAATTTTTTTTCCTCAGTTTAGGCCGATATGTATTCTTCGCTACATATTTTTGGTAAAAAAAAATCGCAATAGGCGTACATTGATTGGTTTGCGCAAGAGTTATAGCGTCTACAAAATAGGGGATAGTTTTATGGCATTTTTATTAATTTTTTTTATTAGTAATGGCGGCGATCTGCGATTTTTATTTTATTTTATCGGGACTGCGACATTATGGCGGACACTTTTGACACTATTTTGGGACCATTCACATTTATACAGCGATCAGGGCTATAAAAATGCACTGATTACTGTGTAAATGACACTGGCAGGGAAGGGGTTAAACACTAGGGGGCGCTCAAGGGGTTAAGTGTGTTCTACCCTGTTTCCCCCGAAAATAAGACCTAGCGTGATTGTCGGTGATGGCTGCACTATAAGACTTACCCCCCCCCCCAAATAAGCCCTAGTTAAAGTCCTTGTAGGTCTTATTTTCAGGGTAGGGCTTATTTTTGGGGAAACAGGGTAGGGCTTATATTGCAGCCATCACTGACAATCACGCTAGGTCTTATTTTCGGGGGAAACAGGGTAGGAAGTGATTCTAACTGTGTGGGGGGGGGGGGGTGAGCTTCCAGTCACATGACAGCGATAACTGATCCCAATTACAGGGAGAAGTAGATCCCTGTCATGACATAGGGCAGAACGGGGAAATTCCTGGTTTACATAGGCACTTCCCCGTTCTGAAGCTTCGTGACACGATCGCCGGGAGACTGGCAGATATCGATTCTGCCGGTCACGCTGTACGCGGCACACGTGCGTCCACTATCCCCGCCTCTTAAAGGGGACGTACAGGTACGCCCATTTGCCCACCGCTGCCATTGTGCTGACGTATATCGGCGTGCGGCGGTCGGCAAGTGGTTAAAGTAACGCAGTGCCATATCGCAAAAAATGGCCTGGCCATGAAGGGGGGGGGGTTAAACCTTCCGGAGCTGAAGTGGTTAAATAAAGAGCCCCTTTAAAATTACTAGCTGCAGGTGTGTACCTGTTTGAATGTATTGTTTCCTGTGAGCCCCATCTGGATTCTGCATCTTGTACAAATCACATCCAGATACTGATGCCAGCATTGTCTGTGCCGATCAATCGGCATTCCATCTCTTATTTGTTCTTCCCGTGTCCCTGATCACAAAGCGGATGATGCCAACCTGTTTCCATGTGGTTTTTTTTTATTATTATTCTTCTCCTCTCTTGTATTGTGTGGAGTTTAATCCACAGATAAAAGCTACAGCACACAGCAGCGTCCGTGACCTCGGTTCAGAGCCCTGGAATATGGCACGATCGATCACTGGTCTCCCCGCTGTTATCAGCGGATCAATCAGAGGCTCGGCAGCGAGACAATAGACACTTCTCTCTCCGCTGTCAGCTCTCGGATTTCTAGTGCAATAACGAAATGTTCCATCTGATTCTGTAGCAGCGCGTGATGCTGACCTGTGCAGTGGAGCCGTGCATCAAGTCTTGTCCCTGTAGTCTAGCACAGCGTTTCTCAGACCTTTTAACCACTTGCTGACCGTGTACTTGTACATATATGGCGGCAAGGTGGCTCTCCTGTGCAGGATCGCTTACCCTGTACATGATTTTGCTCTTCCAGGTCTGGGGCGACCCGCTCTCGCTGTGATTGGACGCAGCCGGAGCCGATCAGCGGGGTCCGGCGGGCTCGCAGATCGTTCGGAACAGAAGCAGAACGGTGGTCTGCCTATGTAAACAAGGAAGACTCCCATTCTGTCAGTAGGGGAAGGTAGTGATCCTGTGTTTCTGCAAAGCAGGAACACAAATCTTTGCCTTCCCATAGTACAAGCACCTCCCCCACACAGTGAGTAAGCACTTCCTAGGCACACATTTAACCCTTTGATCGCCCCTGATGTTAAAGAGGAACTGCAGTCTGCTCACATAATTTGTAATAAACAACAACTTTTGCCTTTCTAAAGCTTCCCTCCAGCCACTTTGTATATTATTTTATATACTGTATACTGTGATTTTGTACTTGCCAAATAGGCTGCAGAAATCTCCCTCCACTGAGTCTGGCTGCAGCCATTTTAACTGTGGGCATCTGAAGCTGCTGCCTGTTCACTTCTTGGATTTACACAGAGGCACACCTCCAGCTTCGCAGCTCTCATTGGCCCTCTTATGACTCATCCCTCCCTTCCTGGCAAACTCTCAGGAGAGTGAGAGCTGTGCATGATGTCATAAGCCTAGGCTTTTTACCAGACCAGAAACAGGAAGTGGGCTGTATTAGGGATTTACTGGCGGAAAAAAAAATGTTTTACTATCCAAAGTTAAAACAACAACAAGGGAAGAAGATTTAATAGATGGAAAGTAAAAAAAAAAATGACTGAAGCTCCGCTTTAACCCCTTTCCCAGCCAGTGTGATTAGTACAGGGATGAGCAGGAAGAAACCCCCTAAGGTGGACTTTTTAGGCACACTTAGTTAAGAGTAGAAATATTTTAGAGCAGTTTAGTAGAAAATTGTTTGATTATTAAACATATTGGATAAAATACATATGAAAATAGAATGTATTGTCAATTCATAACATTATCACCATATCCTAAAATTGCAAAAATAATCCTCTTGCACTCAACGCGTTTCGGAGTACAGATAGCTCCTTCTTCAGGGGTGTATGTTGAAGAGGAAAATGTATATCGACTTATGGGTGACGTGGTGAATTAACATTCCATCATATTAAATTTAGAAACAAGAAAGAGAAGAACATCAAAAAGGGGACTGTGCTTGCTGAGTTCCTGCTTCAATATCGCAACCATCACAAGGAATATTAGAACCGCATTGGTATGTTTTTTTCCAGAGAGCCGATTCTCCGACCTTACTAGACCCCACAGAGGGGAGATGGCTGAAGGAGCTCGCTGAGGACAACAAAAAGATAGATCCTGAATATTGTAGGTGACAAGCAGCCAAGACAGGAGAAGGGCTCTATTGTAAAGGGGCTGATCTCAACTTTAAACAGGATTTCCAAATGAGCAGCAGCACGTCCCGACATCCAGCAGACAGCAAGCACAGTCCCCTTTTTTGATGTTCTTCTCTTTCTTGTTTTTAAATTTAATATGACGGGATGTTAATTCACCACGTCATCCATAAGTAGATACATTTTCCTCTTCATCATGCACCCCTGAAGAAGGAGATATCTGTACTCCGAAACGCGTTGAGTGCAAGAGGATCATTTTTGTCGTTTTTAGGATATGGTGATAATGTTATGAATTGACAATACATTCTATTTTCATATGTATTTTATCCAATTTTTATAATAATTAAACAATTTTCTACTAAACTACTCTAAAATATTTCTACTCTTAAAATAAATGTAAACTCAAATTTTTTTTTTTTTTGCTATCATACTGTAGAGTATAAGATTTCCTATCATTTGAGCCCAGTCTTGCCACACAGAGTTAATCCATCTCTGAGCAATCCTCTTTTATTGTTCAGTGAGATAAAACTTGACAAACAGAGAAAAACTTTGTCAAATCCTCCCCCTTGCTGTGAGTGACGGGTGATTTACATCTCGTGCACTAGCCTAAGACATGCATTATTTTTTAATCCCCTCCCCCACTCCTTTCTTCAACAGCTCTGCAAGGATTGGCTGTTCCACACCTCAGCATGATTGGGCATGCTGAAGTCATGTGGTTACTTTCCTGTCTTTTCACTGGATGTTAGAGATCATAGCAGAAGTTCAGTGTTAGAAATACACAGGAGAAAATGCATATTGACAAGTGGAGTGTAGAGGTGGGCGGGGAGTCTACTGACATCACGACTCCGCCCACCGAGCTCCGGACAACAGACCCGCCCACAGAATCTCTCGTTTGTCAGGTCTCATAACAGACAGAGGGGAGACATTTGACAGGTAAAGATACATGCAGGAGGCGTGTATATCCTTATAGATAACCCCTATGGCAGTAGCTTAGAAAGGATGACATTGGGTTTACATCCACTTTAACTAAGTGTGCCTAAAAACTCCACCTTAGGGGGTTTCTTCCTGCTTTGACTTTAATATTGGATGTGGCACTATAAACGCATAGAATTACCGTTCTATTCCTTTTTTCTTTAGCACGGTGACAGTGCATTTTTTTTTTTTAGCACTGATCACTGTATTAGTGTCACTGGTTCCCAAAAAAGTGTCAGTGTCTGATTTGTCCGCCGCAATATCGCAGTCCCGCTATAAGTCAATGATCGCCGCCATTACTAGTAAAATAAATACACATTCCATCAATATATTCCCATGGTTTGTAGACACTATAACTTTTGGGCAAACCAATCAATATGCAGGTATTGGGATTTTTTTTTTAACCAAAAATATGTAGCGGAATACATATTGGTCGGCCAGGATGTGGAATTGCCTTCCACAGGCGGTGGTCTCAGCGGGGAGCATCGATAGTTTCAAGAAACTATTAGATAAGCACCTGAACGACCGCAACATACAGGGATATACAATGTAATACTGACATTTAATCACACATAGGTTGGACTTGTGTCTTTTTTCAGCCTCACCAACTATGTTACTATGTCTATATTGTTAAAGAAATGTGATTATTTTTTTTTAAATTTTTTTATTATATGTTATATATGTATATTATATGTTATTATATGTTTTATAACATTATATGTATATGTTTTGTAGCAGAAAGTAAAAAATATTGGTTTTTTTTTTTTTTTTAATTGTCCGTCTTTTTTTTTTAGCGCAAAAAATAAAAACCGCAGAGGTGATCGAATACCACCAAAAGAACGCTACAATACTTTTCTGCTATAAAACATGCAATACAAAATTTAAAAAAACAAAAACAAATTTCTTCATACCTTTAGGCCAAAATGTATTTTGTTTTTGGTAAAAAAATCCAAATAAGTATATATTGATTGGTTTACGCAAACGTTATAGCGTCTACAAACGATTTATTTTTTTTATAGTAGTAATGGTGGCGATCAGCGACTGCGATATTGCGGCGGACAATCAGACACTAAGGCCGCGTACACACGGGCGGACTTTTCGGCAACAAAAGTCCGACGGCCATTCCGGCGGACTTTCGTCAAAAGTTTTGACGGACTTTTGAGCGAACGGACTTGCCTGCACACGATCACACCAAAGTCCGACGGATTCGTACGTGATGATGTACACCGGACTAAAATAAGGAAGTTTATAGCCAGTAGCCAATAGCTGCCCTAGCGTGGGTTTTCGTCCGTCGGACTAGCATACAGACGAGCGGATTTTTTCGACCGGACTCGAGTCCGTCGGAATGATATGAAGCATGTTCCACATCTAAAGTCCGTCAGACTTTCGACCAAAATAGTCCGCTGAGGGTCCGATGAAGCCCACACACGATCGGATTGTCCGCCGGACTCGGCCCGTCGGACCGGACCGGTCGAAAAGTCCGCTCGTGTGTATGCTGCATAACTGGCACTTTAGACATTTTTTGGGAACCAGTGATACTATAACAGTAATCAGTGCTAAAAATATGTACTGTCACTGTACTAATGATACTGTCAGGCAGGGGCGTTCAAAGGGTTAACTTTGTGTCTCGCCAGTATTATTGTGTACAGTGTGCTGCTTTTATTAAGGGAAGAGAAGAATTTGTTTCTCTGCTTTGCAGGAACACAGAATCCACCCCCCCCCCCTCCCCATCAGAACGAAACTCTGCCTTGTTTACATAGAACTATGTTCTTAGTCTCTGCCCGGCGATCAGCGGGTGCCAGTGGACATCAAGTGCCCGACACTCGCAGATCGGCTTTTGCTGTGAATAATCACAGCAGAGGCGGCCCGCTGGCGACACAAGCGTGCCCCCTGCAGGCGGAATTCATGATTACATTGTTATATATGTGATCCGGCACACGCCTGCCGCCCTGTAGCAGTAAAACTGCTATAGGGTGGTCGGCACGTGGTTAATAGGAATTTGTAGCCAGCGAAGGAGTAACTTCCATTACGTAAGTTGGTAGCTGCACCTCAGTAAATCGGCAATGACTGACAGCTTGTAGAAGGAAAAGTTTGTCACATGATGAATTGCAGGGTGAGGGTCTAAGTCCATTGAGGGCCGCTATCGTCCTTTACCTTCACCGATTTAAACATTGTACTTGAGGCCTTACTAAATCTTCTCCGTTTCTTGCAGTGCCTACAGCATAAGGCCTTCCACCCTGATGACCCCCTTCCACCTATTGACCAGCATCTGTTGGACATGCTGGAGGCTCCGGCAGAAGTTAAAGCCAATTGTGAAGATGCATTAGCCAAAGTGAAGGCCAGCTTCCCTCTGCAAGAGGCCGGGAAGAAGAAGGAGCAGAAGACGGCCCAGGATATCTTTGAAGACAAGTAGGTGCCGCATTGCGTGTCGCCTTCATTACTTTTTACTTTGTCTCCGACTGGGTTTGTAGAAGTGAGTTCTTATGCACAGCAAGGTTGTATGGCTTCCTGGGGCTTGCGGGCTGTTACCTTGAAGAGAACTAATCACAATTGCTTTAACCACTTCAGCCCCGGAAGGTTTTACCCCCTTCCTGACCAGAGCACTTTTTACAATTCGGCACTGCGTCGCTTTAACTGCTAATTGCGCGGTCATGCAATGCTGTACCCAAACGAAATTTGCGTCCTTTTCTTCCCACAAATAGAGCTTTCTTTTGATGGTATTTGATCACCTCTGCCGTTTTTATTTTTTGCGCTATACACGGAAAAAGACCGAAAATTTTGAAAAAAAATGATATTTTCTACTTTTTGTTCTAAAAAAAATCCAATAAACTCAATTTTAGTCATACATTTAGGCCAAAATGTATTCGGCCACATGTCTTTGGTAAAAAAAATGTCAATAAGTGTATATTTATTGGTTTGCGCAAAAGTTATAGCGTCTACAAACTAGGGTACATTTTCTGGAATTTACACAGCCTTTAATTTATGACTGCCTAGGTGCTAAAATGGCAGGGCAGTACAAAACCCCCACAAATGACCCCATTTTGGAAAGTAGACACCCCAAGGAATTTGCTGAGAGGCATGTTGAGCCCATTGAATATTCATTTTTTGGTCCCAAGTGATTGATTAATGACAAAAAAAATAAAAAATTACAAAAAGTTGTCACTAAATGATATATTGCTCACACAGGCCATGGGCCTATGTGGAATTGCACCCCAAAATACATTTAGCTGCTTCTCCCGAGTACGGGGATACCACATGTGTGGGACTTTTTGGGAGCCTAGCCGCGTACGGGGCCCCGAAAACCAATCACTGCCTTCAGGATTTCTAAGGGCGTACATTTTTGATTTTACTCCTCACTACCTATCACCGTTTTGAAGGCCATAAAATGCCCAGATGACATAAACCCCCCCCAAATGACCCCATTTTGGAAAGTAGACACCCCAAGCTATTTGCTTTGAGGCATGTTGAGTCCATGGAATGTTTTATATTTTGACACAAGTTGCGGGAAAGTGACAATTTTTTTTTTTTTTGCACAAAGTTGTCACTAAATGATATATTGCTCACACAGGCCATGGGCATATGTGGAATTGCACCCCAAAATACATTTAGCTGCTTCTCCTGAGTATGGGGATACCACATGTGTGGGACTTTTTGGGAGCCTAGCCGCGTACGGGACCCCGAAAACCAATCACTGCCTTCAGGATTTCTAAGGGCGTACATTTTTGATTTTACTCCTCACTGCCTATCACAGTTTCGGAGGCCATGGAATGCCCAGGTGGCATAAACCCCCCCAAATGACCCCATTTTGGAAAGTAGACACCCCAAGCTATTTGCTGAGAGGCATGGTGAGTATTTTGCAGCTCTCATTTGTTTTTGAAAATAAAGAAAGACGAGAAAAAAAATTTTTTTTTTTCTTTTTTCAATTTTCAAAACTTTGTGACAAAAAGTGAGGTCTGCAAAATACTCACTATACCTCTCATCAAATAGCTTGGGGTGTCTACTTTCCAAAATGGGGTCATTTGGGGGGTTTTTTTGCCACCTGGGCATTCCATGGCCTCCGAAACTGTGATAGGCAGTGAAGAGTGAAATCAAAAATTTACGGCCTTAGAAAGCCTGAAGGCGGTGCTTAGTTTTCGGGGTCCCGTACGCGGCTAGGCTCCCAAAAAGTCTCACACATGTGGTATCCCCGTACTCAGGAGAAGCAACAGAATGTATTTTGGGGTGTAATTTCACATATTCCCATGGCATGTTTGAGCAATATATCATTTAGTGACAACTTTGCGCAAAAAAAAATAAAAAAAATAAAAAATTGTCTCTTTCCCGCAACTTGTGTCACAATATAAATTATTCCATGGACTCGACATGCCTCTCAGCAAATAGCTTGGGGTGTCTACTTTCCAAAATGGGGTCATTTGGGGGGGTTTTGAACTGTCCTGGCATTTTATGCACAACATCTAGAAGCTTATGTCACACATTACCCACTCTTCTAACCACTTGAAGACAAAGCCCTTTCTGACACTTATTGTTTACATAAAAAAATAATTTTTTTTTGCAAGAAAATTACTTTGAACCCCCAAACATTATATATTTTTTTTAAAGCAAATGCTCTACAGATTAAAATGGTGGGTGTTTCATTTTTTTTTTTCACACAGTATTTGCGCAGCGATTTTTCAAACGCATTTTTTGTGGAAAAAACACACTTTTATACATTTTAATGCACTAAAACACACTATATTGCCCAAATGTTTGATGAAATAAAAAAGATGATCTTAGGCCGAGTACATGGATACCAAACATGACATGCTTTAAAATTGCGCACAAACGTGCAGTGGCGACAAACTAAATACATTTTTAAAAGCCTTTAAAAGCCTTTACAGGTTACCACTTTAGATTTACAGAGGAGGTCTACTGCTAAACTTACTGCCCTCGATCTGACCTTCGCGGCGATACCTCACATGCATGGTGCAATTGCTGTTTACATTTGACGCCAGACCGACGCTTGCGTTGGCCTTAGCGCGAGAGCAGGGGGGACAGGGGTGCTTTTTTTTTTTTTTTTTTTTTTTTTTTCTTTATTATTATTATTTTTTTATCTTATTTTTAAACTGTTCCTTTCATTTTTTTTTTTTTAAGTCATTTTTATTGTTATCTCAGGGAATGTAAATATCCCCTATCATAGCAATAGGTAGTGACAGGTACTCTTTTTTGCAAAAATTGGGGTCTATTAGACCCTAGATTTCTCCTCTGCCCTCAAAGCATCTGACCACACCAAGATCGGTGTGATAAAATGCTTTCCCAATTTCCCAATGGCGCTGTTTACATCCGGCGAAATCTAAGTCATAAAATGCTCGTAGCTTCCGGTTTCTTAGGCCATAGAGATGTTTGGAGCCACTCTGGTCTCTGATCAGCTCTATGGTCAGCTGGCTGAATCACCGGCTGCATTTTCAGGTTCCCTGTTGAGACAGGAGAGCCAGAGAAAAACACGGAAGACGTTGGGGGGGGGGGGGGCATTCCCTCCCACTGCTTGTAAAAGCAGTCTAGAGGCTAATTAGCCGCTAGGATTGCTTTTACATGAAAGCCGACCGCTGGCTGAAAAGAATGATACCAAGATGATACCTAAACCTGCAGGCATCATTCTGGTATAACCACTCAAAGTCGTGAATGGCGTACCTGAAGACAAAAAAATGGTTAACAATAAAGCACAGTAAACGGTAAAGTATAAAAAATTGCATACCTGAAAAGCAAACATGATAAAACATAACAACAATAAAACATTGCAGAATAGAATACAGTAAAAAAGAGCAGAACAATAGAGAGAGAATAGAGAGAGAGAGAACAATGAAACGACAACTATTTTTTTTTTATTTTATATTTTTGTATGTGTTTTTTTTTTTTTTTACACTTTTTTTTGTAACTAACTTTTATAACTGTAACCGGTTCCAGGTTCGGGTCTCTCAAAATGCGATGGCATCTTGGGAGACCCTGTGAAAGTGTGCCTAGTCTGTGGAATGCTGTACCCTACGCTAATACTCAACTAGTGAATGGTAGCGTTCAAAACATTCACCAATGCAAAGACCAGGATTGTCAGGACAGGGGGGACAATAATAGCGGGCGTCACGCCTATATCCGCGCTTGCTGCAGACACGACATCTTTTTTGGGGGGGTTCGCTGGGTAGGGGTACTCGGGAGGACATAAAGAAAATGCCTCTCATGCAGCCGACTGCATTTGGTTGGGGATGTGAATGGGGGAAGTACGGGTGCTGCAGAAGTGGTGGGTTCCCAATTAGGATTGGCGAATGCAGCAGGAAGGGCATTATGGGCACGACAGGCCTGTGTTTGTCTTCTTCTTGGTGGCAGCGGGACACTACTTGTGCTTGCCACCTCACCAGCTTGAACTGCACTTATGGGACTCGCCACGTCACCAAGTGTTACTGCAGTGCTGGTTTGACTACGACCGGGGTGTACTAGGCCTCTGGTGCTTGCCAGTTCACCAAGACGCTACCAAAAAAACTGTTAGCGATCGCAGGGATCAGGCCTGACTCTGCGAACGCTGCAGTTATGCGTTTAGTGTTTTGTAAGTGACAGTGATCGATCGATACTGCACTTGGGTGGGCTGGGCCGGGCGGAGGGGCAAAACGCAGGTGCTAGCAGGTATCTGGGCTGATCCCGCTAACACTGCGTTTTTGGGAACCCTAAACTGCTGGGGACGCTAGTATAGATCTGATCAGATCAGATATTGATCCGATCAGATACTATACCACTAAGGGAGGCGTATGCTGCGTGCGTGGGTGTTAGCGGTACTGGCGCTAATCTGACGCTGCCTGGGGCTGGTGCTTGCCAGTTCACCAAAACGCTACCAAAAAAACTGTTAGCGATCGCAGGGATCAGGCCTGACTCTGCACACGCTGCAGTTATGCGGTTAGTGTTTTGTAAGTGACAGTGATCGATCGATACTGCACTTGGGTGGGCTGGGCTGGGCCGGGCGGACGGGAAAAACGCAGGTGCTAGCAGGTATCTGGGCTGATCCCGCTAACACTGCGTGTTTGGGAACCCTAAACTGCTGGGGACGCTAGTATAGATCTGATCGGATCAGATATTGATCCGTTCAGATACTATACCACTAAGGGAGGTGTACGGTGCGTGCGTGGGTGTTAGCGGTACTGGCGCTAACCTGACGCTGCCTGGGGCTGGTGCTTGCCAGTTCACCAAAACGCTACCAAAAAAACTGTTAGCGATCGCAGGGATCAGGCCTGACTCTGCGAACGCTGCAGTTATGCGTTTAGTGTTTTGTAAGTGACAGTGATCGATCGATACTGCACTTGGGTGGACTGGGCTGGGCCGGGCGGAGGGGCAAAACGCAGGTGCTAGCGGGTATCTGGGCTGATCCCGCTAACACTGCGTTTTTGGGAACCCTAAACTGCTGGGGACACTAGTATAGATCTGATCGGATCAGATATTGATGCGATCAGATACTATACCACTAAGGGAGGCGTATGCTGCGTGCGTGGGTGTTAGCGGTACTGGCGCTAATCTGACGCTGCCTGGGGCGACGCATATCACTGCCGGGCGATCAGGGGGCTAAACCTTTATTCGGTAATAAACGGCGGGTGCCCTGACACTATAAAAAATAAACGAACTAACCAGCGTCACCCGTAACGGTTATACGGTGATCAGTGGTGAAAGGGTTAACTAGGGGGCAATCAAGGGGTTAAAACATTTATTAGGTAGTATATGGGGGTCCCTGTCGCTATAAAACGCTGACGGCGAACCTAAATATTTACGTCCCTAACTAGCGTCACCAGCGACACTAATACAGCGATCAGAAAAATGATCGCTTAGCAACACTGGTGACAGGGGGTGATCAAGGGGTTAAAACTTTATTAGGGGGGTTAGGGGGGTATCCTAGACCTAAAGGGGGCCTAACACTCACTGCCCTAACACACTAACTGTCACAAACTGACACTATGCAGTAATCAGAAAAAAAAAAAACCTGCTTGGTGTCAGTTTGTGACAGGGGGGGGGCGATCGGGGGGGGGATCGGGGTGTTTAGTGTGCCTGGCATGTTCTACTGTGTGTGTGTGTTTGGTGCACTCACAGTTCAGTCTTCTCTCCTCGGCCCGGAACGGAAAATACCGAGCCGAGGAGAGATGACATCATTTCCTCTGCCTCTGTGTACAATACAGAGGCAGGGAAATGATCCCATTGGCTGGGAGCGATCGCGAGGGGGGGGCCACGAATGGATGGCCTCCCCCTCACCACCGATCGCCGGGGGACATTTGCCGACCGCCGCAGGCACCGCGGGCAGGCAGGGACGTACAGGTAAGCCCTTTTGCCTGCCCGTGCCGCTCTGTCGACGTACATCGTCGTGCGGCGGTCGGCAAGTGGTTAATGGAAAAATTTGGATATTCAGGTCCTAAATATTCAAATTCAGCCTAGCCATGACAGGGTCTTTTTAACCACTTAAAGGTTCCCCCTATAGCAGTTTTACTGTTACAGGGTGGCACCTGTATGCCGAATCATGTATGTATACATGGTCAGACACCTCCGGGTATGTGCGCCGCTGGCGGATCACTTCCGCCCTGATTACACAGAGCGGAAGCCGATCGGCGGGTATATGGTACCCACTGTCCTCCAGCACCTGGATCGTTAGGCAGAGACACAGAATTGCGATCTGCCTATGTAAACAAGGCAGATCTTCGTTCTGACAGGAGGGAAGGGATGGAACTTGTGTCCCTGCAAAGCAGAGAATAAATTCTATCTCTTCCCCTAGTAAAAGCACCTCCCACAGTATAGTAAAACACAGGTTAGGCACACAGTTAACCCTTTGATCACCCCTGATGTTAACCCCTTCCCAGCCAGTGTCATTAGTACAGTGACAGGGCATATGTTTTAGCACTGATCACTGTATTAGTGTCACTGGTTCCCAAAAAGTCAGAATGTTCGCTGCAATATCGCAGTCCCGCTATAAGTCGCTTATCACCGACATTACTAGTAAACAAATAAAAATATCCCATAGTTTGTAGATGCTATAACTTTTGTGCATACCAATCAATATATGCTTATTGGAATTTTTTTTTTACCAACAGCACAACTTTATTTTAGTTTTGGATTTCGTGGAGGAGGATTATAACACCTTTATTATACATGGTGATCATATCCCCCCTTATGTATTTATACATGGAGATCATATCCCCCCTTATGTATTTATACATGGCGATCATATCCCCCCTTATGTATTTATACATGGCGATCATATACCCCTTATGTATTTATACATGGAGATCATATCCCCCCTTATGTATTTATACATGGTGATCAAACCGCCCCTAAACAGCCTCCGCTGTTTGTTCACACTGAAGCGGTGCGCTGGCAGGAGAAGAAAAAATCTCCTGCGAGCCGCATCTTTGGAGCGGTGAAGGAGCGGTGTATTCACTGCTCCTAAACCGCTCCTGCCCATTGAAATCAATGGGACAGCGCGGCTATACCGCGGCAATACCGTGGCTATAGCCGCGCTATACGGGGTGTTTTAACCCTTTTTTGGCCACCAGCGGGGGGTTAAAACCGCACCGCTAGCGGCCGAATACCGCGGTAAAACAGCGCTAAAAATAGCGCTGTTTTACCGCCGACGCCCTCTACCGCCCCAGTGTGAAAGGGGCCTTAATCTCCTCTTCTCAAAACTCAGCAAACTTGTTGCTTAAATGCATGTTTAAATAAACACGTTTGAAGAAACATGAGCATGGGTGCATTTTAAGGAGTTGTATCTCCAGTATAGTGCATATGTGCTTGGCTAAATCCTGCAGGTCTAGTATGGGGCCAACTGCAAAGCAGATGCTTGCTTGCAAACTAGCTGAAACGCACGGTTGCTGAACATACAGGTTTTTACATATTCGCATAAATATACATGGTTATACATGTTTGCATAAAGATAAATGATCATGGTTGCACAAGGATGCATGGTTGCACAAAGATGCATATTTATGCATGTTTGCATAAATATGCATGGTTATACATGTTTGCATAAAGATACATGATCATGGTTGCACAAGGATGCATGGTTATTCATGTTTGCATAAATATACATGGTTATACATGGTTGCATAAAGATGCATGTTTGGACATGTTTGTATAAATAGACATGGTTATTCATGATCGGATAAAGATACGTGATCGCATAAAGAGGCATGTTTATACATGTTTGCTTGGATATACATGGCTATACATGATCACATAAAGATACATGGTCGCATAAAGATACATTGTTGCATAAAGATGCATGTTTAGACATGTTTGTATAGATATACATGGTTTTACATGGTCGCGTAAAGATACATGGTCACATAAAGATACTTGATCGCATAAAGATGCATGTTTATACATGTTTGAGTAAATATACATGGTTATACATGATCGCATAAGGATACTTTATCGCATAAAGATACTTGATCGCATAAGAATACATGATCGCATAAAGATGCATGTTTATACATGTCTGCATAGATACGTGCTGCGTAATGTTGCATAAACACGTTTCATAAACGCATGCTTGCTTATTGCGAAAATGCGTGTTTCCATGGGCACATGTTGCATGAATGCATGTGTACATTGCAAGCTTTCATATTTTGCCTAAATACATAGTTGCATAAGCACATGCTTCCGTAAACGCATGCTACCATAGATGCATATTGCTTAAACACATGCTGGCATGTTTTCATTTATACTGCATACATATGTTTATTTACATTAAGCTGTATACATATGTACTTGTTTTCCTGGGAGTACATACATATGTGCTTATTTGCATAGGACTACATGCATATGGGCTTATTTGCCTGGGGGTACATGCTTGTGTGCTTTTTGACCTTGTACTGCATACATACATACATACATACATACATACATGCATGAATGGCAAGAATACTTGTATACCTGCATGTTTGCATACCTAGGTACTTGCATATCTAAGGGGTTGCATAGAGGTAAACCAACATTGTTTTAGGCCTACATCCTTGGAGGACTGTATATTAGGTTGGATAATATAGTTGCTGCATTATTTACCTGTTATACCAGTTAAATGGTTCCAGAAAAGAGAGGCAGCCGGGGGAAGCAGGGGCACCGCTCTCAGGTTCAGGGATCTGGCGGTGTCCACATTTCCCGATGGACAGTGGTTTCGGGTGCATCTGAGTGGTGTTTGTCATTGCAGTGTTTCCTAGTGCATTCATTTTTCGTCAGACTGCAGTCGCATCACCTTGATCATGCCTGATCTCGGTTGATCGAAGCCTAAGCACGATCAAGCCTGGTTAGTATATAGATGGGAGACTGCCAGGGGATACCAGATGCTGTAGGCTTTCCTTACCTGTGTGAGGGAGGCATCTGAGGCTGCTGGGTTTTGAGAGTATTTCAGGCCAGAAAATCTTAGGGCAGTCTCTGAGGTGGTTTGTTCCATCTTTAGCCGGCAGAAACCTGGTAGGTTAAGTGCACCTCTTGGGACTGTCTAGGTCTGTCACAGAGTTGTCAGTCTTTTGCCTTGCATTTGCTCTTGGAGCAGAAGTTATGGGCTCATTATTGTGAGACAATTAAATGGTAGCAGTTCCAAAGCCAAATAGGGACATGAAGTCTATCTTAAGATCTCAAGCCGCTGAACATCCTTCTGTTTCAGATAGGCTAGACTGTTCAGCGATGACCTCTCTGCAAGAGGTAGATTTCGGGTCTATAATCATATGTAAACGGACATGTTCATGTGGCGGTTTGTTTCCAGGCTCATCAAAGATTTCTGTAATTGCAATGGAAAGCCGTTTTTTTTTTATTGCGAATCTTCCCTTTGGGTTGGCCACAGCTCCAAAGGGTTCTTAAAGCGTCTAGCCCCAGTGCTGGGCTTGCTGAAGACGCCTCAATAATCTTTGCTCAGGAAGCAGTCAATTCCAGGGGTTCCTTCGATATACTTCTACAGGAGGAAGCTGTGTTTCGGTCAAAGCACGTTCTCTTCATGCAGTCCTACTCCAGGTCTTGGTAGAGGTTCATTCTCTGTCTGGAACTTGAAGATCCAGTCATTGCATTGCCGGAAGGCTCTGTTGCAGAGCAGAAATTGGTGCTTGATATTCTTTCTTTTTGGGAGTTTGGAAAATAATAACCACTGATGCCAGTCTCTAAGTTGACTTGAGGCTGGCTACAGTTCAGTGGGCTTGGTCTCCACAGGAGAGAATACTGTCCAATAGCTTGGAATTTTTGGACAGTATGCCTTGCTCTGGATTATAGGACAAACCTGTTGTAGTTTCAATCTGGAAATGCCTCTGTAGGCATATATTGACCACCAGGACGACACCAGAGGTCATGCGACTCAGGGAGGTGTACCACATTCTGTCTGGGACAATGCTGTCTCTATCGCCAATACATATTCCAGGTATAGGATAGTGGCAAGGGGAACTCTGCAGGGGAATCTACTAGATTCCAAGTTCTACAACAGTTTGGGTTAGGTGTGTCCGGGACAAGAGTCCCACTGCCAAAAGAGGGTACATGTACTGGTAACACCTTAAGGTCTGGTTCTCCCTTATTTGATGTTTTTTTCCCCATTTCGGGTTCTGCCACATCTTTTGCGAAGAATCCGTAAGGTGGTAACACTGATATTAGTGTTGGCCGAATTAGCCCAGGGGGGCTTGGTACACAGGCATAGCGAGTCTTGCGGGGGTTGCTCCTTTGGACACTCCCAGTCCAGCAGGACCTGATGGTCTTGAGTCCTGTATCTCATCACTGTTGAGCCCCTGGAAGCCAGCTTCGGGGAACTTCAGTTACAGGACTTGAAAATATTTTTTTGTCTGGGGTGAAGTCAGAAAGTGGCACCCGCAGAAATATGTGGGTGGGAGATTTTCTTTTTCTTTCTCCAGTCGGTAGAGGAAAGGAGATTGGCTTTAAGTACCGTTAAGGGTCAGAGTTCGTCCCTATCCATTTTTTTTCCAGGGCCCGTTGTTTCTCACTCCCTGTTTCATACCTCATACAGCATGTAACTTGGACAGTCCCGCCTGTCAGGCCATTCTTGTGTCCTTGGGACTTGAATGAATCTCGACTGTCCTTGCAGAGGCCACTTTTCGAACCAATCGGGGGATTCTGTTGGTCCTTTTATCTCAGAAGGTGGCTTCTTTGGTTGCTATCACTTCATGAAGTGAAGTGTCAGAGTTGGCGGCTCTTTCATGCAAGGAGCCATTCTTGGTCTCACATCATAAGGTGATGTTGCTTCCTCATCCATTTTTATTGCCTAAAGTGGTTTCTAGTTTTCATTTGAATCAGGACAGTGTCTTGCCTTTTATTTTTCTTCAAATCCACAGTCGGCAGGAGAATGATCGCTACCTACTCTAGAGGTAGTTCAGATGTTCAGGGTCTACTTGAGTTGTCGGCACAAGTCAGGAATCCTGGTTTGTGCTGCCAGCATCCAGGTAGAATATTTAGCAGTGGATCTGCCAGTTTATCAATAATACCTATGGTTCAAATGGCAAAAAAATATTTTTTTTTCTGGGGAGAGATTCTCTACCAGGTGTGGGAGTATCTTGGGCCATCCATTATCGGATGTCAGTGGCCCAGGTGTACAAGACCACTTTTGGGTCTTTTGTTTATACATCTACAGGGTTTTTACCAGGTCGATGTCAATCACGTAGAAGATTCTGCCTTTGGCCTCAGAGTATTACAAATAGCAGAGTAGGTCCTCCTTTGGTGGCAGTTTCTATGATGGTGTCTCCCTCCCCTCAGGGGCATTGCTTTGGGACATCCCAGATAGTAATTACTATAGCTGCTCTGTGTCCCGTGATGTACGTTAAAGAAAATAGGATTTTTCCTACAGCCTACCTGTAAAATCCTTTTCTTGGAGTACATCACAGAACATCACAGGCCCCTCCCCTCTTTTTTGGGAATTGCTTGCTACAAAACTGAGGTACTTCCTGTATAGGAGGGGTTATATAGAGGGGGGACTTCCTGTCTTTTGGGTGTGCCAGTGTCCATTCACCTATAGGTGGCGTATATAACCCAGATAGTAATTACTATAGCTGCTCTGTGTCCCGTGATGTACTCCAAAAAAAGGACTTTACCGGTAAGCTGTAGGAAAAAATCCTACTTTTATGTGATCAGAGCTCCACTATAAGAATCCAATGGCACATTGTCTCTGGCATTTTCAGGGCCCACGGGTTAAAGCCGCTGTTGAAATTTCGGCATTTAACAACAGGAGAGACTTCTCAATCTCAGCGTATAATTAGCTGCTGTTCGGCTAAATGTCACAGACCAATTACAATGGTCTGCCACTTGTATTACAGAGTGCTAAGCATTCTGTCTTTGTGTTTTTTGTTTTTTTTTAATGCCGCTGACATCCTTCTTGCAGCAGTAAAGAAATAACAGCAGGCAGGTACTGGGGTGGCTCAGACATTAGTCATTGAACCTCTGCTGCAGCCGTCTGGTGATGCACAAGCCGATGACACGTGGGGACATTGCCAGGAGGGGGCTACATAGTGCAAAGGATCTTGTTGTATGAAGCCAAGAGTTCCTCTGTGATTATTTGGCCCTCTATACTAATAATTATTGTATTTTGGCACCGACATTTTGGCTGTTGCTACATCTGCTTCTATCCGTGCCCTCTTGTGACAGTTCTGGTGCCTGAGTGGCCAGTTGCCAAGATCCAGCACTGATGCAGGAGTACAGAGAGTGAATCACATAATCCAGATTGGTAGACCAGAATAAAAAAAACTATAGTGCTGCCCGGTTCTACTAGATGTAGAGAATTTTGAAAGCGAGGAACGGGTGGAAATGAGGGAGAAAATCACTGTTGTGAATGAGATAGACTTTGGGAATTGCTGTGGTGATGTCACAACGCAGGGGAGGCGTGGTTAACATGCTTCAGAGCACATGCTCCGCCCTTTTTTCAAAGCCAAGCTTCCTGAAGACTACCAAAGCCACTCAGCTACGAGAAGTGGCTTGTGCTCCACGCTTTAGCCTGACATTTCTGGCATCATTCTCCAGCTGCTTCCCTCATGAACTTAGCAGTTACCAGACACTTGCCTGCCGATCTCTGCGCACACTCCAGCCGCTTGCCTGCCGATCCCTGCACACACTTCAGCCGCTTGCCTGCCGATCTCTGTGCACAGTCTAGCCGCTTGCCTGACTTTTTCTGCACACAGTCCAGCTGCTTACCTGCCGATCTCTGTGCCCAGTCCAGCCGCTTACCTGCCGAACTCTGCGCACTGTTCTGCCGCTGGCCTGCCGATCTCTGTGCACCATCCAGCCGCTGGCCTTCTGATCTCTGCGCACCGTCCAGCCGCTGGCCTTCCGATCTCTGCACACAGTCCAGCCGCTGGCCTTCTGATCTCTACGCACCGTCCAGCCGCTGGCCTGCCGATCTCTGTGCACAGTCCAGCCGTTTGCCTGCGTAACTCTGTGCACAGTCCAGCCGCTTGCCTGCGGAACTCTGGGCACAGTCCAGCCGCTGGCCTGCCGATTTCTGCGCACAGTCCAGCCGCTGGCCTGCCGATTTCTGCGCACAGTCCAGCCGCTGGCTTGCCGATCTCTGCGCACAGTCCAGCCGCTGGCCTGCCGATCTCTGCGCACAGTCCAGCCGCTGGCCTGCCGATCTCTGCGCACAGTCCAGCCGCTGGCCTGCCGATTTCTGCGCACAGTCCAGCCGCTGGCCTGCCGATTTCTGCGCCAGTCCAGCCGCTGGCCTGCCGATTTCTGCGCACAGTCCAGCCGCTGGCCTGCCGATCTCTGCGCACAGTCCAGCCGCTGGCCTGCCGATCTCTGCGCACAGTCCAGCCGCTTGCCTGCAGAACTCTGCGCACAGTCTAGCCGCTTGCCTGTAGAACTCTGCGCACAGTCCAGCTGCAGAACTCTGCGCACAGTCCAGCCGCTTGCCTGCAGAACTCTGCGCACAGTCCAGCCGCTTGCCTGCAGAACTCTGCGCACAGTCTAGCTGCTTGCCTGCAGAACTCTGCGCACAGTCCAGCCGCTTGCCCACAGAACTGCGCACAGTCCAGCCGCTGGCCTGCCGATCTCTGCAAGGTGCTATCGGCTTCCTGGAGATCTTCCATACCGAGACACTTCCAATGACATGCCTATTCTACATCACATGCAGTAAGTAGGGGTGCAACGGATCAAAAAACTCACGGTTCGGATCGTTCCTCGGATCAGGAGTCACGGTTCGGATCATTTTCGGATCAACAAAAAAAAATCTCCCCCACAGTAATATCCACAATCTCCCTATTGGCAGGGTATTGCAGCAGGGCATTGGAGCAGGGTATTGCGGCAGGGCATTGCAGAGTATTGGCAGGGCATGGCAGAGTATTGGCACTGCTGCCATCCGATCTCTCCCCTCCACTGTACAGATCAGTACACAGAGGTGAGAGAGAGAGGAACCAGCGTCATGACATGACGCCGGTTTGTTACAAGTGATCGCTCCGTCATTCGACGTGCTAAACGGTTGCCGGGTGTACCAAGATGGCCGCCGCTCCGGAGCTAGGCCAAAGCCGCGGCCTTTCCTATGGCCGAGGCCACAGAGGTGTCCCGTACGGATCAACCTCCGCGGATCGGATCAACCTCCGCGGATCGGATCACGGATCGATGACGATCCTTTGCACCCCTAGCAGTAAGTGCATTACTTTTTCATTCCTCTTTTTGCCTAACAGCCTACATTTAGATGGGTGCGCCATTTCTCTGTTTATATTGCATAATCCAGAGTAGCTGGATGTACTGGGTTGTTCTCTTTTCTTCCAGCAGAAAACTGAACAATGGGTAGAGAAAGGAAGGTGGGTCTATGTAGGTGAGGGCAGGTATGAAAGTGAACACGTAGGTGGGTCTATGTTCATATACACACACACACACACACACACACACCACTGGGTTCTGGTAGACATTGCACCCGGGCATACCCTGTGCATGCGCACATGTGCCACAGGTTTCAACCAGGTCCTATAAACCTGCAGCACATCTGCGCACATGTGCAAACCCCAAGGTGAGCATATGCCCTTCAGCTAAACACTGCCTACTGTGATGTGAACTTTCCAGGAAGCAGTGAAGGACCTTACTTTAGGAAGTTTTGCCCTGAAAAAGGTCAAAAATATATATAATATATTTTTAACCAGGGGAAACCTTTTTTAATTATGTAAGAGGGAAGGAAGGGGAGGAAGGATTAAAAAAAAGTTATTGCAATAGGTGAAAGTCAGCTTTAACCACTTCAATACCGGGCACTTCCCCCTTTCCAGCCCTGGACAATTTACAGCTTTCAGCGCTGTCACACTTTGAATGACAATTGCGCGGTTATGCAATGCTGTACCCAAACTTAATTTTTATAATTTTCTTCCCACAAATAGAGCTTTCTTTTGGTTGGTATTTGATCACCTCTGGGTTTTTTTTATTTTTTGCTAAACAAGGCAGCACTGATGAGGCACTGATTGGCAACACTGGTGGGCATTGATAGGTGGCACTCGTGGGCTTTGATAGGTGGCACTGATGTACTGGAGGGCACTGTGGGCACATATGAGGCGGCTTTGCCTCTCCCTGCTCGGGACCGGTGTCCCTTCAACAGAATCCGGTGATGAGCTAAGACGATTACCGATCCTCTGTTTACATCACTTGATCAGCTGTCACTGGCTGACAGCTGATCACGTGGTAAGGGGTCGGGATCGACCCCTTACTCCAATCTGTGATCACCAGAGTCTCATTGACTCGGGTGATCACCGCGCGCGCCCTGCACGGGGACGTGGCCGGATTGCAAAGGGGAGGACGTCTATTGAAGCCCTCCCGGCAAAGCAGATCCACGCTGTAGCCATTCCAAGTTCCCGTGCGTCGGCTGTCTGGCCGAGCCGGCGATGATGTCACATGCGCGCAGGAGTAGCTGTTTACGGCACAGCTCTGAAGGAAGGGCACGGGTAATACCGTTCCTCCAGAACGCATGCACCGGTGAAGCCACCGGCTGCATCTAAAATAAATAGGAGATGCAGGTTTAGGAGGTATTTACAGTACCTACAGGTAAGCCTTATTATAGGCTTACTTGTAGGTAAAAATCATACATGGGAGTTTACTCCCACTTTAGCTCCTTACAAAAAAATTGTAAAAATATTAATAAATAATAAAAGCAGATAAAAAAGCTAGCAACAAATGATGAAACGGATGATACTTTTCTCAGTTGGCTAATAAAAAAAAACGGCAAAACTCAAACATGCTATAAAAATGCTCATACAAACAGTTGTGAATGCAGATAGGTGGACGAGCCATTCCTTGCCCCACAGCTGCATGGAAGGAAATGCCTCCTGCCAGGATAGCGCAGGTTGGTTTGGACTGGAATTCAAACATGCCAGAGCTGCCTGTTCACTTCCTGGATTTACACAGACACACAGAGGCACACCTCCAACTCTGCAACTCTCATTGGCCCTCTTATGACTCGTTCCCTTTACCCTCCTTGCAAACTCTCACGAGAGCTGTGTAAGATGTCATAAGCCTAGGCTTTTTACCAGACAAGAAACAGGAAGTGGGCTGTATAAGGGATTTGCTGGCAGAAAAAAAATGTTTTACTATCCAAAGTTAAAACAACAACAAGGGCAGAAGATTTAATAGATGGAAAGATGAAAAAAATGACTGAAGTTCCACTTTAAAGTGGTTGTAAACCTCTGAAATAAAAAGGAACAAAGCATATCCTTCTATAGTGTGTACATGCCTTGATCCAAAGCACCATGTGCGATTTTTTATCTGCTGTCCTTTTTTTGCTATATCTGCATGAGTCACTTTAGCAGGTTATGTGGACACACAAGCAATCCCAGGAGATGCCCCCTCCCCAGCACACAGCAGGTGATTGACATCCTCAGATGTGCATGTTTCTCTATTAGTAGGGAGTGTGTCCTTTCCCATTTACTCGGGTCCCAGATTACACTCAGCTCCCCGCTCTGTGCAGTTTGTGATGTCACATCCCCACCCCCTGCTTTTTGGAGCTGAGAAATGCTGTGGAAAATGTGTGCTTTAGGAAGCTGTAGATGAGAGAGGGCCACAGATAAACAGGTACAACTTATATGGGGGGGGGGGGGTTGTGCTTCACCTGAGGGTAGTCATTCTGTGGGTCTATGTAAGGATTTGCATTTATTACCCTGAATTGAGACGATGAAAACTCACCCATGTACATTTTTATAGGTAATAAAATCTTATGTAGTACACATTTTTGCACCGATACCGCCACACCGAAAACATCCATGTTGGTGCTCGCGGGGTGGGGGGGGGGGGATGCTAAGCAGCTTTGCAGCGGCAGTGAACTGGTTAGTGCTCCGTAGCCCGAGGCCAGACGCGTCAATTAAATTCTGCACTCAATTTCTATAGGGCTGCGCGCCGATCCCCGCGTTTGATTACAGCCTGGCTTCCTGACAAGCGCTGCGATTAGCTGATTGCAAATTATTGATTTCTCCGGCCAAGCACAATACGACATCCTTCTTCTGTCTGGCTTTGTGCTGTTCACACCCCCCGCTGGCAGAGGGCCCCGAGGTTCTGCTCCTTTATAGAGCCAAGTGCTGCACACAAAGGCTTGAGAGAGAGAGAGACCCCCGCAACTCCTCCGCACATCGCCCCCTATTCTCTCTACACTGCTATTATAAAACCAGCGATCAGTGTCTGGATTTGGGTTCGATTTGTGAAGATAATGTATCCCGGGTCGTCTTTTTTTGCTGCTCGTGAAAAATAACAGATACCCAGGAATGTCAGGAGCATGAAACACAGAGAAGATATCGGGGGACTTTATTCTTTTGAAGGCGTTATGATAAAAAAAAGACGCCACACGTTTTGTTAATGTTAGATTTCCTCTTTTGATTCGTTTTTCAGTCCAGTGATCAGATGATTGGATGTGTGTGGTCGTGTCTAATATGTTACCTGCGGGTTTACCTCTCCTGGTGCAGGACCAAGCCAGTTAGTCTGAACCAGGGGTCTCCTACCTGTGCCCAGGGGGCCGAATGGGGCCCTTTGCCTACTTTCATCCGGCCCTCGGGGCATTATTCTCCCTACTAACGGCAACAGTGGGGCATAGTTCCTGCCATTGACTCCGACAATAGGGCTCTATTCCTCCCACTGACACTAATGATGGGACACTATTCCCAAACCACTGACCCCAATGATGGGGCACTATTCCTCCCACTGACCCCAATGATGGGGCACTATTCCTCCCACTGACCCCAATGTTGGGGCACTATTCCTCCCACTGACCCCAATGATGGGGCACTATTCCTCCCACTGACCCCAATGATGGGGCACTATTCCTCCCACTGACCCCAATGATGGGGCACTATTCCTCCCACTGATCCCAATGATGGGGCACTATTCCTCCCACTGACCCCAATGATGGGGCACTATTCCCAAACCACTGACTCCAATGATGGGGCACTATTCCCCCCACTGACACCAACGATGGGGCACTACTCCTCCCACTGATACCAACGATGGGGGAATATTCCTTCCACTGACACCAATGATGGGACACTATTTCTTCCACTGACATCAATGATGGGGCACTATTCCTCCCACTGACATCAATAATGGGGCACTATTCCTCCCACTGATACCAATGATGGGGCACTATTCCTCCCACTGATACCAATGATGGAGCACTATTCCTCCCATTGGTATCAACGATGGGGCACTATTCCTCCCACTGATATGAACAAATGGGGCAGTATTCCTCCCACTGGTACCAACGATGGGGCACTATTCCTCCCACTGACACCTATGATGGGGCACTATTTCTCCCATTGATACCAGTGATGGGGCACTATTCCTCCCACTGGTACTAATGATGGGGCATTAATCCTCTCACTGGTACCAACGATGGGGCACTATTCCTCCCACTGGTACCATCGATGGGGTATTATTCCTCCCACTGGTACCAATGATGGGGCATTATTCCTCCCACTGGTACCAACGATGGGGCACTATTCCTCCCACTAATATCAACAATGGGGCACTATCCCTCCCACTGGTACCAATTATGGGGCACTATTCCTTCCACTGACACCTATGATGGGGCACTAATCCTCCCTTTGATACCAGTGATGGGGCACTATTCCTCCCAGTGATGGGGCACTATTTCTCCCATTAATACTAATAATGGGGCACTATTCTTCACACTGATGTCAACGATGGGGCACTGTTCCTCCCACGGGATCCGCCCCTACTGGCGACTAGTCCTTTTCCCTCGGCTTGCCTTTTTTGGGCACACCTCCCACAGTTACAGGTCCTCATTAAAGGGTAATGTATGTTTAATTCTTCCACTTAGCTGGAGCTCCTGCTTTGGGCGTGTTTATAGCTCGCTGGTACTTGTAGTTGCCCGGCTTCTGTAGCCGTATGAGCCATTTTATACATTGGCTTCACTTTTTATACCCTCCCAGCTGCTCGGCTCTCCAGCTGAGTGCTTTTCAGGGTGATGCAGAGACGGTAATGAGAGGCGGAGGAGAAAATACATTTCATTTCTCATCGCATGAATTGGGCTGTAAAGTTTTGAGCTCGGCGGCCAAACGAGCGGCTCTGCGGCTGCTCCGCAAGGCTGACTCCGGTTTATGCCTGGCCTTCTCTGCGAGGGGTGAAATTTACACGGCTTGTGAACAGGTGCAGAAATCTCTGCCGAAACAATCCTTCAACTGAATGGAGCACACTTAATTAAGCTCGGAGGTTTGTGACAGGATGAGTTATTGTTTCCTTTCATGCATGAAGAATGATGCCGCTTAACCCTGTCTGGACCAAGTATCCCTGTATGGACGCAGAGCTCGGTGCTGGACAGTGAGCGCTACTTGGAAGAGGATTTTAAATATTGTGTAAAGCTACAGCGGGTAAAATAAGTATTGAAATTTTTCTGGGTAAATATATTTCTAAAGGTGCTATTGACATGAAATTGTCACCACATGTCGGTAATAACCCATCCAATCCATACATACAAAGACAGCAAAATGAATACGTTCAGAAATGAAGTTCTGTGTAATAAAATGGAAGGACACAGGGAAAAAGTATTGAACACGTGAAGAAAGGGAGGTGCATAACGGCATGGAAAGTCAAGACACCAGATGAAATCTATCAGTAATTAGAACGCAATCCTACCCCTTGTCAGTGCAAATTAATATCAGCTGGTTCAGTCGCAACTGATGGTGTCTCATTACCAAGGTGTCACACAAGAAACATCTCATGATGATTAAAAGTAAAGAGCTCTCTCAAGACCTTTGCAACCTTATTGTTGCAAAACTTACCAATGGCATTGGTTACAAAAGGATTTCTAAACTTCTGAATGTTCCAGTGAGCACTGTTGGGGCCATAATCCAAAAGTGGAAAGAACATAATTTCACCATAAACCGGCCACGACCAGGTGTGCTCCTCGAAAGATTTCTGACAGAGGAGTAAAAAGAATTATCAGAAGAGTTGTCCAAGAGCCAAGGACCACTTGTGGAGAGCTTCAGAAAGACCTGGAATTAGAAGGTACAGTTGTTTCAAAGAAAACGATAAGTAATGCACTCACCCACCATGACCTGTATGCACTCTCACCACGCAAGACTCCATTGCTGAAGAAAAAACATGCTGAAGCTCGTTTAAAGTTTGCTGCACAACATTTAGACAAGCCTGTGAAATACTGGGGAGAATCAGTATAGTCTGGTCAGATGAGACCAAAATTGAACTCTTTGGATGCCATAATACACACCATCTTTGGAGGTCAAATAGCACATCATTCCAAAAACACCCCCCATACCAACAGTGAGGTTTGGAGGTGGGAACATCACGGTGTGGGCGGGGCTGTTTTTACGGTACTGGCAAACTGCATATCATTGAAGGAAGGATAAATGGAAAAATGTACCAAGACATTCTTGATAAAAATCTGCTATCTTCCAGGATGATGAAGATGAAACGAGGGTGGACATTTCAGCAAGACAATGATCCCAAACATAAAGCCAAGGAAACTCTCAATTGGTTTCAAAGAACGAAAATAAAGCTGCTAGAATGGCCAAGCCAATCACCTGACTTGAATCCAATAGAAAATCTATGGAAAGAACTAAAGATCAGAGTTCATAGAAGAGGTCCACGAGACCTTCCAGGTGCCCCTGGACGACGTAATTCTCTTACGAAACACGTAGGGTGGAGCATTGGAGCACTTTAAGGAATTGTGTCTCCAGTATAGTGTGCGTTTGGTCTGCAGAAGCTTATCTTTTTCTTTTTTCGCTGTTCTGAAACAGCATAGAGGCTGCATTGGATGCATATGTGCTTGGCTAAATCCTGCAGGACTAGTATGGGACCAGCTGCAGTTAGGCAGGTGCATGCTTGCAAACTAGCTAAAACGCGTGGTTGCTGGAATGCACGATTGCTGAAACGCACAGTTGCTAAAGATACGTGTTATACATGTCCGCATAAAGATACATGGTTGCATAAAGATACGTCTGCACAAAGATGATTGTTTATACATGGTTTGCATAAATATACATGGTTATACATGTTTGCATAAAGATGCATGGTTGCACAAAGATGCATGTTTTTACATGTTTGCATAAATATACATGGTAATACATGTCTGCACAAAGATGCATATTTATACGTTTGCATAAATATACATGGTTATACATGTCTGCACAAAGATGCATGTTTATACATGTTTGCATCTATATACATGGTTATATATGGTTGCATAAAGATACATGGTTAATGTTGCATAAACACGTTTCATAAACGCATGCGTGCTTATTGTGTAAATGCATGTTTCCATGGGCATGTATTGTATAAAAGCGTGTTTACAGGGATGCACGCTTTCATGTTTTGACTAAATGCATAGTTGCATAAGCACATGCTTACATGCTTCCATAAACGCAGGCTTCCAAAAATGCATGTTGCTTAAACACATGCTGGCATGTTCTCATTTGTACTGCATACGTATGTTTATTTTAAAAAAATTCTAGAGAAAAGAGGCTTGATTATTATGTGTATAAAATATGTACCTATGAATTCGTGATTGTTCTTCAGCCCCTAAAAAAGCTGCAAAAAACTATATGTCCCAAACAGAGGGGGGGCCAATAAAAAGATGGGGCTTACTGAAGAGCAATACACGTGAAGGTTAATTATTCAAAAATGTATTAAAGTGGTACAAAAAATAGAACACATGGATAAAAGAGTATAAACCATTTGCTCAACTACCCTAAATACAGATTGCTGACTGGCCTGTGAGGGTCAATCGGTACAACCACAGACTGGGGGACAAAACAACATGCGGCAAAAAATGACAAACAACAGCGTCGGGACGCAAAGGAAATTGATGTCTGGACACCCAACCACCAATGGGATTATCCAGCTATTGCTGAGTATGGCAATTTAGGCTGACATCAACCCCCCGGGAAAGGCTCGAGCCAAGTAGGGAAAGGAAGAGGCAAGAAGAGGAAGGAAATAAGGGCGCTATAATCCTATATGGACTGTACTGGGGAAATAGTCCCGTATATGGTCTGTTAACAATGCTGAGTAAGTTGGAGGAACCAATCAAGTGTTGGCGATGACAGAGTCTATTGATGCGTGTATAGTGCTGACGTGTACACTGGTGAGAAGATATTTCAATCAGCAATCGGGATCAGCAACAAGCAACATTGGTAATGATGTTAGTGGTAAACAGAGAGTGGGGACATCGTAGTACATTACCACTTCCGGGTCGTGGAAGAGTACCATCAGACACTTCGGAGGCCGTACAAATCATCCACTGTGTTCTGCTCCCACTTGATATTCGTGACATTAGCGTGCTGTCACTGGAGAATGCATTATGCTGGCAGACAGTTGTAAATCCATAAGTGTGCACCCGGGAGTCCTCCCTTGTGGTGGCCTTGACCTACCGGTCGTATTCCATCATTTAGTGTATGGGTCCGCAAGCCTCCATGGAGGATGACGCCGTGGCGTGACGTCCGAACGGAAGTGACTTCAACGCGTTTCACATTAACAGGGTGTGTAGCTTCATCTGTAGGTATGTTTATTTACATTAAACTGCATACATATGTGTTTTTTTACATTAAGCTGTATACATATGTAATTATTTTATTTTAAATTTTCTTGGGACGACATACATATGTGATTATTTGCCTAGGACTGCATACATATGTGCTTATTTGCCTATTACTGCATACATATGTGCTTATTTGTCTAGGACTACATGCATATGTGCTTATTTGAGTGGGACTACATGCATATGTGCTTATTTGCCTGGGACTACATGCATATGTGCCTATTTGCCTGGGACTACATGCATATGTGCCTATTTGCCTGGGACTACATGCATATGTGCCTATTTGCCTGGGACTACATGCATATGTGCCTATTTGCCTGGGACTACATGCATATGTGCCTATTTGCCTGGGACTACATGCATATGTGCCTATTTGCCTGGGACTACATGCATATGTGCCTATTTGCCTGGGACTACATGCATATGTGCTTTTTTGCCTAGGACTACATGCATATGTGCTTATTTGCCTGGGACTACATACATGTGTGCTTGTTTGCCTGAGGGTACATACATATGTGCTTATTGGCCTTGAACTGCATACATAAATACAGGAATGGCAAGAATACTTGTATTCCTGCATGTTTGCATACCTAGGTACTGACATAACGGCATACCTGGGTACCTGCATACTTACATACCTAAGGGGTTGCATAGCGGTAAACCAACCTTGTTTTAGGCCTGCATCCTTGGAGGACTGTATATTAGGTTTGCTAATATAGTTACTGCATTATTTACCTGTTATACCAGTTATATGGTTCCAGAAAAGAGAGGTGCACCGCTCTCAGGTTCAGGGATCTGTCTGTGTCCACAAATCCCGATGGACATTGGTGTCAGGTACATCTGAGCCACTGTAGTGTTTGGCATTGCAGTGTTTCCTGACACATTAACTATTCTTCAGACTGCAGCCGCATCACCTTTGATCATGTCTGGTCTCGGTTGATCGAAGCCTAAGCAGGATCAAGCCTGGTTAGTATATGGATGGGAGACTGCCCGGGAATACCAGATGCTGTAAACCAGGGATATGCAATTAGCAGACCTCCAGCTGTTGCAAAACTACAAGTCCCATCATGCTTCTGCCTCTGGGTGTCATGCTTGTGGCTGTCAGAGTCCTGCTATGCTTCATGGGACTTGTAGTTCTGCAACAGCTGGAAGTCCACTAATTGCATATACCTGGTGTAAACTTTTCCCCACCTGGGTGAGGGAGGCATCTGAGGCAGCTGTGTTTTGGGAGCATCTCAGGCTAGAAGTCTTAGGGCAATCTCTGAGGTGGTTTGTTCCATCTTTAGCCGGCAGAAACCTGGTAGGTTAAAGTGTACCTCTTGGGATTGTCTGGGTCTGCTACAGAGTCGTCAGTCTTTTGCCTTGCATTTGCTCTTGGAGCAGAAGTTATGGGCTCATTATTGTGAGACAATTAAATGGTAGCAGTTCCAAAGCCAAATAGGGACATGAGGTCTATCTTAAGATTTCAAGCAGCTGAACATCCTTCTGTTTTCAGATAGGCTAGATCTGTTCAGTGATGACCTCTCTGTAAGAGGTAGATTTTGGGCTCCACAATCATCTGTAATGCACGTCTTCATGTGGTGATTTGTTTCCAGGCTCATCAAGGATTTCTGTATTTGCAGTGGAAAGCCGTTTTTTTTGTGTGTTTTTTTTAACTTTCCTTTGGGTTGGTCACAGCTCCGGAGGGTTCACAAAAGCTTCAAGCCCCAGTGCTGGTCTTGCTGAAGACACCTCAATACTCATTACCTCAATAATCTTTGCTCAGGAAGCAGCCGATTCCAGGGGTTCCTTCGATATATTTCTACAGGAGGAAGCTGTGTTTAGGTTAAAGCACGTTCTCTACAACCAGTCCTACTCCAGGTCTTGGTAGAGGATCAATCTCTGTGTCTGGAACTTGAAGATTCAGGCATTGGATTGCTGGAAGGCTCTGTTTCCGGGGTGTTGCAGAGCAAAAATTGGTGGTTGATATTCTTGATTTTCAGGAATTTAGGGAATAATAACCACTGATGCCAGTCTCTCCAAGTTGATTTTAGGCTGGCTACAGTTCAGTGGGCTTGGTCTCCACTGGAGAGAATGCTGTCCATCAATGTCTTGGAATTTTTGGGCAGTACGCCTTGCTCTGGATTATGGGACAAACCAGTTGTAGGTTCAATCCGGAAATGCCTCTGTAGGCATATATATCAGCCACTAGGGAGGTACCAGAGGTCATGTGACCCAGGGAGGTGAACCACATTCTGTCTGGGACAGTACAAGTGCCGTGCCGTGTCTATCGCCAATACATATACCAAGGATAGAATAGTGGCAGGGGGAACTCTGCAGGTGAATTTTCTAGATTCCAAGTTCTGCAACAAATTGGGACAGGTGTGTCGGGGACGAGAGGGTAAATGTACTGTACTGCCAATAAGGGTAGATGTACTGGTAACACCTTAGGGACCGGTTCTCCCTTATTTGACATTTTTCCTCTGTTTCGACTTCTGCTACATCTTTTGTGAAGAATCCTTGAGGTGGTTACACTGATATTAGTGTTGGCCGAATTAGCCCAGGAGGGCTTGGCACACTGACATAGCGAGTCTTGCGGGGGTTGCTCCTTTGAACACTCCCAGTCCAGCGGGACCTAATGGTTTAGAGTTCTGTATCTCAGCACTGTTGAGCCCCTGGAAGCCAGCTTTGGGGAACTTCAATTACAGGACTTGAAAATATTTCTTTGTATGGAGTGAAGCCAGGAAGTGGCACCCGCAGAAATATGTGGGTGGGAGATTTTCTTTTTCTTTCTCCAATCGGTAGAGGAAAGAAGATTGGCCTTAAGTACCGTTAAGGGTCAGAGTTCGTCCCTATCCATTCTTTTCCAGAGGCCATTGTTTTTCACTCCTTGTTTCATACCTCATACAGCATGTAACTTGGACAGTCCCACCTGTCAGGCCATTCTTGTGTCCCTGGGACTTGAATTTGATCTTGATTGACCTTGCAGAGGCCACTTTTTGAACCAATCGGGGAATGCTGTTGGTCCTTTTATCTCGGAAGGTGGCTTCTTTGGTGGCTATCACTTCACCTAGTGGAGTGTCAGAGTTGATGGCTCTTTCATGCAAGGAGCCGTTCTTGGTCTCACATCATAAGGGGATGTTGCGTCCTCATCCGCTTTTATTTCCTAAATCGGTTTCTATTTTTTACTTGAATGAGGACAGTGTATTGCCTTTTTATTTTTCTTCTAATCCACAGTCGGCAGGAGAAAGATGGCTACCTACTTTAGAGGTAGTTCAGATGTTCAGGGTCTACTTGAGTTGTCGGCACAGGAATCCTGGTTTGTGCTGCCAAAAAAGCCCAGGAAGGGCAGGCGGCATCCAGGTCGAATATTTAACAGTGGATCTGCCAGTTTATCAATGATGCCTATGTTTTAAATAGCAAAAACCTTTTTTTTCTGGGGAGAGATTCTCTACCATGCGTGGGGGAGTATCTTGGGCCATCCGTCATCGGGTGTCAGTGGCCCAGGGGTGCAAGACCACAATTGGGTCTTTGATTTATACATCTACAGGATTTTTACCAGGTGAATGTCAGTAACATAGAAGATTCTGCCTTTGGCCTCAGCGTATTACACATAGCAGAGTAGGTACCTTCTCTGGTGGCAGTTTCTATGATGGTGTCTCCCTCCCCTCAAGGATATTGCTTTGGGACGTCACAAGTAGTTATTAATATAATAACCTGTTCTGTGTCCTGTGATGTACGATAAAGAAAATAGGATTCTTTTCTACAGCTTACCTGTAAAATCTTTTTCTTGGAGTACATCACAGGACACAGAGGTCCCTCCCCTCTTTTGGGAATTTATTGCTTGCTACAAAACTGATGTGCTTCCTGTGTTGGAGGGGTTATATAGGGGAGGACTTCCTGTTTTGATTGATCTACCAGTGTCCATTCACCTATGGGTGGGGTTCCACCCAAAAAAACAAAAAATTTTTTTTTACTTACCTCTAAATGCCTGTTGCTAGGTGGTCCCTCGTAGTCTGCCTCTTCCTTTGCCTGGGCTGGTGACATAATTTCCCCCCAGGTACAGGAAGGGCTCGGCTCTGCTCCCTCCCTCCTGTCAATCATCTGGGACCCATTACAGGTCCCAGGTGATTGAGCGGCCAATCACGGCGCGCGGCGGCGCCCGCGCATGCGCAGTGGGTGCAAGGCTGTGAAGCCACAGCCCGGCGCCCACAGTTGAAATGCCGGCGCGGAGGGGGGGGACGAGCGGGGCTTCGATCCCCCGCATCGCTGGACCCAGGGACAGGTAAGTGTCCAATTAAAAGTCAGCAGCTGCAGTATTTTGTAGCTGCTGACTTTTAATTTTTTTTTTAATGGAACCCCTGGGTGGAACTCCTCTTTAATATAATAACCGGCTCTGTGTCCTGTGATGTACTCCAAGAAAAGGATTTTACAGGTAAGCTGTAGAAAAAATCCTATTTTTCAATTCCCTTTTTCTTTTCTCAGTTTCATCTACCTGTTTCCTCTGCAGTTTCTTCCTTCATCCTCTTTTTTTTTTCCTTTTACTTTCAAGTCCCTTAATATCATGTCACACTTTTATTCCTGATGCTGGCGGCAGCTCACCGGTGACAGGATCACTTTTCAAGGCAGAGATATGCTTAGCTGCTTTGATGGTGTTGCTCTCTCCTGGCTGGATGAATGTGGCGTCACTTCTTTGCCGGTGAGTGACATTCTGCAGCATTTCTGTCAGCGAGGGGGAGAACTTCACTCATTCAACCAGCAAGGGAGCGACACAGTAAAAAGCAGGTGAGTACTTTCTCCTCTTTGTGCGATCCTTCCACTGGAGAGTCTTCACCAATGACAGGATTGCTGTTGGTCTCTGCTTCTTGCTTTCCTGTCCCTTTTCCTCCCCGCCTTAAAGCGGAATTCCATTCCCCCAAACATTTTTTTTTTTTTAAAGACTGCTCTGTAACTGTCTGAACCTGTCATATTTTTTGCGCTTTTACTTTCTTTAAAAATACTTACTGATCTCGGAAGCAAGCAGGTTCCATTTTAGTTGTGGGCATCTGAAGCCCTCTCGTGTTAATTTCCTGGATTTCTGTGCAGCTGTCTACCCATCATGCACCACCAACACCAAATCTCGCACATGCTCAGTAATGCCTCTATATAATCTATATATATATATATATATTTATATTGTAATGGAAATTTGTAAGTTCTGTATATAATTGTATTGTATTTTGTATGTATTGCACACTGCCCTCACTGTGCACACGGCACTAATAATGTTTTCAGTAAATGTTTACATTCTTTCGAGTCCTGATTAGAATAAGCCTGCCTATGTAACGCCCCTTGTTATGATAAACCTACAATTGTAATATTAATGTGATACCTACGTAATCATGTGCATAAAAACCTTCAATTGCGTCATAATAAAGCAGAACAGTAATTTGGAAAGATTCTGAGCGTATCTTTTGTGTCTGTTCCCTACTGCAGTAGTTATTATTAATTTGGAACCACTAATCAATATGAGGATAGGAGTTGCCTATCATCAATTCAACCGAGTCAGCATGGCGAGCTTTGCCTTAGGAGGGGATTCCAGGTGACCCTGAGTATCCGAAACGAGGAGCTTGAGACGATCCGGGAATTTCTGATAATCAGCCGGCTGAGGTAAGCCTTTTGCTTACATTTGAGTTATCAGACTTCCTTGATCGGTAAGGCATTTTCGGGACAAAGGGTACCTATTTTACTCCCCTTAATCGAACTGTATTGATTGGTGGTTATATGTTATGTTGTCCCTGTCTACTGTCCATTGGAGTGTTATAGATGAGAAAGGGAAGAATAGTGCTGTTATAAAATAAAATATGTATATATTTGATATAGTGGTAATGTGTAGCCCACACTGAGACCGTATAACATTGAGCAGACTTGTAATGTAACTGTGTGCAGGGAGAGAGAGGAGCTGTCAGAATTCGGTGATGCCGGAGGTGGGCGGGACCGAGCAGCGATCGAACACCAGCCAATAGGATCGGGTCAGGGCGGGCCGCTACGTGCGCTACGCCCCCTTTCTTAAGAAGCCCAATAATTGGCTGGTGTTCGATAGTTGCTCGGTCCCGCCCACCCCCGACATCACCGATTAATTCTGACAGCTGCTCTCTCTCCCTGCATACGCGAGATTTCGGCAGTAGGCGATTTGCAAGGAGTCATGGGATACATGACGCCGCTATCCCAGGAACACTTGCAAATCGCCTAGTGACGCAATCGCCTAGGTGATCGCAAGGAGGATGTAATGTATAAATAGAAAAAACGGGTATTTAACAGCAAAAAAACAAAATTAAAAATGGCCATTGTGAAAACTATGAGCTAAGGGCATGCAGCACAGCCAAAGAGGAAAAAAATGGGTGGAACTCCGCTTTAAAGTGGTTCTAAAGTTAAAAGATTGATTTTTTTTTTTTTTTTTTTTTTTACCTTTAAAGTGTTTGTTAATCCAAAAAAAAAATAATAATAATATCCTGGTCTTGTGCTGTGTAATCTGCCCCCCTCTGAACTGTAAAAAAAAAAAAAACCTGAATCTGCCACTTCCTGTATGCACTCTCTGAACAGACCACGAAAATCAGGGCTGCTCCGCCCTGATCACTGTGATCAAAGTGCGTCCCTCCGTCATACGCTGCCCTGCTCTCCTCTCTCCTCCCCACCCCCTCTTTCCTCCCTGTCAGTGCCCTCTCTGTCTCCGCTCTGCCCCGCACCCCCACCACTATTATTCATAAAAAAAAAAAACCTACAATTGTCTGCCAGCCCCTCTATTAGAGGCTGGCATACCACACTGTGTGAAGCATTTTTAAGAATGAGCAGTGTAAATACCGATTTTCAGCTGTCTTTAGGTCGGTCACGTAACTCGCGGCCCCTTTACAGCTAGGAGACAGGGCTTCTGCGGGTGGAGCCGAGTGGCCACGTGATCTCCCCGGCTGACGTCAGAGGGAGATCACGTCTCCTCCCGCAGAAGCAATCCATCGGAACTGGAGAGCGGCCGCGAGTCACGTGACTGGCCTGAGACAGCTGAAAATCGGTATTTACACTGCTCGTTTTTAAAAATGCTTTACACAGTGTGCTATGCCAGGCTCTAATAGAGGGTCTGACATTGACTTAGACAAATTGGTTCACAAACCCTTTAAAACATTCTCTGCATTAAGAGAAAAAAACTTTTCATAGCTGCTCCCTCAGTGCTGCGCCCCTCTGCTGCAGCTCTTCTCTTTCCTCCTCTTCCTGGTCTCACTGGAGGTTCTGGCGGTTATGGGCGCTATTGGCTCCTGCTGCTCTCAATCAAAACCAGTGAGGTGAGAGCATGTCTGCCCGATAGCAATCCGCTTGCTATGGGGGCAGACACAGAAGAGGAGGAGTGGAAAGCACCAGCGGGGGACCCCAGAAGAGGAGGTTCAAGGCTACTCTATGCCAAACCATTACACAGAGCAGGTACGTATAACATTTTTTTTTTTTTTTTTAATGCTTGGGTATAGTAAAAAAAAAATGAGTATCTTTTGGTGGTATTAAATAACCACAATCTGTCTAAAAATAAAATGATATAAGACTCATTTGGATACATTGTTGCATAATTTGGTGATTGTCAGCCAAACTATCACAGGGCTGAAAACGTAAAAATTGCCCGGTAATGAAGAGTATTACAGGCTGGTACTTAAGCTTCTTATGCATTTTTACAGTACATACAGCAGGTAGGTTACCTTGCGCATAAATTCTGGATTGGCTTTTGGTGTTTTTCAGTACGGGGGGCTGTTACCCGTAGCAGGCGGTCAAAGTTAATTATTTTTACTTCTACTTTGCTCTGAGCTACTGCAATTTATAATACTATACTGAATACGGTCCAAACATTGATATATTCTGCTATATGATTCATTCTTTGTTACAGAAACCAGGAACCCGATGCCAAGAGACTCAAAGGTGAAGATGAGGATTTTAGCATCTCTCACCTGGCTGATGGCAATGTCACTTCAGTAAGGAGAAATAGTTTCTTAATGATGTTTTATTATTGCTGGCGCATCTTGCAGTCACATTCTTATATTGACAGATTGTGGCCAAGACTATGGGCCCTATGTGTTCACCAACAGGTCAAATTCAAACTTCCTCGCCTCTTAAACTTTGAGTTTAATTGGTCGATTTTGGCAGTGAACTCCAGTTGTTTGCCAGAACATGTCAAAGAAAATCTGTAAAAATATAATTAATAATAAATATGTGTGTGTATATATATATATATATATATATATATATATATATAATATATATATATACATACATACATACACACACACACACACACACACACACACACACACACACACACACACACACACACACACACACACACACACACAGCCGTGGCTATGAGGGTACCACTGGCCCTGTACACAGCCCAGGCAGCCGAGTGAACTGGATGTGGGCAGGAAGGGTAAATGGTGCAGGGGTAAATACTGGAGTCATGCTGAAAGCTGGATTCTTCTCCTCTCACTCCCATTGGCTTTCAGCTGCTGCAGGAAGAGCCATACAGGGGATTGATTCCAGTAATTGCCCCCTCGCCCCCCCCCCCCCCCCACACACACACACACACACACACACACACCAATCACTTCCTGTGCACCATATGTTTCCCCCTGCTGCCCAGGCCCCCCGTGTGCCCACCACTGCAGTGCTGCCAGCTTCCTTCCTCTCCATCCCCCTGGTTATCAATTACTGAAATCTTGTTGAAAGCTGGATGTAACGAGCCCCTGCTCGCTCGGTTCCACTCTCCCGACACTCCTCTGCTGCTATAGAATCAGATTGCAGATCGCACGTCTGATGGTTCGGTCATCCGATGCTCCTGGGTTAGAACTACAGCTATGTGCCGTTCTAATCCAGTTGTGTAGCTCAGAACAAACACCAGGCAGGCTGTATGTAAGTTCAACCAGGAATCTCTTTTATTGACAGGAATACAGGCTCTTTTATACAGTAAAAGAGGAGGTGTATACCTCCTGCTCATATTACTCTGAACATACATCTGTGACCAGAAACCTAATTAACATGGGCTAATTAACTAATCCCTTTAGACAGCCTAGATGACTCAGACATGACCTTTAGGCCAGACTGGCCGTCTTGTAGCTCAGAAAACCCAATCAACATTATCACAAATCCACACCGAACTCTTCTTCACACAATAGCAGAGTTAGTTAACACAAACAACAATGGGGATCTAATGACTCTTAGATCCCATACTAGAGACTTATTTACAATACACATTCTAGCAGGCAACAGACAGACAGGTGGCTGGAATTGACATCAGCATCTCCTAACAGTATTTGTCCCAGCATTATGAATCAGCCACTATTTCTAATATGGCAAATCCGAGGGCCCCAGAGGCTATGTGTCCTGGGGGACCAGGACCGGAATCCACAGTAATACCACCTCAAGGGTCCCCAGGCTTACAGCTCACAAAGAGCACCGTTCCCCCAAACACCAGGGCCCACGATCGATCGGCAAGAGGCTAGCATTCAGTCCCCTCCAAAAGTCTCTCTCCCGGCTAGGTCTGTCACACTGGATTAGTCTCCTCTCCTCGCTGGCTTTCAGATTCTGCAGGGAGCCATACAGGGGATCGGTTCTAGCAATTTCCCCCTGCCACACCGATAAGCCTCCCTGTGCACCATATGTTTGCCCCCCGCTGTCCATGCCGCGCAGACCCCCCCCCCCCAACACACTGCTTGCAGCTTCCCTCCTGTCCTTCCTGCCGGCAGCTGAAACACACAATAGCATCCTTCAACAAGGAGATTAGGGGAAAGGTTCGGTAAAAATTAGACATGTGCATTCGCTTTCGTCCGAATTTCGGGGATTTACGCGTTAGTTTTAACAAACGATAACGAATGTGCAGAATCCGAAAGATCCGACATAAAAAATGCTTTATTTTCGTTTCGTTGCGACAACTGTTCGATATAGATAGGAGATTCGACATGACGGTGACAGTAGCGATCTGTGTCTATCGAACCTGCGCTTGGATGTGCCTAACCTTAGCTCTATTAGTCCAAGACTATTCGACATAGAGAGAAAAGATTCGACATTATAGAGACAAGAAGATTCGAAGAAGCAGAGAAAAACATACGATCGCCGCGAGCAGACATTTATGGTCAGATGCTCCGCCCATAGGCTATAGAAGAATTCTAATGTTGGTTGACTAGTAATAATAATTAATAAATATAATTATTACTAGTCGGAAACAAAATATTTCAGTGTGCACATGTCTAGTAAATAGGTCATATTTACCAGCTCCTTCCTGTCCTGTATGAACACTATGAGCGATCGGCACCAATCAATCACTGCGTTCATAACTGAAGCAATTGGGGGTCCCATGGTTTCTAACAGCAGCCCTGTATATACTATGGACTACCTTCTTAATATGCTAGTTTCTTAGTTGTCACTGCCCAGGAATAAGTACCCCGGTAAGACTACATTCACAACTGCGAATGAGCCCAACACAAGATTAGATGAGAGAACCCCAGCGGGAGTTACTGGTGATTATCCACAGGAGGCAGCCCTATTGAAAATAATCGGAGCCTGCTGATTCCTTCAGCTAATCGCGGCTGCTTGCATGTAATCGCTCATGGAGCGACCACCTGGGAGTGATCAGCCCTGGATGCAGACAGTCTTGCCCGCAAGGCTGATTACTTGCAGGTGATTGCTGCATGAGCGATTATAAGCGTGAGGCCACGATTGGCTGCAGCTGACAGCGGCCTCCTGTTGCTTTCAATAAAGGAGCCTTTTGCAGCTTATTTTCTCAGCCCTGCAAAGCTGCACTAAAGCTGTCCAAAACTTTGTGAGACTCTGAATGTTAAGCCGGCTATACATGGAACAAAATTTGGACGGTTCTGCAGGGACCAGACAAATTTGGATCCACGTTTGGGCAGGGTGCTTGTAAAAAAAATTGATCTATCGTAAAATGTATAGTGGGCAGTGCTGATCAGTGTATTCTGATGGTGGGGATGTCTCCATGCTTTTAGAATGGAATACCTCAGTGGGAGCGATTCCCCCATGCACAGTATGGATGGCGGAACCGTGACTTTCTTTTTGTTTTGTTTTTTTTGTTCAGCCCACGGGTTGAAGTGGCCGCAGTACCAACGTTTTCAGCAAGGGATGAGCTTTTCTGTAGAAGGGATCCGAGCGGCTCTACAGCCACCCAATCACTACCACAGGGCGTAGAATTGCTGGTGAAAATAATGACTGAAGACATTTTATTTGTGATAATCCGATGTCCTCTTCTTTCAGGTGGGCAGTGTGAATCCGGTGGAAGACTTTCAGGCTTTGGTCAGGCAGAAAAACATGAACTTCCAGGACGGTGAGTTACTTCTATGTAAGGCTTGGTTCACACTTCTGCGTGTGGCTGTAGGCGAATCGCAGTAATTCCCCCACCAGTGAAAACGCGCTGCTCTGCATGTAAAATCGCAGTGTTTACGGGAGCCGCAGGAAAATCACATGGTGAAAAAGATCATGCGATTTCCCTGCAGCCATATTTTTTAAAAGATGCATGCACCTTTTTTTTTTCTTTTTTTTTTTTGCGAAAACGCAGGCACAGATCCCCATTCATTTGAATGCAAACATGGCCCGCACGAAACGCAGAAGTTAAGTAGCAAAAGTTTGGGAACAATTTGATTTATCCCTTTTTATCCTTATGGGTTTTTTTATATTGATTTTTATTTATATTTTATGGCAATTTGATTTTTAATTGTTTTTTAAACGGTTTTGCCCATTTAAGAGAAATTTAATTATGTTGTTTACAGTATCCTTATGGACTTCTATTTTCTCTCTTAATTTTGCACAGAATCACCTAGAGCAGGGATATGCAATTAGCGAACCTCCAGCTGTTGCAAAACTACAAGTCCCATCATGCCTCCTCTGGGTGTCATGCTTGTGGCTGTCAGAGTCTTGCTTTGCCTCATGGGACTTGTAGTTCTGCAACAGCTGGAGGTCCGCTAATTGCATATCCCTGACCTAGAGCAATGACGAGTTAACGGCATCAGTTCCGCCCCTCTGCTCTGCCCATTTTCCTGCCCCCTCTCTCTGGTATTTAAACAATTGGGTTGTCCTGTTCCCATGACTTTGAAAAAGCGCATGCGCTCAAAACATGTCGTCACACCAACCCTCCTGTCTGCGCTTCACGCTGATTTCCGAGGACATCCGAGGTCTTCCGACTTCTGGCCACCATCTCCTGATCAGGGCGTTACGTCATCTGTATGATCCCTCCCCAGGCTTTTCCCAGCTTCTAGCTCTCTGCTCCATCCCACATCCCTGTCACATCAACCCGTTCGCTGTGGATCCATCCAGGAAGAGTGACCTACCAGTGCCGACGGTCCGCGGTTTTCCCCTCCACAGCCATCTGCATGTCAGCCTGTACAGTGAGCCGCCTTGTGGGGGGGCGGTTCAGCACTTTGACCACAGCTGCCATCACCGACTTCCTCCATCAGCACGCCATCCAGACCATGCCGGCCAGCAGGTCTACCGTTCAGGTCAGGACCCCTCAGTGCAGAGGGACTATTGGCACCCCCCCCAAAGCTACACGTTGGATACCATAATATCCTCATTGCTCTGGGAACCTCCAGTGACACCGTAGGTTCATTTAATTGAATCTTACCCTCTTTTCATCTACATTACATGTATGAGGATTCTTTGTTTTATTGTCATGATGGCTATTCATTAAATTTGTTTTGGTTCATCAACATTATTTGACAGGAATATTTTGCCTAACCCATTGCCTGCCATCCATGGTTTCTGCCAGTATTATGTTCACCTAATGTTACCTACTGAGCGCTGACATTGTTTTTTTATTTGTCCCGAAACGCAGAAGTGTGAACCTAGGGTAAAGGATAAATGCAGCTTTGAGCAATTTTCCTTTAACCGCTTGCGGCCCGTATAACTTATACCGCGGCAAGGTGGCATTGCTGCGCCCGATCACATACCTAGTATGTGATCCGACACTTCTAGGTCTGGGGCGTGCACGCGCATCGCGAGCGACCCGCACTCTCGCGGCACTCGCTGATCCTTCAGCACAGAGGCAGAATGGCGCTCTGCCTATGTAAACAAGGCAGATCGCCGTTCTGTCAGTAAGGAACGCATGGATCCTGTGTTCCTGCAAAGCAGAGACATGGATCCATTCCTTCTCCTAGTAAAAGCACCTCCCACACAGTAGTACACAAACTCACTGGCTAGGCACACAGTTAACCCTTTGATCGCCGCTGATGTTTAACCCCTTCCCAGCCAGTGTCATTAGTACAGTGATAGTGCACTGATCCCCAAAAAAGTGTCAATTAGTGTCCGACTGCAATATCGCAGTCCTGCTATAAGACGCTGATCACCACCATTACTAGTAAAAAAAAAAAATAAAAAAATAACTACAACTTTGCGCGACCACGCAATTGTTATAGTAACGCAGTGCTGTATCGCAAAAAATGGCCTGGTCATGAAGAGGGGTAAATCTTCCGGAGGTCAAGTGGTTAATCAGTGGCCTGTCAGTGCCTCCCCACTTGGACAAACCTCCCTCTATCATCCCGTGATCTTCGCTCTGCGTCTGCAGCTTTGCCTAGGACCATACAGCTTTTCCAGCAAAATCATCCCCACTGGGAAAACGCTCGCTTAGTTTAGAGAACGAGGCAAAGCTTTAGTACATTTTATTCATCCAGTCCAGCAAGCATGACCACAGATTCACCTTATCGACTAATCTACGTGAACGTACAAAGACTTGCTGCTACATGCAGTTCCCCAAACACTGCGGACCTTCGGTTTGTCTCTATTGCAGAGGTCTGGCAGCAAATAAAGGTAGAACATTGTTTATTTGTGATGATAAACAATTGATGTTTCTCCGAGGATCCTCTGCCGCTGTGTGCAGCAGCAACTGGACGGGCCCCATGCCTCCGAAAATATAAAATATGGCCGCCCGGACGTTTTATCTTTATTCCATCAATGCCGGCAGGGGCTGGATGAGAGATGGATGTATGGTGGAGCTTGGCCGGGCTGAGGGTGTCATTCCTGAGATGTATGGTGATTACACAAGGTGAATGAGGCGACTTCAGACTTTCCCAGCCTGATATACTGTGTCTGTTCTTGGTTTTCACTAAGTATTCATAGCCCGGTGTGTGTGCTTTACTACTCAGTGCTGGGGTGAGATAAGAGAGGCAGCCACGGGGAATTACCCCAGGCTTTCTGCCTGTCTGTAGAAACTTTGGTCCATCCACACAAACAAGGTGGATGGAGGAATCCCCCCATGTCCGCCGGGACATTGAAATCTGACAGTGGCACCCCAGAAAAATGTTTCAACTTGTCAGTTGGACGGAAGTCTATCATTTGGGACTTTATGCCAAGAAGAATGGGCAGCTTTGTCAAGCAGGGTTAACCACACTATTGATTTACCGATTTATCGATCAGTGTATGGCCAGCTTAAGGCTTTACTCATGGTGGCATCACACCCAGTGCTACAGAATATGGGGGTAAGGTAAGTATAAATCTAATTTAAGGGTACAATTTACACATATTATTAGATCTCGTTCACAAAGGTGTACTATAGCAGCGGTCACCAACCTTTCAGACCCCGTGGACCACTAACATGAGTTTTACATGCCTTATACACACAATGCTCCAGCTCTCTGCCCCTCCTCCCCTGGATCACACTGCTGCCTTATACACACAATGCTCCAACTCCTTGCTCCCCCTGGATAACACTGCTGCCTTATACACATAATGCTCCGGCTCTCTGCCCCCTCCCCCCTGCATCACACTGCTGCCTTATACACACAATGCTCCGGCTCTCTGCCCACTCCCGCTGGATCACACTGCTGCCTTTTACACACAATGCTCCGGCTCTCTTCCCCCCTCCCCCTGGATCGCACTGCTGCCTTTTACACACAATGCTCCGGCTCTCCTCCCCCTGGATCGCACTGCTGCCTTATACACACAATGCTACCACTCTCAGCCCCCCTCCCCCTGGATTGAACTGCTACCTTACACACACAATGCTCTGGCTCTCTGCCCCCCTTCCGCTGGGCCGCACTGCTGCCTTATACACACAGTGCTACCACTCTCAGCCCCCCTCCCCCTGGATTGCACTGCTGCCTTATACACACAATGCTCTGGCTCTCTGCCCCCCCCCCCAATCACACTGCTGCCTTATACACATAATACACCGGCTCTCTGCCCCCTCCCCCTGGATCACACTGCTGCCTTATACACACAGTGCTCTGGCTCTCTTCCCCCCTCCCCCTGGATCACACTGCTGCCTTATACACACAATGCTCCGGCTTTTTGCCCCCTCCCCCCTGGATCACGCTGTTGCCTTATACACACAATGCTCTGGCTCTCTGCTGCCCCCCCCCCTCCCCCAGATCACACTGCAGCCTTATACACAATGCTCTGGCTCTCTGCCTCCCTCCCCCTGGATCACACTGTTGCCTTATACACACAATTCTCTGGCTCTCTGCCGCTTCCTCCTGGATAACACTACTGCCTTATACACACAATGCTCCGGCTCTTTACCCCCCCCCCCCCGAATCACACTGCTATCTTATGCACACAGTGCTCCGGCTCTCTGCCCCCTCCCCCTGGATAATACTGCTGCCTTATACATACAATGCTCCAGCTCTCTGCCCCCTCCCCCTGGATCACACTGCTATCTTATGCACACAATGTTCTGGCTCTCTGCCCTCCTACCCCTGCATCACACTGCTGCCTTACACAGGCTAATCATTGGATCTCCCCTCCTTATCCAAGCCATGTGCTTGAGCTCTGTGCTCCCTCCCACAGTCTGATCATTGAAAGCCCCCACATTCTTCACCTCATACTCTCTGCACTACTCCAGATGTCTCCCTCTGAGTTCCCAGGAGCCGGAACTACGGCATCGGTTATCAATGTGCGCTGACAGTGTTGAATGTCCGTGCACATTGATAACAACACTGGAAACAACATTGGGCGGTGTACATCCGCCACAATGTTGATTTTCAGCAGAACCCCTGGAGACCACCAACTTTTTTCTGGTTGGTGACCACCGTACTATAGTGTACGCCCGTGTGAGGCTGTGTGTACTGAACAAAATATTACAGTTCACACATGCAAAAAATGACATTTAACTCCTGCAAGGCTATTTAAAAAAATATGGGGATTTGGTCACACCATATTGCTACATGGTGCTTAAAGGGGTTATAAACCCTTGTGTATTTTCACCTTAATGCATCCTATGCATTAAGGTGAAAAACAGCTGGCAGTCACCTAGCCCCCCCCCCCCGCTTTACTTACCTGAGCCCCTTTATCTCCTATGCGGGGACGCGTTGTCCCTCTCTCCACGGGGTCCCGGCTCTTGATTGGATAGATTGATAGCAGGACAGCCATTGGCTCCTGTTGCTGTCAATCAAATCCAATGATGCGGAGGGCGGGGCTGAGTCAGGCATTAGTGTCTGTGGACGCAAATGCTGGACTCAGGAGCGCTCCCTCAAAGTAACCCGCCGGGAGGGCTCTTCTTCTAGGGGGTTATCTGATGGGGGAGGAGCCGATAGAGTCCCTGGGGGACCCCAAAAGACGAGGTTTGGGGCCACTCTGTGCAAAACGAGCTGCACAGTGGAGGTAAGTATATGTTTGTTATTTTAACAAAATAAAAAACGATCCTTTACAATCACTTTCAGCCCACTTACTGCGACAAAGTGCCCCATTATTAGTGGGTCCTACACTATCCATAGAATGGAAGATCCTGCTTCTCTGAACCATGGGAGAAATACACGCCTGTATATGGGAGAACTAAAGGACTCCACCTATAACACAGGTGGACACTAATGAACAGGCAATGGTGCAGCCATAAAACAGAATAAAATATGGATACCGTAGAACCCAATAATAATGGGGTACTTTGTCGCAGTAAGTGGACTTAAGCACCATATAGCAATATGGTGTGACCAAATCCCCATATTTGGAAAATGTTCAGGTGTTTTAAATATCCTTGCTGGAGTTAAATGTCATTTCTTGCATGTGTGCACTGTAATATCTTGTTCTGTTTTATGGTCTTATGGCTGCACCTTCTTTAAAGGGGTTGTTTTTTTTCACCTTAATGCATCTTATGCTTATGCTTACTGCCCCCAACACCCCCCCCCCATTTACTTACCTGAGCCCTCGAAAGTTCCGCGTTGAGAACGTGCTGGATTTCAGCCCGGTGTTCTCGGGTCTTCATTGTATAGACTAATAGCAGCGCAGCCATTGGCTCGCACTTCACGCTGCTGTCAATCAAATCCAATAATCCGGGGGGCGGGGCCGAGTCCTGCACTCGGCGGCTATGGACGCCGAATGCAGGACTCAGGAGCGCGCCCGCAGGGAAACCCCCCGGGAGAGCGCTTCTCCCAGGGGGGTTATCTGAGACGGCGAGGAGCTAGGAGAGCTGCCAGGGGACCCCAGAAAACGCCATTCGGGGCCACTCTGTGCAAAACAAGCTGCACAATGGAGGTAAGTATGACATGTTTGTTATTTAAAAAAAATAAAATTCGAACCTTTAGTGTCACTTTAGTGCATCTTTTAGGGTCTGCCCCCCCCCAAATCTTTGTTAGGCTGTGTTTACCCACACAGGGATGCCCAGGTGTTCCCTGCAGACATTCCCATTGATGGCCATTGGGACACAGCCAATAATCCCAATCTGGCATCCACGTGGGTACAGGTGCTTGTCCCTGAACTCACATTGTCTGCCTTTGGGGACCCACATGGATTGGGAGCAGCAGCTGTGTCCATGCAGCCACTGCATCCCAATTGACATCAATGAGACTTACCTGTACAGGGAAGCACAGAAGATCCCTGTGCGGGTAAACAGGGCCTTGCACAGGCATATGCTGTATAACTCCCCATGTGAACAAGGCCTTACAGAGAATAATACACTCCTAAGCATCATTTATATAGATGTGCAAAGTCAACTCCCAAGTTCCAGTAGTATGTATAAAAGCGCAAAGCCAGCGGTCTCATGCCTTTATGTGGTCACAGAACTGCTAGTTGACTTTCTAATATCCTTATTAACGGCTGCAGGGGGTGCATTACCCTCCATATATTGGCTTCCTTTGTGTAGTAAAGATCTGTTTTAGCTCCTACTGTGATCCTCCTTCTCTATTCCCCCCACGTCACGCTGAAACTGCTATCTGTACATCAGTGCCTGAGGTTTTAATTTAACACTCCAGTGGGGAGACATTTTGTGAACTAATAAAGGGGCAGAGTGGGGGCGTCTAAGTAACGTTTTTATGTTTTTTCACTTAAGAGACTGCGGCATGTAACTGTGCTAGATTTAATGCCAGGAAGTTAAACTGTGACACGGGAAGCCGAGTGTTAAAAACTGCAACGGGGTTTTTCGTCACTTATCGCTGCTAATGGAATACGCAGAAAGCGACATTTCCAGGGTTCAGGTAGCCTGTGCCGTCTTGTTCTTATTTTATTGTGCTATAACAATGGAGCGGCGGGGTGGGAGGGAGTGTAGCCGGGCGTTTCAGAAAATTAGGGGACGGTGCAGTATTGTAAAATTGGCAAGTAATTAAAAGCCGGTTGATAGTCATTAGGATTTCCTAAACCTTGAAATTCTGTATGAAAAATATTCTCTACGCAGCGCTCAGAAACATAAACCGAAAAAATTTGGAGCTTGCCTCATATTTACAATGTGATTGTACAATCCAATAAGCTTAAAGCGGAGGTCCGACACCCCCCCCCCCACACGAAAAATAAAACGTCAGCAGCTACAAACACTGCAGCTGCTGACCTTTTAATGTTAGGACACTTACCTGTCCAAGGGAACCCGCGATATCGGCACCCCAGCCGATCTTCGGATCGGCTGTCGCGTGCAGCAGCCGCCATTGTCGGTAAGGGAACCCGGCAGTGCAGCCTTTTGGCTTTCACAGCTGGTTCACTGCTGCACAAGCGCAAAGCGCACTGCGCTTTCTAACTGGTGTGGAGGAAGGAGGAGGGGGGACGAAATTTGCCATGGCACTGTCTCCGGAAGTGGGAAAAGAGACCAGTCAAAAACAGGTCCCCATTCTCCCTGTTCCCCCTGAAAGGTGCCAAAAGTGGCACCGAAGGGGGAGAGGGGACGAATAAGCGGAAGTTCAACTTTTGGGTGGAACTCCGCTTTAAACAAAAAAGAAAGAAATGAACGCACAAGAAATCTTGATGGTGTCGTGTTGTTTGAGGGGACGGTAAAAGATTTATTTACCCTATAATGCTTAAAGTGTCTCTCTGTTACTCACAGTGCCACATCCGTATTTCCATTATGCTCAATGCCACATGCTTCTATATTACACATCATGCCACATGCTTCACGGTGCAATATCCTCCTCTGTATTACACACAGTGCCACTCTTCTTTGTCTGTTACACACAGTGCCACATGCATTTCTCTGTTACACAGTGCCACATGCATTTTTCTCTTACACAGTGCCACATACCTCTATTACACACAGTGCCACGTGCGCCCCCCTCTGTTACACACAGTGCCATATGTCCCTCACTTTATTACACACTGTGCCACATGCCTACATTACCCACAGAGCCACTTTTTTTTCTGTTACACACAATGCCACCTGACTTTCTCTGTTACACACAGTGCCGCATGCCATTCTTTATTACACAAAGTGCCACTTGAGTCTCCCTATTACACACAGTGCCTCTCTCACTTATATTGGCTCACGCCGATCCATCACCTTGTATTGCCCCCATACCTCCCTATTATGCAATGCTTTATGACTTTATGACCCTGTATTACACACGGTATGTGCAAGACTGTAAGTAAGGCTGGAGTTCTGCTTTAAAGGCTTTGTTTTTTTCTCTCTCTTGCAGTAAGCAATCAGCTGATAAAACGTATCTATGGGTTTGTGGACACCAAGCAGTCTCAGTATTACCTGAAGAGTATGAACTGTATAAAGTGTTTGCGGACAGAAGCCATTCGGGTATGTAGCCATATCTCTAGAATGTTCCTTCATTGTAACGCAATTCAAAGTGTATGTATAGACAAAAAAATGTATATAAAGTATGGAAGGACTACAAACTTTGTCAGGTTTTTATTGTAGACCGTGCCTCTCTTCGGGGTAGACCTACCCTCTCTCTCTATTTGTCCTGGTTACAATTGTCACAGAGGCAGAAAGTGATTGGAAATCCAAAATATTACAGTTGTCACCAGAATAGGGGATGAAGATAAATCTTCCAAGGAAGACACCTGTTCCATTGACAACCATGTCATTGGGAACATACCATCTTTTCATGGCGATTGACGTGCCTCCGGGATGTCTGCCTAACAGGACACAGACAGCAAAAAATGAACCAAATGGGATTTTAACTCCTAATTGTATGTTAAAGAAAGGCTATGACTATACATACATTTTAACCACTTCCATACCAGGCCTATTCTGGCACTCCTCTCCTACATGTAAATATCGTCATATTTTTTGCTAGAAAATTACTCAGAACCCCCAAACATTATATATGTTTTTTTAGCAGACATCCTAGGGCAGTGGTCATCAACCCTGTCCTCAGGGTCCACTAACAGGCCAGGTTTGCAAGATAACTGAAATACATCCCAGTTGATATCATTTGCTGCTCAGTGATTGCAGTATTCTAGTCTGCATCTCCCCAAGGTAATACATAAAACCTGGCCTGTTAGTGGGCCCTGAGGACAGGGTTTATGACCACTGCCCTAGGGAATAAAATGGCAGTCGTTGCAACTTTTTATGTCACACGGTATTTGTGCCACAATTTTTCAAACACATTTTTGTTTGGGGGGGGGGGGGGGGACTGTTTCATGAATTAAAAAATAACAAAACAGTGAAGTTAGCCCAATTTTTTATGCAATGTGATGATGTTACGCCGAGTAAATCTATACCCAACATGTCACGCTTTAAAATTGCGCTCACTCGTGGAATGGCGCCAAACTTTGATACATTAGAATCTCCATAGGAGACGCTTTAATTTTTTTTACAGGTTACATGTTTAGAGTTACAGAGGAGGTCTAGTGCTAGAATTGTTGCTCTCGCTCTAAAGGACACGGCGATATATCACATGTGTGGTTTGAACGGCATTTACATATGTGGGTGGGACTTGCATGTGCGTTCGCTTCTGTGCACAAGCACACGGAGACGGGCGAGATCGCCGCTTTGTTGACTTCCGCAGCCCGGAGGTGACGTCATAACGTCGCGGCAGAGCCTCCGACGGTCATAGAGATGACTGGTGACCATCTGGTCACCGGGAATCTCTATGCTCTTTATCCGGCGACGGTGGATTCTTTCTCCAGGTCCCCCGATGGCACAGGAGAGCCTGAAGAAGCACAGAAGAGGGGTGTCCCCTCCCGTCACCTGTAAGAACGTTTAAGCGGCTGAACTGCCACTATGATCGTTCTAACGGTGCACAGAATCGTCGGCAGACAAAAAAAGGTATCTGAATGATGCCTGCTAGAGCTGCACCGATACCATTTTTTTTACAATGAGTACGAGTACCAATACTTTTTTTTTTAGTACTCGCCATTACCGATACCTACCGCAACTGTTTTGTTTTAACTTTAGCTGTCAGCAATGGTACAAAGCATTGAAAAGTTATTTACAAATTAAATAAATAGATTTTTTTTTTTTTTAAATTTAGCGCTTTTTCAATGTGATATTTTACATATCGGCCAATATTTGGCGTTTTTCAATTAATCGGCATCAGCCGATTGTGCTGATAAAAAAAGGCCAATTATAACTTCAGCGTGACTTGCAAACGACTTCTGTAATAGAAGTCAATGCAAGTTGCCTGAAGTCTTCCTTGGAGCGACTTGTTTGTCCTCTCTGGGCAGCCTGCCAAGTCTGATAAAAGAACCAAGAAGAGATACGATGTTTCTACTTATCAATGAACTGAACTCTGTGTGTAGGAGTTCTCAGTTTAACCATTTAAAGACTAAGGCCCCTTTCACACGATCGGACCGTTCAGGTCCGCCTGTCAGTTTTGACGGCGGACCTGAACGGGCGCTCCATGTTAGCCTATGAAGCGACGGATGTCAGCGGAGACATGTCCGCTGACATCGGACCCGCTAAAAGCAGACGGATGGCCCTACGTCCGGATCCGTCGCTATCGGATTGGGTGAGATCTGACGAAAACGGACACCCTGTCCGTTTTCATCCGATCCCTCCATACGGCGCCTGACAAGCCCCTCCCCGCTCAGTGAGCGGAGAGGGACCTGTCATCCGCCGGCTCAGCGGAGATCAACGGAGAGATTTCCCGCTGAGCCGGCGGACCGACGCGGGCTGCGTGGAAACGGAGTCCGCCTTGTGTGAATGAGGCCTTAATCTTTTCTGACACTTGTTGCTTACAAGTAAAAATCCTGTATTTTCTGCTAGAAAATCACTTAGAACCCCCAAAAATTATATATATATATATATATTTTTTTAGCAGAGACCCTAGAGAATAAAATAACGGTTGTTGCAATATTTTATGTCACACGGTATTTGCGCAGCGGTCTTTCAAATGCTATTTTTTTTGGAAAAAATACACTAATGAATTAAAAAAAAAACTAAGCAGTAAAGTTAGCCCATTTTTTTTCGTCCAAAAGTCTCATTTACCTGTTTTTGTGTATTTAATATTTAAGATATATATATATATATATATATATATATATAATTTTATTTTTTTTTTCCTTTTAATCTAAATTATACATACAAGTGAACTGATTGGAGGTTTGTTTTGTTTAATAAAAGTTTAAATGTAAGAAATTTTCTGTATCACTTATTAATTAAGGCTGCTTTCACACTGGAGCGGGCAGGCATTGACGGTAAAACGCTGCCAGTTTTAGCGGCGCTTTACCGTCATTTTAGCGGCGCTATTCGATGAAATGCGCCCATGAAGCGCCGCTGCCGAATCGCTTTGCAGGCGCTTCGGCAGCGGTGCGCATTCATTTCAATGGGCAGGAGTGGTGGAGGATCGGTATACACACCGCTCCAAAGATGCTGCTTGCAGGACTTTTTTTTTTTAACATCCTGCCAGCGCATCGCCTCAGTGTGAGAGCACTCTGGCTTTCACACTGAGACTGCAGGGGAGCCGTTTTGCAGGCACTTTACAGGCGCTATTTATAGCCCAAAAGCACCTGAAAAATGCTCCAGTGTTAAAAAGGGTCTAACTGTTAGATTTTATGAGATGAAGGGGGAAAAAAAAAAAATTGGCCTAACACATCGGCCCAAAAAAATCGCCATCATATATCGGCCGCCGCGATTTCTAAATATCGGCATCGGCCAGAGAGAAACCCATATCGGTCGACCTCTAATGTTAATGTATATGTGTAAAAATATTCACTAACAAAGCAAACAAAAAAAGTTTTAATTGTTTATCGTTTATAAAATAGACGTGAACAAAAGAAAAAAAGCAGGAAAATAATAATTAAATGGAGGAGAATAGGGAGTTAAGGCTGATTAGAGTAAATTAAGGGGTTAAACAGAGGAACATTTGTCCATCCCTTTGATCTGCAGATGAAGAAACCAAAATATACAAAAAGAAACAATGTTTCTTTTTATTTTAGTGTTTCAGGTTGAGCAATGTTGTTAATAAACATTGCTGGCTACTTTTTTTTTTTTTTTGACAGCTTCAGTTACCGGACTTCTTTAACACAGGGGAGACCCGCTGACAGCTCAAAGAACCGAGCCAGAAAGTATCGGTTTCAGGTATTGGTACATTTGCATGAGTACCGATACTTGTGCAAATACTTGGTATCGGTGCAGCCCTATTGCCTACAGCTGCAGTACAGTCCCAACAGTGCTGCCAGTCAGTGCCCATCAGTGTTACCCATCAGTGTCCCCTCATCAGTGCCCATCAATGAAGGAGTAAAATTACCTATTTGCTAAGTTTTATAACTATGAAAAAGTTGGGTTTTTTTTTTGTTTTTTTTTATTCGTTGATTTAGCAAAAAATAAAAAACCCAGCAGTGATTAAATACCACCAAAAGAAAGCTCTATTTGTGTGGGGAAAAAAATGATAAAAATGTCATATGTGTACAGTGTTGTACGCGCAATTGTCATTCAAAGTGCGACAGCGCTGAAAGCTTAGGAAAGGGGGGTATAGGTGGCAGGTAAGCAAGTGGTTAAAGAATGCTCAATTGGTACTAAGGGCCCCAAAGTGTGCCAAGAACATACCCCCCACACTGTTACACCCCCACCACCAGCCTGTACTGTTGATACAAGGCAGGATGGATCCATGCGCCAAATTCTGACCCCACCATCTGAATGTCGCAGCTGAAATCCAGACTCATCAGACCAGACAACGTTTTTCCAATCTTCTGTTGTCCAATTTTGGTGATCCTGTGCAAATTGTAGCCTCAGATTCCTGTTCTTAGCTGACCGGAGTGACAACCGGTGTGGTCTTCTGCTGCTGCAGCCCATCTGCTTCAAGGTTGGATGTAGGGCTGCAACTAACAATTATTTTCATAATCAATTAGTTGGCCGATTATTGTTTAGATTAATCGGTTAATAAAAAAAGAGTGTGGTTTATAATTTAGTTAATATGTGAAGTTTTAAAAAAAGGCAATTTATTCTTAAATATCTCTATGCAATGGTAAATATAAATAACCAACTATATGGTTAGGAAGCAAAATATCTAATCCACTCTGAGAATAACAGACAGAGGAGATATACTGTATTGTATGTACTATTAGAAGAGATAAACTGTATATACTATTAGAAGAGATAAACTGTATATACTATTAGAGGAGATATATATACTGTATATACTGTATATACTATTAGAGGAGATATACTGTATATACTATTACTATATACTGTATATACTATTAGAAGCGATATACTGTATATACTATTAGAGGAGATATATTGTATATACTATTAGAGGAGATATACTGTATATACTATTAGAGGAGATATACTGTATATACTATTAGAGGAGATATATATACTGTATATACTATTAGAAGAGATATACTGTATATACTATTAGAAGAGATATACTGTATATATTATTAGAAGAGATATACTGTATACACTATTAGAGGAGATATATATACTGTACATACTATTAGAGGAGATATACTGTATATACTATTAGAAGCGATATACTGTATATACGATTAGAAGAGATATGCTGTATATATTATTAGAAGAGATATACTGTATACACTATTAGAGGAGATATATATACTGTACATACTATTAGAGGAGATATACTGTATATACTATTAGAAGCGATATACTGTATATACTATTAGAGAAGCGATATACTGTATATACTATTAGAGGAGAGATATACTGTATATACTATTAGAGGAGAGATATACTGTATATACTATTAGAGGAGATATACTGTATATACTATTAGAGGAGATATACTGTATATACTATTAGAGGAGAGATATACTGTATATACTATTAGAGGAGATATACTGTATATACTATTAGAGGAGAGATATACTGTATATACTATTAGAGGAGAGATATACTGTATATACTATTAGAGGAGAGATATACTGTATATACTATTAGAGGGGAGATATACTGTATATACTATTAGAGGGGAGATTTACTGTATATACTATTAGAGGAGAGATATACTGTATATACTATGAGGAGATATACTGTATATACTATTAGAGGAGAGAGATATACTGTATTTACTATTAGAGGAGAGAGATATACTGTATATACTATTAGAGGAGAGATATACTGTATATACTATTAGAGGAGATATACTGTATATGCTATTAGAGGAGATATACTGTATATACTATTAGAGGAGATATACTGTATATACTATTAGAGGAGAGATATACTGTATATACTATTAGAGGACAGATATACTGTATATACTATTAAAGGGTGAATCTGGTAAATATCAGATTCAGAGATCACTTTTTTATTTAAAAAACGACGTGCTCCTTAAAAAAAAAAAAAGCCATTTTAAGAACATTCGTTCGATTTTCTAATCGTTAGTGGGGGTCAAATCGACGTTCGTTTTCAACCACAGTGATGGGAAAATTTGGAAATTATAGAAAACTTCTTGGTCAAAGGAATTTTCAGGTAGTGTATGTGGTTTTCATTCAGAAATTACTTACTTTTAAAAACAGAATGTTAAAAACAAGTGAAAATTTCAAGCAACATTCTTTCATTCAGCGAATGTACAAAGATTTTTTGTCCGAATATTCTGGTCTAAAAATGAATCGGCGTGTCCAGCCTAAGGCTCGGTACACACCTATGCAGTTTGCCTTTGATCTGTTTCTGCAGTGCTTTTTGCTGTGCGTTTTGATTTTTGCGCACGTGATTTTGCTGCGATTTGCGTTTTTGCTTTTTTTTTTGGCCAATTTGTTGTTGGGCAGATTAAAAAAAACACAAATTGCTGCAAAAACGCACTACATGCTTTTCTGCAGCTTCTCCATTGAAGTCTATTGAACCAAGAAAAGCACCGTTTTGCATTAAAAAAAAGTCCCAACCCTTTCCAAATACGCAGCGGCTGAAAAATAGATGTGAACCAGGTCTAAGACATTTAGTAACATAATGGGGTTAAAAAAGAACTAAAAATAGCCCTTTATAGTACAAAAAAAAGCAGATAATCACTACTGTAAGGGGCTCATTTACAGCAACGATTTGTTCTTTTTGTACTATAAAGGGCTCATTTTAGTTTTTTTTTTAATCCCATTATCTTACTGGCCGATTAATCGATTATGAAAATAGTAATCGATTAATTTCATAATCGATTGGTTGTCAATTAATCGATTAGTTGTTTCAGCCCTAGTTGGATGTGTTGTGCATTCAGAGATGGTATTTTGTATACCTTGGATGTAACGAGTGATTATTTGGGTTACTGTCACCTTTCTATCATCTGGAACCAGTCTGCCCATTCTCCTCTGACCTCAACAAGGCATTTTCCTCCACACAACTGCCACTCACTGGATATTTTCTCTTTTTTCCCACCATTCTCTGTAAACCCGAGAGATGGCTGTGTGTGAAAATCCCAGTAGATCAGCGTTATTTGAAAGTCTCAGACCAGCCCGTCTGGCACCAACAACCATGCCACGTTCAAAGTCACTTATTTCCCCTTTCTTCCTCATTCTGATGCTCGCTTTGAACTTCAGCAAGTCGTCTTTACCACGTCTCGATGCCTAAATCCATTGAGTTGCTGCCATGTGATTGGCTGATTAGCAATTTGCATTGCCAAGCAATTTGAACAGGTGTACCTAATAAAGTGGCCGGTGAGTGTGTATTCCTTGCTAAGGAGCAATATATTTTTTTTTATCACGTAGTTATGGGTGAAGTTCCGCTTTAAGAACTTGAATCGAATTTTCGCATAATTTAGTGTCACTTTAATCATAAAAATACTACTGTGTGGTGTATTTGCATTTTTATTGATCTGTTCCATTTTCTACTTTCAGCTGTCAGGGGCTCGGATTTTTAATGATTTCCTCCAGTCGCTGAAAGAGAAGACAGCAGGGGGCAGCCTTAAAGAATTCTGGGAAATTGTCGTTCAAGGTAATTAGAAATGGCTTGACGGATACCTGTGCTGAGAGATGTGCCAGGCCTGTCCTAGCTGGCCTCCTTTCCAAAATGCTCGGCCCTCTGGCTGTGGTGTGCTGACAGGGGACATTGACGCAAACATTTTTGTCATGACCGTTTTGCTTTGCAGCAAATTTAAAAAATACCGTTTAATGTCCTTAAAGGAGTTGGAAAATCTTGAGGTTTTTCACCTTCATGCATTCCATGCATGAAGGTGAAAAACCTTCTGTGCTGCAGCAGCCCCCCCCCCCCCCCCTTTTACTTACCTGAACCCGTTCGTTCCAGCGTGGAGGACGAGCACAGCAACTCCAGCTGCTGTCTTGGGAGCTCATTGGACAGATTGATAGCAGCAGGAGCCATTGGCTCCCGCTGCTGTCAATCAAATCCAGTGACATGGGAGCCGGGGGGGGGGGGCGGGGCCAAGTCCTGCTGTCTTAGGTCAGGTATGGATTTTGAGGGAAACCCCCACGCCAATTTTTTTTTTTAAATGGCGTGGAGCTACCCAAAATCCATAGCAGACCCTTATCCGAGCATGCAGCCTGACAAGCCAGGAAAAGGCCTGAACCGTACTAGGCCACATGCCCTCAACATGGGGGGGGGGGGGGTTCACCAAAGCACCTTGTCCCCAAGGACGTCTTCCCTACAACCCTGGCCGGTGGTTGTGGGGGTCTGCGGGCAGGGGGCTTCTCGGAATCTGGAAGCCCTCTTTAACAAGGGGGCCCCAGATTACGCCCCCCCCCCCCATGTGAATGAGTAGTACCCCTACCCATTCACCAAAAAAAAGTGTAGTGTAAAAAAATGGCTAAATAGCTAAGAGGCTGGGCCACCCGATGACGTCACCGGGTGGCCCCGCCCTTGTGACAAGGGGTCACCAGGTGACGTGAACGGGTGGCCCTGCCAGACGGCAGGAGTATTTGTTGGGAGTGGACCTTTTTTTTCTTTTTCGAGTTGGCTGTAACGGCGGGCATGGTGATTGACAATGGATCTACACCAGGGCTGGTGCAAGGATTTTTAACACCATAGGCAAAACCTGATTTTGCTGCCCCCATCGGCTCAACCCCTGACTCCACCCCCTTTGCCCTGCCCATGTGACAGAATCATTGGCTCTGCTTCCTCTAGAGCTGGCTCCAGTGCTGCGTTGCACCTCTAACTAAGTTAGTTACATGCTGCACCCTGCAGAGCATGCAGAGGTGGAGGGAAACCAGCGGCTGGTTGCCCCTAGGCAGCAGTGCGCCCTAGGCGGCTGCCTAGTTTGCGTAGTGGTAGCACCGGCCCTGATCTACACCGGGGTACATTTTTTTTTTTAAATGTCTTGTCAAAGGCTGTCTACAGTCTTTTTTTTTTTTTTTATGCTACACTTTTTTTTTGTTTTTTGGTGAATCAGTAGGGGCACCTTTCCAACCCCCCCTTTCCCTGCATGCCTGGATAAGGGTCTGGTATGGATTTTGGGGGCAACCCCACACCCATTTTTTTAATATTTGTAAGTGGGGGTTTCCCTCTGAGGGTTTGACATGGATTGGGGGGGGGGGGGCAAAACTTTTTTTATTATCATTTATTTTTTTATTTTGGCATAGGGTTCCCCTTATAATCAATACCACAATCACAATTGATTGCCTGCAATGATTATTTTTTACATTCAGCTGTCAGTGGGGAATCTGTTGTTAAGGACGTGGCGGCCAGCTTCCCGGCCCGCTCTTTGACAACCAGCTAGTCACTGGTAGTTAAGGATGCCAATTGCCTCCATTCCAAAAAAAGAACTCTGCTAAATACTGGGCACGGGCGTTTAGGAGCTGTCAGGGTTTTTTTTGGGGGGGGGGTTTTTGTTGCTGCTCCAAACCGCACTAGCGTTTTTTTTTTTTTTCATGAGGTTTTTTTTTTTTTCTGCCACTAAATTCTCCTGCCAAAAAATGCTGCTAAAAGCCTTCGTGTGCATGAACACATAGGATAACATGCGGTGTAGTTTAAAGGCAATTAAAAAAAAAAAAAAAACGTCTGACGCCCAAGACAGCATCTGTAAAAAAGCAGAGTGTGCATGAGGCTCTATGTCCCAGCCTGCTTGTGTGTTCTTGTATTGTCTTTTGAGTTAAAGCACACACACACCAGTCTGCTATGCCTGGGTCAGGAGATTCTGCCACGTGCCTGTCATTCTGTATTTTCTCTCCCAGATGGCGTGTCCCTGATCACATCCGAGGAATCGACAGACAGCTCTGTGACTCCCGAAGAGGCCAAACAGGTAGGAGCCATCTCTGTATAACGAGCGAGCCGTGAGCACCGGTAATCAGTTACTTGGACGCTGGCGATCTTATCAGTCACGATGATGTACAGACAGCTGCAGGTCTTCGCTCCCTCCCGCTGTGGCTTTGTCAGTACAGGATGTTCCTGCACGCCTGATATCTGTCTCCCGGCATACAGCCCGCTGACGACACTTACCAGACAACCGAGCTCCTCAGAGAAAGGCCAAGAGGCAAAAAGCGTACAGAGAGAGGTTGTTGTAGACTCCTGACATTCGGATAAATATTGCTGCAGTCATTTGTGCTACATTGCGCTACAGTAAAACATCCAGCGTGTTTCAGGGGTATCCAAAGGTCCCCCTTCATGGGGGCTTAGTAGGTCCTGCAAGAGGTGTATTCTGGACAATGATACTGAAATAATCCTTAGGCTTGGCCATACATGCCTCAGTTTGGTTTTTTTTAATTCAGCCAGCAGGCTGAGTGAAAAACACTGAACTGATTCCCTCATCCACACATTCGAGGTATATGGGGAATCTTCCCCACTGTGCTATTGTATTCCGAGAGTGGGGAGACTCCCCACTGTCCGAATACAGTGATCAGCGCTGCAGACGACGATGAGCAGCTTTTTTTCTAACAGGGCGGTTGAAGGGGACTCTGATATAAGTGGGGACTTTGGAGGTAAACGGAACTCTGATATAAGTGGGGACTACAGATGTAAGGGGGACGCTGATATAAGTGGGGACTACGGATGTAAGGGGGACTCTGATATAAGTGGGGACTACGGATGTAAGGGGGACTCTGATATAAGTGGGGCCTACGGATGTAAGGGGGACTCTGATATAAGTGGGGACTACGGATGTAAGGGGGACTCTGATATAAGTGGTGACTACGGATGTAAGGGGGACGCTGATATAAGTGGGGACTACGGATGTAAGGGGGGCGCTGATATAAGTGGGGACTTTGGAGGTAAGCGGAACTCTGATATAAGTGGGGACTATTGTCCACCCTCCTGACTCCCGATTGGTTGACTGTTGTCAAAGGAGCCTATTGGTGCATTTTGTCAGATGATGGGTGTCAAAATTTAATAGCTGCAGCGGGAGATTAATTCATCCGAGCTGTATAATGTGAATGGAGGAAACTGTTCAGTGTACAGCCAGCTTTAGTTTTTTTTTTTTTTTAAGGTTTGTTGAAATTATTTGTAGATTTCAGTCAGCAATACAGTAGTGAAGAACAATGCAGCCAGTACGATAAAATACATAATTGCATGGCTAAACAATCATACAAGTCAGTGAGCCAAAACATGGAAGGATTAAGCAAACAAAACTCAAAACCAATAAATAACAGTAGATCATGACTAGGTGTCCCAGGAGCCACACATCGAGTCATGACCTGCTGAATAATAATGGCATCGGAGCGAAACGCGTTGGGAGAGCGTTGCCTGACAGGGGTTCAGGCTAAGACTGCCATTCACTATCATACAGCAGGCCTTGACTTGATGTGCGGCTCACGGGACACCTAGTCACTCTCTAGCATAGACGAGCTCCCTTCCCAGCCAGCACTTACAGCGGTGGGCAGAGGACTTCATTCCAATACAGCCTGAGCGGCTCACACACATATCTTGGTTTCACAGATAACAGTAGATATCGTGTGTACCCAGGTAGAAGACATAACAGCGGTAAAGTAGAGCATATAGGCCACACCAGGGCTGGAGCCCAAGGCAAGCATCGGGAAGTCTCAGGTTGTTTAGGTATGTTTAAGAAATTGAAGGGAAGGGGGGGAGGGAAAGGGAGAGAGGGGCCAGGGTGGGGTGAGAAAAGGGATTTAATTAGACTTCATCAGGTATTTCCGGTCTCTAAGCATCCACCCAAGACCCTATTGAATTTTCTCGGATGGCCAGCTTTAATGTACACTGAAGATCAGAGAGATCTGCTGCTGTGTAAATAAAGCAAATCCCGGCTGTCAAAATGACAGCTAGGAGTTGATGCTAAATGAGGGTGGAGAGCTGCGGGGGAGGAAGGGCTTCAGTGTACTCTACGCACCCAAACTATTTTTGATGGAGTGTTTTTGGGGATTGTGTAGCACATCCAGTGTCCATAACTGGTTTGACATGTCACCTGTCACTCGCTCTCTCACACAGTTCTTGGCCCAAGCTGAGAAGAAACCAGAAGACACATCTATGGTGGAAGAAGATGATGTGGATGATCTGGTAAAGATTTTTATTTGATTATTCCTCACTGTAATCTTCCATAATATAAGACCGCCATGCTCACCTTCGTTTCTCTTCCCACCAGCTGGATTTGATATAACCCAGAATACTACAGGAAGGAGGCACTTACGGGAGGCGCAGGACCAAAGTCAACAATGTTTACATCTCTCTGTTCTGTTGTGTGTGGCCGGAGAATTGGGAGGAACTGTTTTGTATGATACACAGAGTGGAAGCTGCTTGGTTAGTCTGTCTTGGCATTAATGGAGTGCAAAAATTATTTGTAGGGTTAAATGACGAGCTTTCAGAAATATTAAAACCACTTAAATGACAACTGTCGTAGCACTGAGGAAATATTCTTGTCTGCAAATTAGGATTGAAACTCATGTATTCGCTGTAATATATATGTCTAAGTTTTTGTTTTTTTTTACTTTTTTTTTTTTTTGTTTTTTTTAATCCTTTTTTTTTTTTTTTATATCCTTTTTTGTTTTAGTATACTGTAGGTCTATGTTTGTCCACAAGAATCTTTACATTCACTTACTCTTGACTGACTCACTACCTCTGCTGGATATCTTTAGTTTGGAACAGACTTCCAGCAGAGGTTGTGAGTCAGTCAACAGTAAGTGGATTGGAACATACTAGGGCAAAAAGGTTAAAAAAAAAAAAAAAAATCAAACAAGGTGAGAAGACGCTATTGCCTATTCAGTCTCTTTCTGCTATCACTATTGTATAATTCTTTTTCTGGTTATATTAGAACAGATCTATAGAAATCCCACAGTCCTCCTGGAACCAAGGAACTGCTGTGCACAACCTTAGTAAGGATGTGCCCTAAAAAGGACTTGGGTTCGAGTCAGGCAATCAATTCTGTCGCTGTCAATGTTTCCTTAAGCTGGTCATAGGTGAATGGAATATTGGCAACCTCAGCAGCGATCACCCGAGATTCAATCCATCTATGGGCAGAATGGTTGTACTGAAGTCGATCGATGGATCGACTTCAATACAACTAGCCTGTCAGACTTTCTGTATGCAGTCACCGCCTGCGGCTATAGCCGCCACCACTAATCATTGTGTTCTGCTGGCAGGAAAGGCTCCCTGCTGGCACAAGACAATAGCACTGCTGGTGCGATTCCCCCCATCAACAATGACTGTGTCGATGGGAGAATCCAGTGATTTTCTTTCCTGCAACCCATGGTTGCAAAAAAAAGAAAATTGAGGCAAACCATCATCTATGGCTTGCCTTAGCTTACACAAGAGCAGAAAGGTCTGAGAGATCTGCTCCTGTGTAAGTAAAACAAGTCCCGGCTGTCAAAATGACAGCAGGAAATTGATGGTGAATGAGGCAGGGAAGGAAGGTCCTGAGTGTACTCTACACACCCAAAGTAGAGAGCATTTCAAGTGTATGTAATCCCTAAGGCAGGACATACTTTATGCAATATTCTTTCCTTCAACCGCAGGTTTTTTCTCTCTGTAGAAGAGCTGAGCCCTGATAAAACTCTACAGAAATAATTAAAAAAACTCAATAAAGCAGATCTTTCATATAAAAGTAAGCAACCGCTTTAAAATAGACCAACTCCCATGGCAACAACCGCTAGCTAAAAACAAGCAAAAAAAAAAGAACTCCAATACATAAATACTTTCCTTAGACCCAGCATGTGGCCAGTTTGCAGTTTTTACATAAAAGATACAAATTAAATATGAAGGAGATTTTTGGGACTAACGCTGCAAAATTAGGTTTCTGAAAGACAGATTTGTTGCGTTTTTTTTCGTTTTTTTTCCTGTTATTTTTCATGTTTAGTTATTCCTGGAGGACTCGACGTCTCTGACCAGCATTTTTAACGCTGGGCATACAGATAACCGTTACAGGATTGCCCGATACAACCATTTTACTGATGTAGCTGATTGCACTAAATGGACGGCTCCATCAATTAATAACGATTTTTCATCCGTCAGGAAAATATATCCGAATTCAACCGCATTGATTGCTTTGTTGTGCACCGCCGAACGGTCATCTTCATGATTTAGAAGCATTAAAATGTTTGATTATTGGCAGTTTTAACACACACGTGCCTTATGTCATCGGAAGAGGTTTATTTTTTATAAAAAAAGAAAAAAATGTTGCAGATGTCGGTTTCAAGAATAAAAATATCAGATCATTTGAGTCTTTGTTTTCCATACGCGGAGGAGATCCTGTACTATGAATGTTTGTGTACTGATTGTATGTTGTGCTGTGTATGTCCCTCAATGTCAGTGCTTTAACAAGCCTGTATTGGCTTTTCAGGGTCAGTAAACCCATTTCTAGTTTTACAAGGCCAATAATCTCATATCTTCTTTTATAGTAATGGGCTGCTGGTACGTATAGAAGATTCTCGAAACTGAACACAATCAAAGGGCATCCTGTTTTTTTTTATGTGGGACTTTTTTTAGACCCCTCCAATGCAATAATCCCAACGCACCCGTACCTGCACAAACGGACGTATCTTACATTGGGTGCTGAAATGACCAACGGCTGGAACCCCACTGCAATCATGAGAAGGAAGTGTCACCAGCACACCAGGATCTCCAAAATTGGGTCCTAAATTTTAATCACATAGTATCAAAAAAAAATAAATAGAAGCAACGTTTCGGAGCCACGCAGGACCCCTTCATCAGGCATGGTCACTTGCCTGATGAAGGGGTCCTGCGTGGCTCCGAAACGTTGCTTCTATTGATTTTTTTGATACTATGTGATTAAAATTTTGGACCCAATTTTGGAGATCCTGGTCTGCTGGTGACACTTCCTTCTCATTTTTTAGACCCCATTCACACTGCTAGCGCGCCCGTTTTAGCGGTGCTTTACCGCTGTTATAGCGGCGCTTTTTTCGGCCGCTTGCGGGGCGCTTTTAACCCCGCTAGCGGCCGAGGAAAGGGTTAAAACCACCCGCAAAGCTCTGCTGCCGAAACACTTTGCAGGCGCTTCGCCAGCGCTGCCCATTGATTTCAATGGCAGGGGCGGTTTAGGAGCCATGTATACACCACTCCCGCACCGCCCCAAAGATGCTGCTTGCAGGACTTTTTTTTTTTTTTTTTTGATCCTGCAAGCGCACCACCCCCAGTGGGAAAGCACTCGGGTTTTCACACTGGGGAGGCTTGAGAGGTGCTTTACATGCGCTATTATTGGCGCTAAAATGCCTAAAAAGCACCTTCAGTGTGAAAGGGGTCTAATTAAACTTTGCAGTTGAGCAGTCCTTATAAATGGGATTCCTATAATATGCCTAATTTACATATTCCTAGCGAGGCAGGGAAATGTGCTTTGTAATTATCCCTCACTGATGTACACTGTATCACCAAAAGTATTGGGACACCTGCCTTTACACACACATAATGAACTTTAATGACATCCCAGTCTTAGTCCGTAGGGTTCAATACTGAGTTGACCCACCCTTTGCAGCTATAACAGCTTCAACTCTTCTGGGAAGGCCGTCCACAAGGTTTAGGAGTGTGTCTATGGGAATGTTTGACCATTCTTCCAGGAAGCGCATTTGTGAGGTCAGGTACTGATGTTGGATGAGAAGGCCTGGCTCACACTTTCCGCTCTAATTCATCCCAAAGGTGTTCTATCGGTTGAGGTCAGGGCTCTGTGCAGGCCAGTCAAGTTCATCCACCCCAAACTCGCTCATTCATGTCTTTATGGACCTTGCTTTGTGCACTGGTCCAAATCATTTGGTGAAGGGGGGATTATAGTGTGGGGTTGTTTTTCAGGGGTTGGGCTTGGTTCCAGTGAAGGGAACTCTTAAGGCCTCAGCATACCGAGACATTTTGGACAATTTCATGCTCCCAACTTTGTGGGAACAGTTTGGGGATGGCCCCTTCCAGTTCCAACATGACTGCGCACCAGTGCACAAGGCAAGGTCCATAAAGACATGGATGAGGGAGTTTGGGGTGGAGGAGCTTGACTGGCCTGCACAGAGTCCTGACCTCAACCTGATAGAACACCTTTGTGATGAATTAGAGACTGGGAGCCAGGCCTTCTTCTCCAAAATTAGTGCCTGTCCCCACAAATGCTCTTCTGGAAGAATGGTCAAACATTCCCATAGACACACTCTTAAACCTTGTGGACGGCCTTCCCAGAAGAGTTGAAGCTGTTATAGCTGCAAAGGGTGGGCCAACTCCATATTGAACCCTACGGACTAAGACTGGGATGCCATTAAAGTTCGTGTGCGTGTAAAGGCAGGCGTCCCAATACTTTTGGTAATAAAGTGTATGTGTTTGATAAATAGTCGTACAAATATCATACCACATAAAAAAACTGCAGCTGTCACCATCTTAGGCTTCATGTACACTTGGCCATGATGTATCGCGGGGAAACGGAAAAATCGCTCCGTGATTTTGACGCGGTTTCCCGAGACCAGTGGTCAAATTGTTCCTATCCTGAACGTGATTCTTCCGCATTCAGAGGAGGGAGGTTGAACCTCCCCTTACCTGCAGCAGCTCCTAAACGATGCTGTACATTGACACATAGGCTTTTATGGGGTTGAGTTTAGGCGCTTTGGCAAAATAACGCCAAAAGCTCCTAAAGTCCAGTTTAGTAGCTGTAGTTTACATGGAGCCTCATTCTCCAAGCTCCTCTGCATTCAGGAAATATATATAACGTTTTGGGGTTCTCAGTCATTTTCTAGAAAAAAAATGCTGATTTTAACGTGTGAAAAAAATTTAAAGATTTTCCCCCGGGTGCGAAGTGGTTAAAAACAAAAGAAAAGAACAAGAAAAAATAGTTTCGAAGTTTTCTCAGAGCGCCGGCTCCTTCAGATTTTTTTTTTTTTTTATCGAGCTGTTAATAAAACTCTTACACACTTCACGTGTCATTAGGTGACATCGCTGTATTGATAATTCTCAGGCTGTTACTGAATCGGTCAATTAACAAGGAACACTTAATTCAAGCATGAGCCGCTAATCGCTGCCGTGGAAGACAGTGAAATGAGATTGTAGATGTTCATGTCAAGGATGAGAAAATGGGTATTATCTTCCCTCCGCCTTGGTTTTTTTTTTAAGATTTATAGATAAATGGGATCAACTTTAAAGTGTAAGGCAAGTCTTCCACATCGAGCGTATCAGAAACTCCTTTACCGTTGGCGCTATTCTGCAAACCGTGATAACTTCATAAAATCACTTCTAAATACCGTTATTTTATTTGATTATTGGAGGTCTCGTGACCTCCCATTGTTTGCAAGCTTTTCTTCCCTTCCAATGAAAGAAAAAAGGGCATCCAAGCGGCACTCTGATATGAATTTATACAAGGTAATGGGAGGGCAAAAAACATTTGAAGAGCCCAATGTAGAAAGAGGGATTGGGAATTTTAGGGTGCAAATCAATTTGAAGAATAGTAACATGTTATATAAGAAAAAAAATTATTTTAGAAAAAAATATAAAATTGTTAAAAACACAACAATTGGCAAGTACAAATCAACAAGATTTTATGGATACAGCATAAAAGGATAGAATTCCCAACATGTTTCACCCATATAGCGGGCTTTTTCAGGGCATGCTATCCAACTAGAGGTACAAGCCTTCTATTGAAAAACATATACATATAATGATTACATGATTACAACAGTTAATTTATGATCATATTACTTAATACTTTCATTTTAATTATATAATAACTTTAATCTATACATGTGTATGTCCAAGGTAAGGAGTGCTGCCCTGATAATGGGCATGCACATGTATAGATTGAAGTTGTTATATAATTAAAATTAAAGTATTATGTATGTGATATTATGGTCATGAATTAACTGTTGATGTAATCATTATATGTAAATGTTTTTTCAATAGAAGGCTTGTACCTCTAGTTGGATAGAATCCCCTGAAAAAGCCTGATATATGGGTGAAACATGTTGGGAATTCTATCCTTTTATGCTGTATCTATGAAATCTTGTTGATTTGTAATTCCCAATTGTGTCTTTAACAATTTTTTATTTTTTTCTAAAATGAAAAAAGGTTCTTATGTAACATAGTTGTTACTATTCTTCAAATTAATTTGCACCTTAAAAATCCCAATCCCTCTTTCTACATTTATCCTATTAAGGGGTGTGGTGCTATTACTAAGTTGATTTGTCTGTGATCAAAAAACTTCTTCCATTTGAAGAGCCCACTAGGTCAGGTTATGCTGCTCAAAACAGACAAGGCTACCCTCTAGGGGGGGACTCCAGCAGGTTACCATAAAAAGGCATGCATATAGGAAAGGAACGCCAGACTAAAAGTCCAAATTCATTTATTGATATTGTGCTTAGACAGTCAACACGTTTCAGAGATCAAAGGAACTCCCCTTCATCAGGCTTCAGTTAAAAATGAGAACCTTGAGTGGACTCAAAATAAGGCTTTCCTGTTTGAATCTCTGCAGGGAAAGCGGATTGCTGGATTAGGAATTCCTGGCCAGCAGTATTTGAGTTCACCCAGGGTTCTCATTTTTAACTGAAGTCCCGATAAAGGGGGGGAGTTCCTTTGACCCATGAAACGCGTTGGCTGTCTTTTAGCACAATATCAATAATTGAATTTGAATGATTCATTTATTTTACATTATTGAGTACATCTAGGTGTACACAAGAGAACAGGGAGGAGGGACTTTGAATGAAATACGCGGAGGGTCAAGTGTTGTGTGGCATTATAATTGACATATTTATAATATATAAAGGAGTAGGACAATTGTCTCATAATTCATTTTCAATAAAAAATTGATATACAGTGAAACCTTGGATTGCGAGTAACACGAGCGTTTCGCAATATGAGCACTGTATTTTTAAAAATTGTAACTCGGTTTGCGAGTGTTGTCTCGCAAAACTAGCAAGATTCAGGCCAAAGCGGTGTGCAGTACCGCTTTTGGTCTGAGGTGGGGGGGCGCCAGAGCCAAACATCATGTTCGGAAATGCATGGAAAGGCCCGAGTACAGCACGCCTGACCTTGGCAAATCTCGGGTAGGAAGTCTTTCCGCGGTTTGCCGAGGTCCGCCGAAGTGTCCTCGTGCCTTTTCGGCTGTTTCTGAGGCTCTCTGACGCCCCCCGCCTCTGGCCGCATGCAGTATTGCATCCCATTGAAGTCAATGCGGAACAAATTATTTTTGTTTCCATTGACTTCAATGGGAAAACTCGCTTTGATATGCGAGTACTTATTACGAGCATACTCCTGGAACGGATTATGCTCGTAATCCGAGGTTCCACTGTACTACACATATAATTAAATATCTGCATGGAGTAAGATAATAAACTTTTTTTCATACAGCAATACATAATACATAAATAATCTAAAAAATGAATGGCACATGATACATATGGAAAAGCCCAAAATTGGATAGCACATGATTAGAGTATAGTCAGATACATATTGCATTAACAGTATCCACAATGACGTGGTAGGATAAAGTATGCGATTTGAACATGACATCTGTTAGCTCAACGCGTTTCGTGACTTGATGTCACTCATCAGGAGCAAGCGTGTACACGTGCAAGGTATCTCTGTGATGATATATTGTGCATTTCTAGTTGGTCTATTATAGTCCATGAGTACATCTAGGCAAAATTGGACAGGAAGCCCCCCCCCCCCTTGGTGCATGGCCACCTTGACACCACAGCTAGCAAGGAAACTGCTGCCTTTGCTTTCTAGTGCCTGTCTGTGGCCCCCATTACTTGCCCGAGGCAAGCACCGGCACAAGAAATGAAGTGGGAGAGGCAGCTTGTTGGACTCCCCTCCCTCTGCATTCCTCGTGCCAGGGCAAGTGCTGGGGGCCAGAGACAGGTACTCACTATAAAGGCTGCCATTTCCTTGCTAGCTGCAGTGTCGGGGGGGGGGGTGCCATGCACCAAGGTGTCACAGATGAGGGGAGCTCAGTAGAAAGAGTTCTACGGCATTTCAGAGGGACTAAGCTTCCCACAACACATGACTTTTCTGAAAGCCCCATCTTTTCTCCCATCTTCTTAGCTGCCCTGTATTGATAGCTGGGATGCTGGGCAGTGCTCCCTGCTTTTGGCACACGGCCCACCTGATACTGCAGCTAGCAAAGGTGATAGCTGCCTTGATAGCACCTGTCTTTAGCACTTACCCAGGCAAGCACCGACACAAGGGGGGCGAGAGGGTTGACATGCCCCGCTTCCTTTTGCTGGTGCTTGCCCCAGACACCAACTATGAAGTAAGTACCAGTTTGGGGTGTGAAACACGTTAGCTGGCACGTAGCTCATCATCTTTGCTGTATGTCCATTGTGTTTTTGTTATGTGGAAATAAAGAAGTTTGCATCGGAGTGCGGCTGCCCAGCATTTTTCTTGGTTTCTTCACCTCAGACATGCACTAGGAGCCAGAGACAGGCACTACAAAGCAAACACAGCTGTCTCCCAACTAGCTGTGGTGTCGAGGCAGCACTGAGTCGGGGGGGGGAACGCCCCGCCCTACCCAACTTTGCAGCTATCAATTTAGGGCACCTAGGGCAATAAAACAAAAGGGGTCATGTACTTTGTCCCATTGGAAACTCAAAAATGTACTTAAAAATTAAAAAAATACCTTTTTAATAACAATAGAGAAAAAAAGTAGACGTGGGAAATTAATAACAAAAGCACCATCTTTCTTTAATGGAATTTTGTGTTTTTCCAGGAGTTCCACTTTAGCGTGAACTTCTTGATGACATATTCAAGGCCTGCCCTTAGAGGCATGTGCTTCAAGGCAATCAGTGATATTTTGTTATTTTTGCTGGGTGTCTTTTAATAAGGAAGGGGACCGGAGGACAATGGAGCTGGAGGGAATGTGGCTGTTGTTGTGAAGAGTGTTTTTTTTTTAATTATTTTTCACCTGGGAAAATGTATATTTTTGAAAATATCTGGAGTTGGGCCTTAAAGCTACCCTGACAGTAATACCCTTCCAGATGCCCACACCACCAAACACCATTCTAAGGCTGGGTCTCCTGAAGTTTGCTAGAAAACCAACCTTTGGAAGTGCAGCTCTCCATGGTCCACCACAGCTCCAGTTGGCTCCCGTCATTGATCATCATGTTAGTTCTGTGTCCTGTAGTGTTGTGGAGATCGGAAGAATGGAACTGTGAGAGCTACTTTCCAGCAGACTTCAAGGGACTAATACAGGGGTGTCAAACCCAATTTCATGGTGGGCCGCATCAGTGGTATGGTTGCCTCCAAAGGGCTGGTTGTATCTGTGGTGCGCAACGTACAAAGTGTAGGGTTCAGCAGTGTGTTGTGTACAGAGTGCAGGGTTTAGGGATGCAGTAGGCACAGCGTGCAAACCCAAAGCTTCTTCACATCTCATTTTCCTACCTGGCCTGGCTCTACTACCCATGTATTCAAATCTAGTACCTCCCTGTGTAAGTGGCTCTGCCTCGCCTTGAAGAAGGAGATCATTCTCCCCCTCAGTTTCTCGAGGTCTGACCCTGCCCTAAATGCGTGCAAGGGATCTCTTAGATCTGAGAGACGGAGGTGGCAGAATTAATTTCTGCCACTTTCCAGCTGCAAAAATGGGTGCAAGAGCCACATGACAAGACCTGGAGGGCTGGATTTGCCCCGCGGGCCCTGTGTTTGACATATGTGGCCTACTGTCCTTGTACGGAGGGGATGTTTGGCAGCACTGCAGCTGGCAAGGTGTCTACAATCTTTCAGAGTATTTGAACACTTTGTTTTCCTTTTAAAATCCCATTGTTTCGTGTTGGAGCTGTTATATCAACGGCCTCATCACGTGGATTGCACATTAAGAAAACTTTAGAAATTAGCAGCTCTGAGTCTTCGTTAGAGCTGAGGGGAGCTTGGTGAAAAGAGTTCTGTGGAGCCCCAGAGGGACTCGGCTTCCCACAGCGGCTGACTCTGCGGGAGAAGATAAAAATACACACCAAACGGGGGCTTTACTCATATTTATTTTACAAAGTTCCTTCACATCAAGGAGCAAGGCAGGCTCACTGCTGATAGCAAGCAGCAGCTTAAAGGAAAGACGACTTGTTTCTTTAATCATCTATTAGTACATTTTTTTATTTAATTAAAAAAAAATAGTATCAGATATTCAAGTAATTTTTTTACCAGTCTCTGGGAGAAGGTTTGCCTTTTCCATGCAAGCTATACAGTATATAGCAAAGCCTTCCTTTCTGCCGTACCCATTTAAAACTCACAAAAGCAAAGTAAACAGGTTCTCTTTAATAATCCCCCTCTACAGTAGACTATAACCTTTGTTTATTTACTCCCAGCTTTGTTCATCAGCCTGGAGTTTATACAGGGCTGAGGACTCTTCCCACCCCCATGTGAGAGCGTGTCAAGCACCAGCATTGTCTTGGAAAAGACAAATGTCCAAGTTCAACCAAAGTGCAACCAAGTTCAGCTGAATACAAATGACAAAAGCAAAATACCTTGCATTATCAGAACTCCAAACATGCAGCTACTGCGATTCAGAGAAGGACAAAAAACACCCCTTTTGAAGAATGGTGCAGTTTCATAGCTCCCAACTGTCCCTGATTTTGAGGGACTGTCCCGGATTTGGAGCAAAGTCCCTCTGTCCCTCTTTCCTCCTCATTTGTCTCTCATTTTGGACTGATCTATATAGTTGTATATAAAATACACTTTTTATCTTTCAAAAAGTGTTTCCCAGTGCGAAACCTTTCATCCAAATTCTAAATTGCTGCTTTGTAAATTTTAGAAGCCAATATAAAGGAATAGTAGTGGTAAAAAAAAGCCCTCTTGTGGATTTAATTAACCTTTCTTTGGTTAATTTTCCTTTAAGGGGGTGTGGCAGGGGGGTGTGTCCTATGCCTACATACATTTGGTAGTAGGTGTCCCTCATTCCCATCTCAAAATGTTGGGAGTTATGCGGTTTGCTCCAGTAAGAACAAAAGCTTACCTTCCTAATCCCCTAAGGCTGAAAGAGGCAGTTTAAGGTACAGGTGTCAGGGCGGGCATTCAGTGTCATTTCTAAGTGGCGGCCAGAAGGCCGTCGTGGTATTTGTGCAAGCTTAGTCTGGAGGAAGAAAGGATTCACCGGTGGGCCCTTGCTTCCTCAAAAAGATGATCTGAGGGGTGAAGGTGCAGGAATTGGGGTGATCTGAGGTGTGTGAGTGCAGGAATTGGGGCAATCTGAGGTGTGAAGATGCAAGAATTGGGATGATCTGAGGAGTTAATGTGCAGGAATTGGGGTGATCTGAGGGGTGAAGGTGCAGGAATTGGGGTGATGGTGCAGGAATTTGGGTGATCTGAGGTGTGAAGGTGCAGGAATTGGGGTGATCTGAGGTGTGAAGGTGCAGGAATTGGGGCGATCTGAGGTGTGAAGGTGCAGGAATTGGGGTGATCTGAGGTGTGAAGGTTCAGGAATTGGGGTGATCTGAGGTGTGTGAGTGTAGGAATTGGGGTGATCTGAGAAGTGAATGTGCAGAAATAGAGGTGATCTAAGGGGTAAAGGTGCAGGAATTGGGATAATCTGAGATATGAAGGTGCAGGAATTGGGGTGATCTGAGATATGAAGGTGCAGGAATTGGGGTGATCTGAGGGGTGAAGGTGAAGGAATTGGGGTGATCTGAGGGGTGAAGGTACAGGAATTGGGGTGATCTGAGGGGTTAAGGTACAGGAATTGGGGTGATCTGAGGGGTGTAGGAATTGGGGTGATCTGAGGGGTGAAGGTACAGGAATTGGGGTGATCTGAGGGGTGAAGGTACAGGAATTGGGGTGATCTGAGGGGTTAAGGTAAAAGGAATTGGGGTGATCTGAGGGGTGTAGGAATTGGGGTGATCTGAGGGGTGAAGGTACAGGAATTGGGGTGATCTGAGGGGTTAAGGTACAGGAATTGGGGTGATCTGAGGGGTTACGGTAAAAGGAATCGGGGTGATCTGAGGGGTGTAGGAATTGGGGTGATCTAAGGGGTGAAGGTACAGGAATTGGGGTGATCTGTGGTGTGAAGGTGCAGGAATTGGGGTGATCTGAGGGGTGAAGGTGCAGGAATTGGGGTGATCTGAGGGGTTAAGGTAAAAGGAATTGGGGTGATCTGAGGGGTTAAGGTAAAAGGAATTGGGGTGATCTGAGGGGTGAAGGTGCAGGAATTGGGGTGATCTGAGAGTTGAAGGTGCAGGAATGGGGATGATCTGAGGTGTGAATGTGCAGGAACTAGGGTGATCTGAGGTGAGAAGGTGCAGGAATTGGGTTGACCTGAAGTGTGAAGGTGCAGGAATTGGGGTGATCTGAGGTGTGAAGGTGCAGGAATTGGGATAATCTGAGGTGTTAGGATGCAGGAATTGAGGCTTATCTAAAGTCTGGAGGTTCAGGAATTGGAGTGATCTGAGGTCTGATGGTGCAGGATACCAGGCTGATCTGAGGTCTGATTGTGCAGGAATTGGAGCTGATCCGAATTGTGAAGGCGCAGGAATTGAGGTGACTGACCCCTGCCCTAAGACATCAGAGTCCACCATACATTAGGGTCCTCCTTTCATCAGGCTGAAGCAGAGAACACAGAGAGCCTATGCTCAATCCTCAACACAGGGATAGGCATATACTATAAAGTCTTGTAGTGAGCCTGATTTGGCCCACCGGCTGTAGTTTGGAGAACAAATAGTAGTTTGCTCTAAAACGTAAAGCGGGGTTCCACCCAAATTTTGAACAATATCTGTATGTATTCTCTTCCTTGCCTAGATGCTGACATGCCGTTTAAAAAAATTTAAATTGCCATAATTACCTTTTATTTTTCTATTCTTCTTTGCACTTCCTGGTTCTCCTCCCGTGGGAGTAGGCGTGTTTCTAGCCTCTCCCAGACTCCTGGGAGCTAGTCTCAGGCTTCCCAGGATGCCACTGAGCATGTGCGGGAACGAGCGGTGAATGCTGGGAGCACAGCATTCACCACATCCAGGAAATAAATGCTTGTGGGCTTCAAATGCCCACAATGAAGATGGAAACCGCCTGCAGTGAATAATATAAGTTATTCTTTCCGACGAAATCTGACACAGGCGGACATATTACACACAATATGTCAGTATGTAATGCTGAGAAGAAAAGTTTGTGAATGAACTAAAAAAAAAAAAAACGATAGGTGGACCCCCGCTTTAAAGGAAATGTATTTCAATCATATTTATCTAACAGAATTGGTACCATGTGAGAATGACATTGGCGTTGAGGTCAACATTTGTAGTGATGATGGATGTTGGAGATGTTCTCAGTAATGATCTCTTCCAGGACATCTGTTCTTTATTCATCCTGACTTCACATAAAAGGCCACATACATACCTCCCAACTTTTTGAGATGGAATGAGGGACACCTATTGGCAAAAGTATGTAGGCGTAGGACACCCCCCCCCCACTACAACCCCCTAATGGAGAATTAACCCCCCAAAAAATTTGTTAAACCCACAAGGGCTTTTTTTACCGCTACTATTCCTTTATATTGGCTTTTGGAATTTACAAATTCAGCAATTTAGAAATTGGATGAAAGGTTTAGCTCTGGGAAACACTTTTTGAAATATAAAAAATACATTTTATATACAGCCATACAGATCAGACCAAAATGAGGAGGAAAGAGGGACAGAGGGACTTTGTTCCAAATCAGGGACAGTCCCTCGAAATCAGGGACAGTTGGGAGCTATGCACATGGCAGATGACATTTTCGGGTGAAGTGTTCCTCTTCTTCTGTGTGATGAATTCCAGCCCCGTCCTTTATTATGGAGAGGCCGAGGCTGCTTCTGTAGTGTGTGCAGCTGGCAGTGTGGCATCTCCCCTCCGCCTCGCTGTTCTCTTCTCCTGCAGATCAATAGGATGTTTCTCATCTACTTAATTGTACCCGTAGGGTTTCTGCCCAGTCAGAGCGCCATTGTCTCCGGCAGATCATAATGGTATCCGACACAGAGACAACTTCATTAAAAGATCATCCAGCCTGAGACGTTATCTGTGCTAACAACCCTCTGCTATGTGTAATGCCAACCTGCCCTCCCAGCTATGCAGGAGCTATGACTCTGAGAGGGCATTCTGAGACTCGTAGTTCCTCAGCAGTGAGCGTGTCGGAGAGCCTGAAAAATGTAACACTCAAAAATTGTTCCCTCCCCTCTCATTGGGAACAGTCGGTACCCTTTAATTCCAAGGAGTCATACAGATGACAGTAGAGCAGTGCTACCTAACCATCATTCCATGGCCCCCAGCCAGATGTACATCCCTTAAAAGAGAAGTATAGTATTTATTTACTTTTTTCGAAGAATCACACTTCCCTAGGTGGATGCAGCATCGGTCCCCCGCCAGCTCTAACACTGAGAACCCAGCGATCAAACACCATTAATGAAATCACTAGAGCGCTAAACTGTGGGGGGGGGTGGGTGCCAGTTCTGGGTGGATCCCGACCATATGGCGATCATTTCCCAGGCTGGACCGGCTCTGTGATGTCTGCCGACAGGGCTTCAACCAACTACACTCCAGTGATCCACAGAAGTACAGCCAAACAAGCTTTGGCTGTACTTCTCCTTTAACATCCCACAATGCCTCCCACAGTGGCCCGCAGTGCCCCTACAAAGCCTCCATTGTCTAGGAGAGACCTCCAGCCGTCTCCAGAGACTCCATTTCCCACAGTAGCCCCCCAGCTCCCTCTCATCCTCCCATAGTGGCCCGCAGTGCCCCTTAACCTCCCACAGGCCCCCTAGGAGCCATCAATCCCTGCCAACCTTCCATAGTTCCCCCTAGCTTACTGCAAAGCCTCCGTTCCCTCATAGTGCCCCAGAGTCCCACAGTGCCCTCCAGTCTTCTACATTGCCCCTACAAAATCTCCATCCTCTAGGAGAGACCTCCAGCTGTTTCCAGAGGCCCCATTTCCCACAGTTGCCCCCAGCTTCTTCCAGAAATCTCTTCCCCTCTCAACCTCTCACAGTGGCCTGCAGTGCCCCTCAACCTCCGACTGTGCACCCAGGCCACCCTAAGAGCCCTCAGCCCCTGCCAACCTTCCACAGTGCCCCCAGGCTGCCCTAGGAACCAGAGCCGGGACAAGGTCATCTAGCGCCCTGGGCGAACATGCCAAACTGCGCCCCCCCCAAAATATGAGTATTATGTGTCAGCAAAGATCCCCCCCCCAAAAAAACAGCGCTAATCTGCATGCTTACTCCCTTGGTATAAATTCCCCCTCCTCCCAGTACAAATATTTGCTCCCCTATCCCCCCCCCCCAAAAAAATCATCCCTACTAGCACAAATCTTATACCCCTAAATTTTCCCCTCCAAGTACACATACCCCCCCACTCCGAATCCCCCCTAGCACAATTCCACCCCCCCATCCCTCCTACCAACACAAATCCCCCTAAATCATCACTCTTAGCACACTTACCCCCTAGATTCCCCCCTCCTAGAACAATACTTACCCCCTGCTGCCCCCCAAATTTCCCCTTACAACACAAATCCTCCCCCCCCGAATCTCCTTGCAGCGCCCCTCCCCACCTAACATAAAACCACAGTGCCCAGGGCAGCCGCCCCTCCTGCCCACCCCTTGTCCCGGCCCTGCTAGGAACCCTCATTCCCTGACAACCTCCCATAATGCCAGAAACCTCTTCCTTACTCAACCTTCCATAGTGGTGGACCAGCATAGCGGGGGGACCGGGTGGGGGGGGGGGGGGCAGTGGGAGGGAAGGAGGAGAGCGGACATGCTTTGACAGTTTCCCCGGCCATCAAGGCCGGGAAAGAATGTACTGCAGTGCATTCAGTGGAGCCCAGGGGAGACATGCAGGGGACAAATGTAAATGCACGCGGCAGGACACCTATGCCTGAAAATGTAGATTGCGATACACGTGTTACATATGACTACGCACGCCGGGATGAGAGCAATGATTCTAGCACCCGACCTCCTTTGTGTCTAGTTACTGTCTGTGCTGGCCCAGCTGCTCTACCCCCCTTATCTCTCTACATATCCTTTCATTTAACTGCCAGGGGAGGAGCAAAGTGGAATACTATAGACCAGCGGTTCCTACCTTTTTTGAGTCATGGACCCCTTTAACACACTGGTGCCGACAGTGCGCATATATACGGCCTCACAGGGGGTGGGCCTTAATGCCAAGCAGCGGAATATTTGCGTCCCCGTGTTACCAAATTACCGTGCTGACAGCGTGCTCCCTGCATGGTAGCTGGCGGGGAATCGGTAAGCTCCCGACGCATACCTGCGATCAGGAGCTTTCTGATCATGTGACCGCTGCGGCAGCCAATCACACCAGTCACATGATGCGAATTGAGAGCAAGATTTGTAATGTAGAGGAGACATACTATGTTTATTCCACATTAAAGTTTCTTATCTGCCTGTCCGCACTGTACAATGAGCTGTGCATGCGCAGTTCAGTGTACAATTTCGGCAGCGCCTAAATGAATGATGCCCGGTAGTGATGGCTTCTAGGCCCAGCCAATGAAAATAGAGATCGGTACCCGGAAGGCGACCAGCTGAAGGTGTCAGCGGCTGGCAGGGAGCTCCAGGACACCGCAGTGCTGGAGTGGAGGTGAGTGTAGTTGCACTTTGAATGACAGCTCTGAGTTTGCTGGGGTGGATGACATTACATCCAGGACTGCGCCACCCACAGCAGTCTCAGGGCTTTTGGATGTCTATACAAGCGATACTTTTACAGGTAAATAAAATGCATGAAAAACCCAGTGAAGTGACTGACTGATACACAAAGATGAAACAAAACCTCCTACATACATTGTACCTGTTTATCTGCAGTCTTCTCTTCTTTACAGCCATTCAAAGTCCAGAATTCATACAGCTTTCACAGGGGGGTGGAGAGCTGAAGTCAAATTTTGAAGGGCTCACTAAGAGCTGATTGGAGGGAAGGGACACCCCCCCCTTCACACAGCACGCAGGTACAGAGCTGAGGCTGTCAATCATTGGCTGTGTGCTGGACATCCCCCCCTTCACACAGCACGCAGGTACAGAGCTGAGGCTGTCAATCATTGACTGTGTGCTGGAGTCGTCCCCACCCCCCCCATTTACTTTTTTTTTCTCTTGGTGTCAGGAAAACTTCTCAGAAGTAATTAATAGTGATAGCAGAGGAAGGAGGCAGCAGACAGGAATGACAATTAGTGCTCTGAACTGAGACAACAGTTACAGACCCAACCAGGACAGGGGCTTTTGGAGGGGACTGCAGGGTAGCCTCTTGCCTACTGACTATGGACCCTAGCTTTTGAGGGGGCTCTATTCGTGGGAGGTGTGCCTAGGGGACCCTTGGAGTGATCTTGCTTCCGATTCAGGTCCATGTCTCCCCAAAACACACAATCCGTGGGAACTGGAGGACTCAGATACATATTTGGGGCCTCTATGCCCAAACCAGCAATGACTGTTTTAGACTGTGAGACTCAGAGTAGATGTTAATATAATCAGCTCAAAACAACCTGATACTGGGGTCTCCTGCTATGGTCTGTTTAAGGTGTTATGTGTGTTTTTGTCCCATTGTGTGCCTCCTAGGTGAGCATTCCTATTGGTAATTGAGTCACCTATTGTTTCTGTCTGTCTGCTTATCTCTTGGAGATGTGATTAATATTGTGCCCACTTTACCTTGTTATCGAACCATTGTGGGATGTTATGTGTTTATGCTTACGATAATGTGTAAGGTACTTTGTGTATTCAGGGTTGTGGGCTTGTTGCCAGATGGTCTGGGCACCTAGGCTTGTTTAAGTGACTAGTTGTTAATTAGTTCATGTTAATTAGATCACGGTCAGCTATTAGTTAGCATACTTTTTATGTTGGCTGTTCCTTAGATGCAGTGGTGGCAGGAAACAGACCTGGCCCCCTCACTCGCATGCATCGATCGATCGATCAAAGTGGCGATTCACTCACACTACACCCCCCCGCGCTCAAATGGGCGGCGATCCTTTCTCACTACCGCCATGTGATCTGTGGCTTACCTTATACTGTGGTAGAGGTGCAGGGAGGAGGACGAGGTGGTGGTGCACTGCTGAATCCGGGCTCCTAAAAGAGGGGTTGTTGTGGCCACTGGAGCCATTGCTCCAGTGGCCACTCCCGGCTGAACAGGAGGTGGGTCCTGCAATGCCTCGGTTCCTATATTTGCTACAAGCCTTACCTGTCAAATTACCGCAAACTTTCTTTCATGAAGTTCGCTCAAGGTTTATTAAGTTCCTATGGCGTGGTAGACACCCATGAATGGGTAGGGCGTTGCTGCTTAGGCCGAAGCTGAGGGGAGGCATTGGATTCCCAGACCCTGCTCTCTATTATACTGCAACGCACATGACCCGAGTAATTGACTGGTGCCGTCATAGGGAATGGAAACTCTGGGTAACATTAGAATAGGAGATGGCCGGGTCCCGTTGGCTGGCCTACCTTGGGCGGGTAAACATCTTGACACATAACCCACATAACCACTCACCCGCTGATTGGCTCTTCTCTGGTAGAGATGGATAGATTCTTTCGTCTTTCTTCCTTGCCTAATTTCCCTTCTCCCATGACCTCAATCATAGGACATCCCAAATCCCCCCCGGGCATGTCAGACCCAGCCTTTACTGGGCAAGCCCCGAAAGGGCTCCTGCGTGCGTCTCAATTCCTGGGACCCTCGGGTTGGACCCCTACGGGGTCCGTGACATCAGGACAGGCACCCATCACATTGGATAGTTGGAGAGCGGGGCAATTCTCCCACTTTCTTGGCTCGCTACCCAGATATAGGTTTTCTTCTAGACAACTTCATTCCTTTGAGGAAATATGTCTGGGTGATGGCCCAATCTGAGGTTCCCTTTCTAGTTCTTACAAATCTTTGTTGGACATGCATGCTACCACAAACCCCCCCTTCCTAGCTAAGTGGCAAAGGGACCTACAAATCACATTTACTACTCCACAGAAGGAACGCATACTCTTCTTCGCTTATAAATCGTCACTTTGCAGCAAATATCAAGAAATCTCCTGTAAGTTGACCACAAGCTGGTACCGCACGCCGGCCATATTGGCCAAAATATTTCCCAACCAATCTGATCGCTGCTGGCGATGTGAGCAACAAACTGGCACTATCCTACACATCTTCTGGGAGTGCCCCAAACTACAAACTTTCTGGCAAGCTGTCCTCCGCTACATCCACAAATTCACAGATATTTCCTTAAACAATGACCCTGCTGCTGTGCTCCTCAACCTCACTCCCATGTCAAGAAAGCGATATCATAAATCTCTTCTTAAACACCTACTCAGCGCTGCTAGAGCTTGCATCCCAAGTCAATGGAAGCAACAGTCTGCCCCGACTGTGGCCCAATGGTTCGCAAAGGTCAATGATATTGAACGAATGGAGGACTTCACTGCTACGATCCGGGACAAATCCGAGGAACATAAGAGCAGGTGGTTTTATTGGACCCAGTTCCGCTTCTCAGGGGAATACCTCCGCGAGACATAGCCAGGCCATGTTAAATACCAGAGGCTCTTGTTCCTATTCATGGCCGCCAGTTGGCCTGGGGAGTTGAGGGCGGTCCCTGCTCTCTGGGTGGACTTCTAACTCCCCCCCCCTACTCTTTCACCATACCACCCTCCTTCTTTCTCTCTTTTCCATTCCCCTTTCTCACTCTCTCTTCTTCTTTTTATTTTCCTTTATTCATTTCCTCTATTTTAATCCAAAAAACTATGATTCGACCTCAGTCGGTCACCCAGCAGCACCCTTCCCCTATGTACAGATACTCAATTTCTCCTTGGATACTAGGGGGAATCCATAGAGCATCATAATTGATCAGTTCCACCATCAAGGCGAAGCCCTAGTCCTATACCCCCAGGGTATCCGAGTATATTGTATGCTTACTGAACTGTCTCTGTTATGTAATCTTGAGTTTACTTATCTTTTGTTCAGATACCACTACCTGATGTCCATGTGTAGGCTACTTTGTTTACACTACATATTCTGTGAAGTTATTGTTTCATTGTATGTCGCATACCACTAAATAAAAAATGTTAAAAAAAAAGGAGGTGGGTCCTGAGACCCAAGTGGCCGGGAGTTCTAAGACTCCCAGCCAATCAGGTCTCAGGACCCGCTTCCTGATTGGCCAGGAGGAGAAGCAGGAAGACATCAGCAATTAATATTCACTAATGTCACTCACACAAGTGGCTGGGCATGGGGCGCAGTGCTCTGCCCCCCGAGCCCACCCTTTTTTAAGCCAATTAGAGTCTCCGGCACTAATCAAGTGCTTAAAAAAAAAACCCATGTTGAAATCCATGTGCCTGGCACCCTGCATGGAGATTAAGGGCCAGGTGCATTAATTAGTGGGGGTGGCGCCCCTAATGGACGGGCTGCCACTGTTTAGATGTGCTAATTACTTAGGATAACATGATTAAGCTTTTATCTGATTTTTTATGGTATATATATTCTGTGTGAGTGTCAGGGCTGGGCTCAGCCCTTCCTTCTCTAAGCTGGCTGCTCAGCTGTTGGCTATTTGCCAGCTCCTATTTCTCCACAGTTACTCAGCTGTTGATGATATCCTGCCCGTCAGTCCTGCCTAGTTAGGCTGTCCAGTCCAGAGGAGCTCTGCCTTCACCTTGGTCAACATCAAGGAAACTGAGACGCTCTCCTGCGATCCTGTTCAAGACTTGCTTTGCTGACATCCCTTCTGGCTCCTGCTTGCTGTTCCACTACGTTGATCCCTGACTTCTGGCTTGGCTAACTATCCGTTCCAGTTACTGAACTTTGGCTATGTTTTGACTTTGTTTGTTGTTATTTACTTTTATTATTAAACAAGTACTGTACTTCTGTCTCGGCCTGATTTCATGGTTTCTGACAGTGAGGTTACAATAAAGAGAGTTCCAGTTTGCACCTAAGCTAGTGTCGTCTAGTCCTTGGGTGCAATATTCTGCTACAATACCTGTTTCCTGGTTCCAGGCTGGAGGAAGCCGTATACTGATGAAAGCACCCAAGCTGGGTGCTGGACAGTTCTGTCACAACAACTACATACTACAAAGGGATATGCTTTGTTCATGCTTGTGTGAGGTTTACTATTACTTTTTTTTTTTTAACATAAAGTTTATTTATAATTATTAAACAAACAGAAAATAAAACAAATTATAATAAATTGAGACAGATATTGAGCATTAGTCAGTTATAAACTATGGATCCAAATACTTTGCAGTGACAATGATATACAATAGGGTTACATTCAATGAGCTCATTAATCCTTAAGTATAATATATGAATTCCAAAAGAATATGCCTTTTGGGGGGGGGGTGGTCCGGTCCCACATCTCATTTCATGGTATAGCTGTCTGAAGATCAGACCCGGTTTACATCAGGGGGCCAGAGGCCAGGGACTGGCACACCTCCGGGTCTAAAGGGGCAGACATACAGGGTCTACTATGATCTACTCGAGGGTCAGGTGTCTAACCCTGACCCAATCCACCCAGACTTTATCAAATGTCTTCGGGCAGTTCCGTCCTAGATATGTTAGTTTGTATAGAGGGAGTGCTGCATTGATGAGAGAAAGCCAGAGTTGCCTGGTAGGTGGCTGAGGCTGGTTCGAGTGAAGGAGGATCGTCTTCCTAGCATATAATGCAGTGTATAAAACAAACAGTTTTTTCCTCTGGGGGGGCCTCAAGATTATCGCACATGGCCAAAAGTAGGGGAATAGGACTATATGGGACATTAAGCTTTCCTATGAGGTTAATATCAGTAAGGACCGCTTTCCAAAAACTCACCACCTCTGGACAGGCCCAAACTGTATGAAAAAAGTCTGCGTCATTCAAACCACATTTGGGACACACCACTGATCTGTCAGGGTAAATTTTTGCTAACCATGCTGGGGAATAATAGGCACGGTGTAAAAAATTTCAGTTGGATAAATCTATCCCTTGACGTCAATTTTAGGTCCTGCTGTATACCCTCCTCCCAATCATCATCCGCCAATTCAGGAATGTCACTCTGCCAACATGAGAACAATTGGGAGACCTTAGATGTGTCCAACAGGGCAAGCTTGTTTGTTGCTTGTTGTAGGAAAGCGTTTTACTACATTCAGAGTCAGGGAATTGGGAGCGGAAGGCGTGCCTCAGTTGGAGAAACCTAAAAAACTTTTGGTTCGGAAGGCCCCTGCTGTCCTTCAGAGCATCAAAAGTCATCAACTGTCCCCGTGACATTATATCCCCTAAGGTTATGATCCCATGTCTAGCCCACAAAACCGGGTCTGGTATAGATTGGAAATGTTGTAACTTCGGATTACCCCAAAGTGGTGTCACTGGAGACCATGTGTCCCGTGTTTCGAATTTTGAACTAACTGTATCCCATACCTTAAGGGTTGTCTTCATAGGAAGAGACACCCTTGGATTGGATCGGGGGCCCCTGTGTATGAGGTTTCTCAGCTCTGAATAGGATCCCAGCAACGCAGCCTCCACCGTGGATGCTGGGTTAGTGGGCTCCTCCGCCAACCACCACTTAAGTGTCACTAGGACCGCAGCCCAATAGTATTTTAGGAAACTTGGGAGTGCCAAACCTCCCAAAGTGACCGGTAGTTGCAAAGTTGTTTTCGCTATCCTAGGGGCCTTCCCATTCCAAATGAAAGACGTGGCCACACTGTCTAGCTTATTGAAAAAGGAAATCGGTATGGAAACAGGAGTTTGTCTAAAGAGGTAAGTGAGTCTAGGTAGGATTGACATCTTAAGTAGATTCACTCGTCCCACAGGGGTGAGGGGGAGTGACCTCCACAAGGTGCACCGCTGGATTACTTGAGAGATTACCGGGGTCAAATTAAGGGTAATAAACTGGCGGATGCCTCTGTGTATCTCCACTCCCAGGTATCTGAACTGGGACACCCGGCGAAGCTGCGCATCAGACTGCAGAGGAGCAGTTTCAGAGTGGAGTGGGAACAAGACAGATTTCCCCCAGTTTATGCAAACTCCCGAGTATCGTCCATATCTATAACCTCAAGTGCTTGTTGTAGGGAGCTTCCATCATCCTTAAGATACGGTAGGGTATCGTCCGCGTTTAATGACACTTTCTCTTCAAGGGGGCCTATGTTTATACCTTGTATCTGAGGGGTAGACCTGATTAAAATTGCCATGGGCTCTATTGCTAGCGCAAAGAGCCCTGGCGACAGGGGACAGCCCTGCCTCGTCCCTCTTCGCAGAGGGAAAGGTGGGGAGAGAAGAGTTCCCGTACGTACCCTGGCCGTCGGAGATCTGTACACAGCCTCAACCCAGGAGATGGAGACGGGACCGAAACCAAATCTGTGGAGGACCTCCCATAGATAATTCCATTTCACGGAAAGCTTTCTCTGCATCTAGGGAGGCCACCATTACCTTGTCAACATCTCCAGCCCCCCCGAGGTCAAGATCGCATACAGTCTCCGAATATTTATATCCGTGCCCTTACCTGGCATAAAGCCCTATTGGTCTTCATGGATTAGTGAGAGTATTACTTCATTAAGGCGTCTAGCAAGAATTTTGGTCAGTATTTTGGCATCCGAATTGAGGAGAGAAATAGGCCTATAAGACGAGCACAAATGGGGGTCTTTCCCAGGCTTAGGAATCACCACTATTATGGCCTGTGCCATAGACGTTATTATTGTGTAATCTAGGAGCCATCTCATCCCCATACTGTTTATAAAACTCAGGCGGGAACCCATCCGTACCAGGGGTCTTGCCTGGTTGTAGGGAGCCTAGTGCTTGTTGAACCTCCGTTAGCGTAATAGGACTATCTAGGAATTCCCTTGCCGCCGGGGTAAGGGTCGGGAACCGCACCTCATTGAGAAACCCAGATAACTCCTCTTCGGAGTAACCTACTTTGGATGAATACAATGTGGAATAGAAGTCCGCAAAACATCTGTTGATATCTAAAGGGTCAGTCACTATTGTCCCGTCCGTTGCCTGAATTCTAGTGATTATTAGGGATGAGCCGAACACCCCCCGGTTCGGTTCGCACCAGAACCCGCGAACGGACCGCAAGTTCGCACGAACGTTAGAACCCCATTGACGTCTATGGGACTCGAACGTTCGAAATCAAAAGTGCTCATTTTAAAGGCTAATTTGCATGGTATTGTCCTAAAAAGGGTGTGGGGACCCGGGTCCTACCCCAGGGGACATGTATCAATGCAAAAAAAACTTTTAAAAACGGCCGTTTTTTCGGGAGCAGTGATTTTAATGATGCTTAAAGTAAAAAAAAAAAAGTGAAATATTCCTTTAAATATCGTACCTGGGGGGTGTCTATAGTATGCCTGTAAAGTGACGCGTGTTTCCCATGTTTAGAACAGTCCCTGCACCAAATGTCATTTTTAAAGGAAAAAATCTCATTTAAAACTGCTTGCGGGTTTAATGTCATGTCGGGTCATGGCAATATGGATGAAAATCAGTGAGACAAACGGCATGGGTACCCGCCAGTCCATTACCAGGCCCTTTGGGTCTTGTATGGATATTAAGGGGAACCCCGCACCCAAATTAAAATAAGGAAAGGTCCCTATATACTCTGAACAGCAGTATACAGGCGGTGCAAACAAGACAGGGACTGTAGGTTTGTTGTTAAGTAGAATCTGTTTGTAATTTTGAACATTTTTAATGTGTTTAGCTCCAGCCAAAAAATCTTTTCTAAGCTTTTTGGAAAACATAGGGAAGGGTTATCACCCCTGTGACATTTGTTTTGCGTCTTTCCTCCTCTTCAGAAGATTTCACCTCACTTTTTTGTCCCAATGAAAAATGTTTTTTGAAAATTTGGGTTTTTTTGTGGAACAAGGATTGGAAAGCATCAGTGGAAAGGAGAAATTGTTTTCCCATATTAACTCTTACAGGAGAGAATTTCCCTTCCTTAGGGGTAGATTTCATCTCACTTCCTGTTGTCTCCTTCCGTTTGCAAGTAGGAGTCGTTTGTAAGTTAGATGTTTGAAAGTAGGGTCCTGCCCTATATACTCAGCAGAAATTTGGGCCTTAGGTGTTGCTGTGGCCAAAACACTGTAAGCCCTCACAGGGCCCTGCTGTGAAATATTAGATCAAGAATTGTAATTACATGCCCCTGTTGAACAGGAGCTGAAAAATTAGGCCTTAGGCACTGGTGCTGGTGCCACAACACTGCAACCCCTCACAGACACTCTAGTTGGAACGCAGGAACGAGCCCTGCTGCAAAGTATTGCATCAAAAATTGTAATTACACGCCCCTGTTAGACAGGGGCAGAAAAATTGGGCCTTAGGCACTGGTGCTGGTGCCACAACACTGCAACCCCTCACAGACACTCTAGTTGGAACGCAGGAACGAGCCCTGCTGCAAAGTATTGCATCAAAAATTGTAATTACATGCCCCTGTTAGACAGGGGCAGAAAAATTGGGTCTTAGGCACTGGTGCTGGTGCCACAACACTGCAACCCCTCACAGACACTCTAGTTGGAACGCAGGAACAAGCCCTGCTGCAAAGTATTGCATCAAAAATTGTAATTACACGCCCCTGTTAGACAGGGGCTGAAAAATTGTGCCTTAGGCACTGGTGGTGGCGCCCAGAACCAAAAATGTTCTTACAAGCTATCAGCGTGATGATTGAGGAGGAAGAGGATAATTACTCAGGGATAGTCACTCAGCATCAGCATAGGCAGTCTTTGAAGGGATCTGAAAAAAATTATTCAGTTACATCAGCATCAGGTGCTTGGTAGCTGGTGGTGATCCAAGACTGATTCATTTTTATGAAGGTCAGCCGATCGACCGAGTCAGTGGACAGACGCACCCTGTGATCGGTTACCACGCCTCCAGCAGCACTGAATGTGCGTTCCGAAAGAACGCTGGATGCAGGACAGGCCAGTAGCTCAATTGCATACTGTGCAAGCTCTGGCCAGTGATCCATCCTCAAGACCCAGTAACCCAGAGGATTTTCGGTGGGAAAGGTGTCCAAGTCTGATCTTGCCCCTAGGTATTCCTGCACCATGTAAAACAGACGCTGGCGATGGTTGCTGGAACCGATCATACCTTGGGGCTGCGGACCAAAAAATTGTCTGAACGCATCGGTCAGACGGCCACCTTCTCCACCGCTCCTTCTTTGACTGACCGAAGCCTCAGCAACACGTTGTCCAGAAACAGGAGTTTGTAACCTCCCAGTCTCTGGGAACGCGTTGCACAGACCTTTCTGCAAGGCCTCCCGAAGATGTTTCATCCTCTGCTCCCTCTGCAATGGCAAGATAAGGTCCGCAACCTTACCCTTGTAACGTGGATCAAGGAGGGTTGCCAGCCAGTATTGGTCCTTCTCCTTGATACCACGAATACGAGGATCCTTACGCAGGCTTTGCAGGATCAGGGAGGCCATGCAGCGTAGGTTTGCTGAGGCATTCGGTCCGGAGTCCTCTGGGTCACTAAGGACAACAACGTCCGCAGCCACCTCCTCCCAGCCACGTACAAGTCCATGTGTTCCTTGGGACTGATCCCTTAAAGACTGCTGATGCTGAGTGCCAGGCTCCACCTCCATACTGACACAATCTTCCTCCTCCTCCTCCTCCTCCTCGTCCTCTTCCTGTGTGATCGGCGGGCACGCAGGAACACTGTCTGGATAAAGGGGGCCTTGAGAGCTAAGGAAGTCCTCCTCTTCCTGCCTCTGTTCTGCCTCAAGTGCCCTGTCCATTATTCCACGCAGCGTGTGCTCCAACAGGTGGACAAGGGGGACAGTGTCACTGATGCATGCACTGTCAGTGCTCACCATCCTCGTGGCCTCCTCGAATGGTGACAGGACAGTGCATGCATCCCTGATCATGGCCCACTGGCGTGGGGAAAAAAAACCAAGGTCCCCTGACCCTGTCCTGGTGCCATAGTCGCACAGGTACTCATTGATGGCCCTCTGCTGCGTGTGCAGCCGCTGCAGCATGGCCAATGTCGAGTTCCACCTGGTGGGCATGTCACAGATTAGGCGGTTCTTGGGCAGGTTAAACTCCTTTTGGAGGTCCGTCAGCCGAGCACTGGCATTATATGACCGGCGGAAATGCACACAGACTTTCCTGGCCTGCCTCAGGACATCCTGTAAGCCCGGGTACCTGCCCAAGAACCGCTGCACCACCAAGTTAAGGACATGAGCCAAACAGGGCACATGGGTCAGTTGTCCCTGTCGGAGGGCAGAGAGGAGGTTGGTGCCATTGTCGCAAACCACCATTCCTGCCTTAAGTTGGCGTGGCGTCAACCACCTCTGAACCTGCCCCTGCAGAGCTGACAGAACCTCTGCCCCAGTGTGGCTCCTGTCCCCCAAGCACACCAGCTCAAGCACCGCATGGCATCTTTTGGCCTGCGTACTTGCGTAGCCCCTTGAACGCCTACGGAGCACCGCTGGTTCCGAGGAAGAGGCCATGGAGGAAGAAGAAGAGGAGGGGGTGGAGGAGAGAGGTGTGTCACAATCAGCATTTTGGAGGCGTGGTGGCGGAACAACCTCCAACACTACTGCACCTTGTCCTGCATCCTTCCCAGCTGCCAGCAGAGTCACCCAATGCGCCGTGAAACTTAAGTAACGTCCCTGTCCATGCCTGCTGGACCATGAGTCAGCGGTAATATGCACCTTACCGCTGACCGCCCTGTCCAGCGAGGCATGGACATTGCCTTCCACATGCCGGTAGAGAGCCGGAATCGCCTTCCGTGAGAAAAAGTGGCGTTTGGGAACCTGCCACTGAGGAACCGCACATTCCACAAACTCACGGAAGGGGGCAGAGTCTACCAACTGAAAAGGCAGCAGTTGAAGTGCTAGCAATTTTGCCAAGCTAGCATTCAACCGCTGGGCATGTGGATGGCTGGGAGCAAACTTCTTTCGGCGGTGCAGCAGCTGGGGCAGGGAAATTTGCCTGGTACAATCTGAGGTCGGTGTACCAAAAGCAGATTGCCCACAAGTACTTGGCTGTGACACACCTAATTCTACACCTTCATTCCTCTCACTGCAGGTCTCAGAGAGGACTGAAGGTCTAGTGGGGTTGGAAATCTCAGCTGATGAGGAGCAAGGAGAGATCCTCTTTGTTCTTTGGTGTGGGTCTTTTAGATATGCTTGCCAACGAACTGCATGGCAGGTCAACATATGTCTGGTCAAGCATGTGGTACCCAAGCGGGAGATGTTTTGGCCACGCGAGATACGCTTGAGACATATGTTGCAAATAGCAACGGTGCGATCTGATGCACTCGTCTCAAAAAAGGCCCACACCAAAGAACTTTTTGAATAACGCGCAGAGACTGCAGCGCCCTGCACATGTGGAGCTTTGGGGTGTGATGCAGTCAATGTGCTGCCCTTAGGCTGGCCCCTGGAGGGCATCCTGCCTCGTTGGTGATGTGCCGCCTCCTCCTCCTCCTCCTCCTCCTCTCTCCTATCAGGCACCCACGTTGAGTCAGTGACCTCATCATCCCCTCCCTCCTCATCACTGGAGCAAACCTGGCAGTATGCTGCAGCAGGGGGAGCATGACTGCCAGATTGCTGTCCTTCTTGGGCACCCCCTCTGTCCGTGCTCATGTTACTGCCTTCATCGAGCTCAGTATCATCATCAGAGCCTTCCAAACGCTGGGCATCCTCCTGGAGCATGTACCCAACACTGTGGTCAAACAGTTCGAGGGAATCCTCAGGAGGACATGGTGGAGCTAGGGAAGGAGTCACTGATGACATTGAGCTGAGGGAAGAGGCCGCTGCTTTGCCAGACAAAGCACCCTGGGCATGGGTGAGAGAGGATGAGGAGGATGAGGACGGCTTGGTCATCCACTCGACCAAGTTTTCTGCATGTTGCGGCTCAACACGGCCAGCTGCCGAAAAAAAGGCCAAGCGTGTCCCATGGCCACGGGCTGATGAGGATGCACCGTCTCCACGACCAGCACTAGACACAGAGCCTGCTTGCCCTCTCTTATTGGCTTGTGACTGTCTGCCTCTCCTTCTTGGCCTTCCAGACATACTAATGGCCTGTAGCTGCACTAAGCTGGGATAGAACACCTGTAATTTTCTTCAGGTAGCTTTATATACTGTAACCAGACAAGCCTGCCTGTCAGTAGGAAGATAACAGGAACGGATCTAGCTGAACACTGTGAGCAGGACGCACTGACTGCACTAAATGTAAATAGCAGGAACGGATCTAGCTGAACACTGTGAGCAGGACGCACTGACTGCACTAAATGTAAATAGCAGGAACGGATCTAGCTGAACACTGTGAGCAGGACGCACTGACTGCACTAAATGTAAATAGCAGGAACGGATCTAGCTGAACACTGTGAGCAGGACGCACTGACTGCACTAAATGTAAATAGCAGGAACGGATCTAGCTGAACACTGTGAGCAGGACGCACTGACTGCACTAAATGTAAATAGCAGGAACGGATCTAGCTGAACACTGTGAGCAGGACGCACTGCACTAAATGTAAATAGCAGGAACGGATCTAGCTGAACACTGTGAGCAGGACGCACTGCACTAAATGTAAATAGCAGGAACAGATCTAGCTGAACACTGTGAGCAGGACGCACTGCACTAAATGTAAATAGCAGGAACAGATCTAGCTGAACACTGTGAGCAGGACGCACTGCACTCAATGTAAATAGCAGGAACGGATCTAGCTGAACACTGTGAGCAGGACGAACTGCACTAAATGTAAATAGCAGGAACAGATCTAGCTGAACACTGTGAGCAGGACGCACTGCACTAAATGTAAATAGCAGGAACGGATCTAGCTGAACACTGTGAGCAGGACGCACTGCACTAAATGTAAATAGCAGGAACAGATCTAGCTGAAAACTGTGAGCAGGACGCACTGACTGCACTAAATGTAAATAGCAGGAACAGATCTAGCTGAACACTGTGAGCAGGACGCACTGACTGCACTAAATGTAAATAGCAGGAACGGATCTAGCTGAACACTGTGAGCAGGACGCACTGCACTAAATGTAAATAGCAGGAACGGATCTAGCTGAACACTGTGAGCAGGACGCACTGCACTCAATGTAAATAGCAGGAACGGATCTAGCTGAACACTGTGAGCAGGACGAACTGCACTAAATGTAAATAGCAGGAACAGATCTAGCTGAACACTGTGAGCAGGACGCACTGCACTAAATGTAAATAGCAGGAACGGATCTAGCTGAACACTGTGAGCAGGACGCACTGCACTAAATGTAAATAGCAGGAACAGATCTAGCTGAACACTGTGAGCAGGACGCACTGCACTAAATGTAAATAGCAGGAACAGATCTAGCTGAACACTGTGAGCAGGACGCACTGCACTAAATGTAAATAGCAGGAACAGATCTAGCTGAACACTGTGAGCAGGACGCACTGCACTAAATGTAAATAGCAGGAACGGATCTAGCTGAACACTGTGAGCAGGACGCACTGCACTAAATGTAAATAGCAGGAACGGATCTAGCTGAACACTGTGAGCAGGACGCACTGACTGCACTAAATGTAAATAGCAGGAACAGATCTAGCTGAACACTGTGAGCAGGACGCACTGACTGCACTAAATGTAAATAGCAGGAACGGATCTAGCTGAACACTGTGAGCAGGATGCACTGACTGCACTAAATGTAAATAGCAGGAACGGATCTAGCTGAACACTGTGAGCAGGACGCACTGACTGCACTAAATGTAAATAGCAGGAACGGATCTAGCTGAACACTGTGAGCAGGACGCACTGCACTAAATGTAAATAGCAGGAACAGATCTAGCTGAACACTGTGAGCAGGACGCACTGCACTAAATGTAAATAGCAGGAACGGATCTAGCTGAACACTGTGAGCAGGACGCACTGCACTAAATGTAAATAGCAGGAACAGATCTAGCTGAAAACTGTGAGCAGGACGCACTGACTGCACTAAATGTAAATAGCAGGAACAGATCTAGCTGAACACTGTGAGCAGGACGCACTGACTGCACTAAATGTAAATAGCAGGAACGGATCTAGCTGAACACTGTGAGCAGGACGCACTGCACTAAATGTAAACAGCAGGAACGGATCTAGCTGAACACTGTGAGCAGGACGCACTGCACTCAATGTAAATAGCAGGAACGGATCTAGCTGAACACTGTGAGCAGGACGAACTGCACTAAATGTAAATAGCAGGAACAGATCTAGCTGAACACTGTGAGCAGGACGCACTGCACTAAATGTAAATAGCAGGAACGGATCTAGCTGAACACTGTGAGCAGGACGCACTGCACTAAATGTAAATAGCAGGAACAGATCTAGCTGAACACTGTGAGCAGGACGCACTGCACTAAATGTAAATAGCAGGAACAGATCTAGCTGAACACTGTGAGCAGGACGCACTGACTGCACTAAATGTAAATAGCAGGAACGGATCTAGCTGAACACTGTGAGCAGGACGCACTGCACTAAATGTAAATAGCAGGAACGGATCTAGCTGAACACTGTGAGCAGGACGCACTGCACTAAATGTAAATAGCAGGAACGGATCTAGCTGAACACTGTGAGCAGGACGCACTGACTGCACTAAATGTAAATAGCAGGAACAGATCTAGCTGAACACTGTGAGCAGGACGCACTGACTGCACTAAATGTAAATAGCAGGAACGGATCTAGCTGAACACTGTGAGCAGGACGCACTGACTGCACTAAATGTAAATAGCAGGAACGGATCTAGCTGAACACTGTGAGCAGGACGCACTGACTGCACTAAATGTAAATAGCAGGAACGGATCTAGCTGAACACTGTGAGCAGGACGCACTGCACTAAATGTAAATAGCAGGAACAGATCTAGCTGAACACTGTGAGCAGGACGCACTGCACTAAATGTAAATAGCAGGAACAGATCTAGCTGAACACTGTGAGCAGGACGCACTGCACTAAATGTAAATAGCAGGAACAGATCTAGCTGAACACTGTGAGCAGGACGCACTGCACTAAATGTAAATAGCAGGAACAGATCTAGCTGAACACTGTGAGCAGGACGCACTGACTGCACTAAATGTAAATAGCAGGAACAGATCTAGCTGAACACTGTGAGCAGGACGCACTGCACTCAATGTAAATAGCAGGAACGGATCTAGCTGAACACTGTGAGCAGGACGAACTGCACTAAATGTAAATAGCAGGAACAGATCTAGCTGAACACTGTGAGCAGGACGCACTGCACTAAATGTAAATAGCAGGAACGGATCTAGCTGAACACTGTGAGCAGGACGCACTGACTGCACTAAATGTAAATAGCAGGAACGGATCTAGCTGAACACTGTGAGCAGGACGCACTGCACTAAATGTAAATAGCAGGAACGGATCTAGCTGAACACTGTGAGCAGGACGCACTGCATTAAATGTAAATAGCAGGAACAGATCTAACCTAATCTAGCTAACTCAAATCAAATGACACTGTCTGTCTCTCTCTCTATCAGCACACCGGAACACACTACACAGGGCCGCCGTGCAGGCGGCCTTATATAGTGTGGGGCGTGTACTAAATCCCCTGAGCCATAATTGGCCAAAGCCACCCTGGCTTTGGCCAATTACAGCTCTCTCTACTGACGGCGCTTTGATTGGCCAAGCATGCGGGTCATAGTGCATGCTTGGCCAATCATCAGCCAGCAATGCACTGCGATGCCGCAGTGAATTATGGGCCGTGACGCGCCACACGAATTTGGTGCGAACGGCCCATAACGTTCGCAATTCGACGGACGGTCGAACAGCCGATGTTCGAGTCGAACATGCGTTCGATTCGAACACGAAGCTCATCCCTAGTGATTATAGAGGTCGGGATTGTTCCTTAGCAATCCATGCTAATAGTCTACCCATTTTTTCCCCTTGTTCAAATATTCTTTGAGTTTGGACTAGCTGTGGTTTATGTACCTTGGCTATTCTCAAAAGCATCACCTCTCTAAAAGCCATTTTCATATCTTGTCCCGTGATAGGGTTAGCCATAAGGGCATATCTAGATTCAAGGGATTGGGCCCTGTTCTCAGCCTCCTCCAGTGTTATCTGATCAATTTTACGTTCCCTAGCTATAGAGGAGAGGTAGCATCCTCTAATAAAGGCCTTGAAAGCATCCCAGTCAATACCCGTAGAGGCAGTACCAGCGTTTATCTGCCAGTACTGTCTGATCATTGCAGCGATTTCGAATTCTACAGTGGGATGAGATATCCAAAATCTGGACAGACGCCAGATTCTATCGGTTGGGGGTGTCCCTGTTTGTATATCACAGATCAGAGGTGAATGGTCTGAGATGCCCCTGGGGAGGAGCTTAACCTCTCTAATCCTAAACCAAACAGTCCCGCCCATCTAGATAGGGTCGAGTCAGTAGGCGGGTCTGGGGTGAGCCTGTCCAGGGAGGGGTTCGGAGCAAAATTAAAGTCTCCTGCCGAAAGAATATTATCTGTAGAATATTGGGCCAAGAGGGGGATAATAACATGTAGGAGGGAGATGTCAGCCAGAGGTGGCATATATAAGCCCACCACTACCATTTCAACCGTGTCAATACGTGCATGAAGTAGAACATAACATCCCCCAGGGTCCAGCTTAACAGCCATCAATTTAAAATTAAGGGACTTGTGAATTAATATACTTACTCCACGGGAATATCCCGAGTAGGTAGCATGAAAGTGTCGCCCCACCCAGGTACGCTTAAGACTCAGAATTCTGCTACCCACTAGATGCGTCTCCTGTAGGATACATATATGGGGAGTATATAAGGAGCATTTGATTTTATTGTTGAGCCCCCGGACATTCCAGGAGAGGACCTTTAGTGGGGCCATGAGTTGGAGGAGCTAAAAAAATTACTGGATAGTTCACAGTTTGCTGAACACTGGGGGAGTGTTTCCTCCGCTGGCACGTCGCCCAAACAGACCCGCCACCCAGATGGGCAACAGATCTTCAAGGCCACATCACCCGTAGAGTATATTCACTATCATTTATCTGTCTGAAATACAAAAAATGAACACAAAGAAACAACAACAAACCCAAACCTAAACACCCATCTCATCCCTCCCTACACTCTGCTGAACATAGCAATAGGTGTTTAGTACCCAAACCCAACCAAAAACAGAAAATCAAATAATCCGTAGTTAGGAAGGTCTCCTATGAGGGCAGTGCGACTAGACAATAAACCCGGAATACACTTCCCACCAGGGAGGGGGGTGGAGACTGAGACTCCGCATAGCGTATTTTCCTGGAGGCATCAGATAAGTAGGGATCACAACTTGGATAAAATTTATGCCACTTCATTAACAGCAGTTTTCTCTTAGTTTCCCACATCACATCATACAGACATATAACTATTAGCCTCGGTCACAGTAACGATCCCAGACCTGCACTGCCTCCCCCCATCCCAACCCCACCAGCCCCGTCCAGGCAGGACATTGGCCCAAGTCTGTGAGCACATCGGGAAGGGAGGAGGCAAAAATCCCCAGGCCACCAGTATAGACACCCCTCTCGTCACCACTGCACAAACCCGGCATCATAGCTCCCTCGTTTGTCCCCTATTATTCCACCCGGAAGAATAATAATGCCCATCCATTAGTCACCAGCAGCTGGCACATGTCTTCCAGTAACTTTGTGTACAATAGTCTCAGGCAAATCTATGAGTGGTATCCGAAAGGTGCATATTTTACTCCAATAGTCAAATAGCCGCTGTATCCAGACTCAGGGGGGGGACCTGACAGATCAGTGAGTCAAGTATGCTTGGGCCGTTGCCAGTCAACCCACCGCTCTGTGCTCAACAAGGGCCGCAAAGAGATTGTGAATAGGCCATGTCCCCTAAGGCGGGGGTAACCGGGGGTCGAGGGGCACCATATCTTAGGAGGGGATCGGGGGGTCATCAAATCACTGCAACAGCGAAAAGAGGCTAACAGAAAAAGAGGAGCAGCACCAACCCCTGGCTTTCCCATTAATTGTCTCGGGGTAGAGTGTCAATCCAATGGGATGCCTCATCTGGGGAGGTAAAAAACTTGGTTGTCTCTCCATCCACCACCCGCAACCGAGCCGGGAACATCATATTGTACTTCATGCCTCTGGCGCGGAGTTGGGCCTTAACCTGGTCGAATGTGCGCCGGAGCCTCTGCGTCTCCACTGAAAAAACCGGGAACAACATGATCTTAGCGTTCTCATGTCGTAGTTCTCCCGTCTTCCTCGCCTCTCGCAAGACAAGGTCCCGGTCACGAAAGTTCAACAGTCGGAATATGAAGGTTCTCGGCGGCGCCCCGGGCGGACCCCTGGCTGATGGCATTCTGTGCGCTCGCTCGACCACGAAAATAGGGGGAGAATGCAGCTTGTGGCAGGAGCGATCGTAGCAGTTGTTCGGTATAGGCCGCTGGATCACGGTCCTCCACCCCCTCCGGGAGTCCCACCGGGCGGAGGTTATTTCTCCGATTCCTGTTCTCCTGGTCTTCTGCACGGGACTCCATTGTTTTCATTTTAACTTGTAGAGTGCGGATGGAGTTGCCATGCGTTCGGATCACGTCCTCCGTGTCTCCCACCCTCCGCTCTGTCTCAGAGCCTGTCGCGGTGTTTATCCAGATCACATCTTATCAGGCCCATCTCCATCTGCATTTGTTCTATCTTCGCCGTCAGTGTAGTCTGACAGCCTGTGATTGCTTGCATGAGGGCATTGAACTGATCAGTCCCCAGGGGAGATTGCTCCGGCTGTTCAGTTTGGGACGCCATATTGGAGTTGCAGGATACACGTGGGCCCCGTGGAGACTGCAGAGTTTTCTGAGTCGGTTGCCTCCTGCGCTGCGATCCAGAGGTTCTCCTTTTCATGCCCAGTGGTAACCGGTTCTGCAACAGTAAGTTAGGGGTAAGATAGATCCTTACAAACGGATAATCAGGCCATCCAGGTGCGGAGCTCCAGACACACATGCCCGTCTAGGTCGCCATCTTGACCACGCCCCCAGGTTTACTACCAATTTAAATGCACATATAATCTTATGGGAAGATTGAGGGTGAAATGAATGGTCTGGTGGTCTCTTTAAGACAGAGACCGCCATCAGTGTTTACTTAGAAAGGAAGTCATCCATGGCGTTCTCTGTATTTGGCTCACTACAGGCTTCCTTTATTAGCATATGTATTCAATTCATATTTAACGTTGTGTTTTTTTCTTGACTCATGGATATGAAGATTCTGAATGAATGGCCTGCGTTTACAACCTGCGTGACGGTCAGAACAATACTCCGCCTGGCGCTTCCTACGCCGCATCCATTCTTCTTTTGTGACTCTGTCAAAGGAAACGCTCTATTTGTGAACAATATTGACACGAGGTAAAAATTTCCCCCGTTGTTATGAATGTGCTCAGATGCGCCTCCGAAGCCAAATCGATAACACAATGGAAGCGGCACAGCGTGGCGTTCCTGAAGGGGACCGGCGTGCGGCGTGCGATCCGACTGTCAGTCAATAGTCTACGCACAATTAAACTTCCGCCCCATAAACTCGCTCCGCTAAATAGATCTAACAATTAAAAAAAAAAATTGATGCAGCAGATGAGTTCATTATCGTCAATCCTGACGACGCAGCGTGTTATCTCGTTTGCGACCGAGGAACTTAACCCCTTAGCACCGACCGTACGCACATATGCGGCCTCGGCTTTAAGGGATTATACCGGGGTGGTGCCTGCAGCTTTCTTAGAGCGGGCGGTCGGCTCTTTAGGGATAACAACCGACGAGGCTAAAAGCCACTCAGCTGTTATCCTAAAAGAGCAGGAGGGGATGCCCCGCCGCCTTCTGCCGCTCTTCCTGGGCCTCCCGTACCACCGAGAGACCCGATCCACGGTCCGCCACTTCCGCCGGCTAGGCTGAGACTGGAACGAAGCTGGAAACGGCTTCGTTCCAGTCTCCTATGTGAAAACAGGGGAGCGACGTCACAACGTCGCTCCCAGTTTACTCGGCTGCCAATGGCGACGATTAAAAAAAAAATGACAGTGTTCAGAATCGCCGTTCTTGGTTTACTTTACTGTTTTATTTTTTTTTTAATTCATGAATGTGTCTTTTTCCCAAAAAAATTGCAGTTGAAAGGCCGCTGCGCAAATACAGTGTGACAAAAATATTGTAACGATCACCATTTTATTCTCTAGGGTCTCTGCTAAAATATATATATATATATATATATATATATATATATATATATATATATATATATATATATATATATCGTTTGGGGGTTCTAAGTAATTTTCTAGCAAAAAAATATGGATTTTAACTTGTAAGCAACAAATGTCATAAATAGGCTTAGGCATGACAGGGTTAACCCTTGAATGTCATCCCCGGCAGTCCCTGGGGTGGCGACGCGGCTTTTGTATCCTGTGGATACTGTGATTGGCTCCCACAGCTGTTACCTGATTGGGAAGTCTAATAAAACAAAATATATAAAAAATATTTTAAAAGAGTTTAACCACTTCAGCCCCGGAAGGATTTACCCCCCTCAATGGCCAGGCCATTTTTTGCGATACGGCACTGCGTTACTTTAACTGACAATCGTGCGACGCTGTACCAAAACAAAAATGATGTCCCTTTTTTCCAACAAACAGAGCTTTCTTTTGGTGGTATTTGATCACCTATGCGGTTTTTATTTTTTGTGCTATAAACAAAAAAAGAATATCCCCAAGAAATATATAAAAAGACAAATGTATTCAACAGTTTAGGCCGATATGTATTCTTCTACATATTTTTGGTAAAAAAAAAATAAAACAATAAGCGTATATTGATTGGTTAGGGGATAGATTTATGGCATTTTTATTTATTTATTTATTTTTTTTACTAGTAATGGCGGCGATCAGCGATTTTTAGTGGGACTGCATCATTGCGGTGGACAGATCAGACACCTAACTGACATTTTTTACACTTTTTTGGGAACCAGTGACATTAATACAGTGATCAGTGTTAAAAATATGCACTGTCACTGCACTAATGACACTGGCAGGGAAGGGGTTAACATCAGGTGCGATGAAGGGGTTAAATGTGTTCCCTCTTCGTGATTACTACCTGTATGGGCTACTGTGTATAAACAGAAAAGTCAGTGCTACTACCCAGATAGCAGAGGTCCCAGGTGCTCGATCCACAGTCGCTGGCTGAGTACAGTAATGTAGAAAAAATGATCCGCGCTCCGGTTCTTGCTCTTGAAATTTCTTCATTTTATTGAATAGCCACAGGGAACAAACGCACATTAATTCAGTTGGCGTGTTTCAGCCTATAAGGCCTTAGTCTTAGTCTATAACCACTATGGTTATGACTAAGGCCTTATAGGCTGAAACACGTCAACTGACTTAATCTGCGTTTGTTCACTGAGGCTATTCAATAAAATGAAGAAATTTTAAGAGCAAGAACCGGAGTGTGGATCATTTTTTCTACATGGGATACTGTGTGACTAGGGAAACACACAGATCCGTCTTCCCGCTTAGCAGGTAGACATATCTCAGCGCCCTCCCCCGACAGAACGGAGATCTGCCTTGTTTACTTCGGCAGATCCCCGTTTTGTCTCTGTGGGGAATGATCACAGGCGGCTCCCCCACTGGCCAATCGCATGCGTCCATGAATGCTAGTGCACGAATCGCCGTACCGGTATGGCGATTTGTGCAGCCGAGCCACCTTGCCGCAGTAAATCTACGGTGGGTGGTCGGCAAGTAGTTAAAGCAACCTCGTCTTTCACACACATACCACCATTCAAACTCGCAGTATGTGTATGTAAACTTATTATATAAATTGAACCAGACATGTGACGAAACACCACAAACGTCGGCGTGAGACCAATATTTCTAGGGCTTTAATTCTAAATTGATAACCTGTAAAAGCTATTAAAGTGTTTCTAAACCCACATCATAAAAAACGATCAATAAATGGTGTATTTCATGCTGCTCATACTCACTCAGTCACAATGAGATTCCTTTTCTGCATTCTGCAAAAAACCTGGTTGATCTGCTGCTCTCTATCTCCCCCTCCTGTCCATGTCCCCACTGCAGTTGGGGATTTTGCAGTGTTGGCAGCTCTGCACATGCTCAGTTTTCCGTGTATTTTCTACCTGCAGCATGTTCTCCCTATCATGTCTGAGCAGCCCATGTGACTATAAAGTCACAGATGTGGGCGTATACGCAGTGGTAAATGACAGCCCACTCCCTCCCTCCCTCCTCTATGCCCACTAAATAGCTAAACACGTAGACATGTACATGTAGATTTACTAACATATCTCTTTGTTTCTTATCCCCTTTGCAGGAAGGAGAGGCTGACAAGATGGTTCCCTGTGTACAGAGCTCTGTGCTGATTATCAACACAGAGCTCTGGGCTGTGATTACACACAGCCGATCAGTAGGTCCGGACTGTGAATCCTGACAGTCTCCTGCTGTGTATAATTACAGCAGGTGCTGGGCGGGGGGTGAGCCTTAAACCCTGAAGTAGTGAAGTAGACAGCGATGTACTAGTATGTGGCTTTGCCTGCAGTAAAATGCGGGTGGGCGGTCGCCAAGTGGTTAAAAATGTTATTGTCATGTTGATGAGGGGAAGGGAAGCAACCAGGTATAGCAAAAAAATACGCAGATCAAACTTCAGCATTAACCACTTCAGCTCCGGAAGGTTTACCCCCCTCATGACCAGGCCATTTTTTGCGATACGGTACTGCATTACTTTAACTGACAATTGCGCAGTCGTGTTTGTTCCCCATAAACAGAGCTTTCTTTTGGTGGTATTTGATCACCTCTGCAGTTTTTATTTTTTGCACAATAAACAAAAAAAAAGACCGATAATGTTGAAAAAAAAAAAAAAACATTTTACTTTCTGCTATAAAAAATTCCCAATAAAAAAAAAATATAAAAAATCGAATTTCTTCATCAATTTAGGCCAATGTGTATTCTGCTACATATTTTTGGTAAAAAAAAATCCCAATAAGCGTATATTGATATATATATATATATTGTTTTGCGCAAAAGTTATCGCGTCTACAAAATAGGGGATATATTTATGGTAATGGCGGTGATCAGTGAATTTTAGCGGGACTGCGACATTGCGGCGGACAGATCGGACACTTTTGACACTTTTTTGGGACTATTGGCATTTATACAGCGATCAGAGCTAAAAATATAATATAATAGCCACTAATTACTGTATAAATGTCAGGGAAGGGGATAACGCTAGGGAGGCGATCAAGGGGTTAAGTGTTCCCTAGGGAGGTGTTTCTAACTGTGGGGGGGGGGAGGGGACTGACAGGGAATAGAGAGAGAGAGTTCGCTGTTCCTGATTACCAGAAACGGCAGATCTCTCTCTACTTCCCTGACAGAACGAGGATCTTGTCTATTTACATTGACAGATCCCCGTTCTATCTCTCTCTGGAGCGATCGCGGGTGGCCGGAGGACATCGCGGCCGCACACATCGGCTCCGGCGTCGCACCGCGGGAGCGTGCACGCCCCCCCAATAGTTTTTTAAAGCGGCCAACTTACAAAGACGACGATTCGCACAGCTGTGCCAACCTGCCACTGTACAACTGTGGTGGCTGGTCGGCAAGTAGTTAAAGGGAATTATTAACAAAAATAATTTCTGATTCATTACTGTTGCGGAAAAAAAGGTAAGTACATAATGTTAGGTAATGTGTAGATTGGGACTAATTTAGGTGCAGCGGGGGGGGGGGGGGGTAATGTGTCTGTATTATGTAATATCAGCCCCTCCACAGCCCAATGTTACATTGTTTCATCTCCCCCCCCCCTCTTATCCCTTTCAGCCTGTGTACATAGCAGAGGCTCCCGGGGGCTTCTGGGTAATTTGCATGTGCGGGGTCACTTGTAATGATTTCCTCCTCCACAGTGCGGTCAGCGCCGAATGAAAAGAACGATTTTCTCAGTGAATTATGAAACATAAACGCACAGAGAGGCCGGGATAATTACTGTGTCAATTGGGGAAGATTTGATTACAGCAGAATCCTTATCACTCCTCCGCTACCGATCCCAAATTTCCGATTCGTCTATCAGAGGCGAGCAAAGCATCCGGAGGATTCCTGGTGCTGCAGGACTACAAGTTTTAGAATGTCCAATGATAGGACTTCATTCCTAAAGAGGAGACAGATACAAGGATACAATGTAACCGAAGCACAGTGGATAGAGATGATACAATGTAACCGAAGCATAGTGGATGGAGATGATACAATGTAACCGAAGCACAGTGGATAGAGATGATACAATGTAACTGAAGTACAGTGGATGGAGATGATACAATGTAACCGAAGCACAGTGGATGGAGATGATACAACGTAACCGAAGCACAGTGGATGGAAATGATACAACGTAACTGAAGCACAGTGGATGGAGATGATACAATGTAACCGAAGTACAGTGGATAGAGATGATACAACGTAACCGAAGCACAGTGGATGGAGACGATACAATGTAACCGAAGCACAGTGGATAGAGATGATACAATGTAACCGAAGCATAGTGGATGGAGATGATACAATGTAACCGAAGCACAGTGGATAGAGATGATACAATGTAACTGAAGTACAGTGGATGGAGATGATACAATGTAACCGAAGCACAGTGGATGGAGATGATACAACGTAACCGAAGCACAGTGGATGGAAATGATACAACGTAACTGAAGCACAGTGGATGGAGATGATACAATGTAACCGAAGTACAGTGGATAGAGATGATACAATGTAACTGAAGCACAGTGGATGGAGATGATACAATGTAACTGAAGCACAGTGGATGGAGATGATACAATGTAACCGAAGTACAGTGGATAGAGATGATACAATGTAACTGAAGCACAGTGGATGGAGATGATACAATGTAACTGAAGCACAGTGGATGGAGATGATACAATGTAACTGAAGTACAGTGGATGGAGATGATACAATGGGGTGGATTTACTAAGAACAATGCGCTGCGCCAGTTCATACCTAAACCCCTTCAGCCCCGGAAGATTTTACCCCCTTCCTGACCAGAGCACTTTTTGCGATTCGGCACTGCGTCGCTTTAACTGACAATTGCGCGGTCGTGCGGCGCTGCACCCAAACAAAATTGACATCCTTTTTTCCCCACAAATAGAGCCTTTTTTTGGTGGTATTTGATCACCTCTGCGGTTTTAATATTTTGCGTTATAAGCAAAAAAAGAGCGACAATTTTGAAAAAAAAGCAATATTTTTTACTTTTTGCTATACTTAATATCCCCCTAAAATATATAAAAAAAAATTTTATTCCTCAGTTTAGGCCGATACGTATTCTTCAACATGTGTGTGTGCGGCGGTCGGCAAGCCGTTAATCGGTGCGCTGGAAAAGTCATTAACTGAACGTGCGAGCCGGCGCACTTTGAAGCGCAAAACGATAATAAATATGTAAACTGCAATTGTCGCTAGGGTAACTGTTGTTTTCTTATTGATAATAGCGCTCGCCCAATACAATTGGTTCATTTCATCTAATTAGGTGTGTCTTGTTAGGCAATTAGTAGGTATACTCAGTTAATTAACCCTTTTGATGCTAATCTCATTCCTATCACTTCTAATATATCTTTTGAAATTTTCTTTTTTTTTTTTTTTTACACAAATCTTTCAATACATTACAAAGAACAGAGAAGTGTTTCTAAACCCAATAAATTAATATTTTCAGATCTTGATCTTTAAGGGTGACCATACACTGCAATCAGTTAGATCTTAAAAAAATAGATTTAGAGCCTGTTTGATTTCCTATAATTTTAAGTAATTGTTCAAGTGCGTCTTCCTATTACCTATTTTGCCGAAATATCGAGTTGTACAGAGACTGGCCAATCAGATTGCATAGTGCATGACCATCTTAAGTGCCAAATTTGGAATGTAGATGTGCCATGACCCACTTGTAACTTCCTAACGATATTTCTTGGGCATTATACAAGGCACATGAGAAACCACCTTTTTTCAAGACATACTAGAGTGATCAGGAATCTTCAAACTACGGCTCTCCAGCTGTTGTGGGACTACACATCCCATGAGGCATTGCAAAACATTCACAGACATGACTAGGCATGATGGGAATTGTAGTTCCTGAACAACTGGAGGGCCGTAGTGTGAAGACCCCCTGTGCTAGACCATTATAATCCCTCCTGAATTGGGAGTGTGGCATCTACCCAACTTCTCTCTGCTGGTGGACACAACCTACATCTATAGAGATATATTTGGGCAGCACAGTGGTGTAGTGGTTAGCACTTTCACCTAGCAGCAAAAAGGGTCGCTGGTTTGAATCCCGCCCGTGACACCATCTGCCTGGAGTTTGCATGTTCTCCCTGTGCCTGTGTGGGTTTCCTCCAGCTACTCCGGTTTCCTCCCACACTCTAAAAACATGCTGGTTGGTAAATCGGATCCTGTCTAAATTGGCCCTAATATGTCTGAATGTGTGTTAGGAACCCACACAAACACCAGCCCATGTTTAAAAAAAAAAAACTATTTTATTTTCAAATAAGGATCATCTATTCCTCAGAGAACAGTAAGCGGGGCATGGTGGTGGGAAGAAATTAGCAGCAGTACAAGCAACTTCCTGTAGGGGGCGTGATGTCAACCCCGTGTGCTGGCCCCTGCTTCCGGGAACCAGATATGCGCCACAGGTACACACCTCCGCGCATACAGCAGTTGCGCATCTCACATACACAGCGGTCACGCATCTAGATGCAGGAACCCAATGTTTATGGAAATTAATAGTAAAGCAGATGCAGATTTCCAGTACTGGACTAACAAATGTCTCTAGTGAAAGGCAACTGGTGTTTTCTATTAAACAAGGTCTACATGGGCCATTGACATGCATCACAGTTGAACTTAGGAATGTGTCTTTGCAAAGTGAAACTAAATGAAATCCTTTCTTATTTTTGCTTGGGGATAGAGTGCAGAGGGATTAGAAGTCTTGTCAGTTTTTGGGGATGTCTGCACCCCTGATAGGGTGAAGACACCTCCCAAATTTTGCCAGTTTCTCCTTCAAATTTATTCACTTCCTGTCATGTAGCCAAACAGGAAGTGAGGGTAAAACCCTACCAATGTCTTTCCTTGGGGACACACAGTTCAATCAAAATAGCTTCCCCATTAGGTAAATTGCACTCTAGCATTTTGCTCTGTACACCCCAAATTATTAGGTATCTTGGACTTTGGGGTTTATTTACTAAAGGCAAATCCACTTTGCACTACAAGTGCACTTGGAAGTGCAGTTGCTGGAGATCCGAGGGGGACATGTAAGGAAAATAAAAAAAGCAGCATCTTTGCTTCTACATGATTGGATGATAAAATCACCAGTGCTTCCCCTCAGATTTACAGCGAGTACACTTGTATTGCAGAGTGGATTTGCCTTTATTAAACCCAAAATACATAATAATGTGGGGTGTACACAACAAAGTGTTAGAGTCCAATTTGCCTAATGGGGATACTAATTAGATTGACCTGTGTGTCCCCAAGGAAAGACATTGGTAGGTTTTTACCCTCACTTCCTGTTTGGCTATGTGACAGGAAGTGAAGACAATTTTCAGAAAAGGGACACAAATAGGGTTGCCACCTCATCCCTTTAAACCCGAACACATATTAATTACACAGGTTCTGTGGCTGATTAAGGTGGTAATTAAACTCACTTAGTGTCTTACCTGCATTCAATTAGCCACAGAACCCGTGTAATTCATATGTGTTCGGGTTTAAAGAGATGAGGTGGCAACTCTAGACACAAAGCCCAACCTAAAATAGACAAGCAGGGGTTCTAACACTCACTTGGTTTCCCACAATTAGAATAGTATTGTCTTGAGCTTGATTTTAGCTCAGTGCTCTAAATCTCAACCTTGTCCTCAAGTACCCCCAACAGGCCATGTTTGCAGGTTTTCCTTCATCTTGCCCAGGTGCTTTAAATCACAGTCAATGGCTTGGTATTTTGGACAGCTATTTTAGCTAAGATAAATTCCCAAAACATGTCCTGTCGGGGGTACTTGAGGACTGAGAACCACTGCGCTAAAATGGAAAATTGAATACTTACAGCTCTGTAATTTTCATTTCCTGGTGCCTATCCATGCATATGATACCATGAAGGCACCAGGAAAGTAGCTTTGTAGACAAATCACACGTTTTTTTGTTTTGCCATGCCAATCAGCCTAGTTAAGCTGCAGCTGGGAAATCCGTTGCATGAAAATTAACAAAACACATAAAATATAAAAATTTGCTACAAATTTTATTGGTCAACAAAACAGGACTTGGAAAATAGCAAGGAAAGCAAAAAACACATGTATGTTAACCACTTGACCAACGGGCACCCCCTTCCTAACCAGACCAATTTTCAGCTTTCGGTGCTCTCACACTTTGAATGACAATTACTCAGTCATACAACACTGTACCTATATGAAATGTTTGTCATTTTTTTCACACAAATAGAGCTTTCTTTTGGTGGTATTTAATCACCGCTGGGTTTTTTATTTTTTGTGCTGTAAATCAAAAAAGACGGAAAATTAGGTAAAAAAAAAAAAAAAATTTTTTTGTTAAAATTTATTGCAGAGTATTAGCGAGTATTGCAGAGTATTGGCAGAGTATTGGCGAGTATTGCAGAGTATTAACGAGTATTGCAGAGAATTACATACTTTTGCCAGAGTATTGCAGAGTATTGCATTGTATTGGCAGAGTATTGATTAGTAGTGGTAGAATATGGGCACTGAGCAGCGTTGTGGGCTGGATCTGTAGTGCCCACAGCGCTGCAAACGATCTCTCCCCCTCTCCCTCTCACATCTCACACTGTACCAATCGGTACAGAGAGGGAAGGGAGGAACCGGTGTCATAGGTGAAGGAAGGAAGCGGCGTCAGAGAGGGGAGGGAGGAACCGGCGTCATGAAATGTTTGTTTACAAGTGATGCTCCGTCATTTGATCACGTGGTAAACCGCCGCTATCAGCGGCCGTTTACCGTGATGCGGGACCCGGCGGTCACGGATGTTCCCGGGTGCGCGCCCCAGGGGGCGCGCAGGAGCGCGATTCTGTAAAGACGTCCCACGGACGTGCACCCAGAATAAGCCGACCGCGCTGTAACAGTCTTTCGGCTATGGCCCGGTCGGCATGTGGTTAATTTGAGACGCTAACAGAATATGGTTTTGAGGTCTGACCATTTTGCAGAGGAAATTAACAGGAGTGCTCTCACAAACGGACATCTATTAAGGATTTAAACATTACAATGTAACTGAAGGATGAGGGATGGAGATGATTAAATGTAACTGAGGGATGGAGATGATACAATGTAACTGAGGGATGGACAATGGGGGAATTTAAAATACAACTAAAGCTGGCCATAGATGGATTCAAATGTGGTCAGTTCAGCAGGGATCCATGCATAGCCATTCCTGCTCGTTAGAAGACGATCTAATTGATCTGTTGATTGGGAGTGTTAGAAAACGTTTCCCAATCAGCGGTGGCAGTGTCAATCAGTGGGAACGGTGTATTCTGAGAGCGGAGGTTTCCCGCTCTCAGAATACAATGGCACGGCAGGGAGGATTCCTCCATCCATTTCACTTGTGTGGGTGGAGGAATCAATTATTTTGCTTAAGAGTTAATGACTGACATCAATCAGAGAGGGGGGAACTCTCCATTTATTACTTTTTATACTCCCTGTTCACTCTATATTTGGCATTTGCCAGTGAAGATACAATACTGTATACTGACATAAAGGATGCCAAGGTTTCTATGTAACATCCAAAAGAAGAACCACCACAAGTCCAGTGTCTGTCTGCATCTGTAGGGCACAGGTGTCGGCCAAGTAGCGTTCCTCTCCATAAAGACACGGATGAACGAGTTTGGGGTGGAGGAACCTAACTGGCCTGCACGAAGTCCTGACCTCAACCCGATAAAACCCCTTTGGGATAAATTAGAGCGGAGACTGTGAGTCGGGCCTTCTCACCCAACATCAGTGCCCGACCTCACAAATGTGTTTCTGGAAGAATGGTCAAACATTCCCATAGACACACTCCTAAAACTTGTGGACAGCCTTCCCAGAAGAGTTGAAGCTGTTATAGCTGCAAAGGGTGGGCCAGCCCAATATCGAACCCTACGGACTAAGACTAGGATGTCATTAAAGTTCAAGGCAGGTGTCCCAATACTTTTCGTAAGAAAGTGTATGTCTGATTGGTCTAAACCTGAGCTACTTGGTGCCACCTAAGTTATGTGGTTTGATGCGTGTGCCCAGTGCCACCTTGAGCCGGAGCACATGCCATCCTTTACAATATGTAAATTAGTAAATAGCATTTTTTGCGCTTGAAAAGACAGAAAAATCTGTAATTCTCCCAGAACACGTGTGGAAATCCGAGAACTAATCAGAGACCTGTGCTTTGTGCCCCCTCGCCTGTCGTCCTCTCTGCCAATGAACGGCACGACGTCTGAACAAATGAGCGGCCTGGCACGTGACGCCGGTGAGGTTAAATAGCGGAGATTACCTTCCTCTTCAGACGATTGTTCTCCTCGACAGGCGCGAGGTTGGAGCGCGGTCCCGGCTTGGAGTGATGATGAATCACACGCTATGGGGGGGGCAGAAGAAGCCATGGAGCAGAACGGGAGGACACGGCGGGATGACTCATTCGGCAACTGGCCTGGAGTGAGAACCCGAATGAACTCTATTTACACAGATCCGCATCATTTTATTTACTGGCCGCCGGTGGAGCAGCCGGGTGGAATCTTTACCCAGAAGCCCCAGCGGTGAACGATGGGGGCAATTAAAGAGAACCCATCAGGACAGAAATATGGGTGCTGACTTTGCTTTTGAAGGCTCCGTCTCGGAGCTGTCATCTTTCACTGCTTAGTGAGTCAGTGACCCAAAAGAAGCATGAAACCAAGTGACGCCTCATTTCACCTAAAATGCATACGCTTGGCCTGATTCAGCGAATCGTCAAGTAGCAAATAAAATATAAATGTGACAGATTCAGAGTGATGACCTTCAGAAAGACGTCACTGATATGTGAAAATATAATAAAGTTTAAAAGAAAAAAAACAATTTTATATATATATATAAACAGCGGGTGAAATAAGCATTGAACACGTCACCATTTTTCTATGTAAATATATTTCTAAAGGTGACATTGACATGAAATTGTCACCACATGCCGGTAACAACCCATCCAATCCATACATACAAAGACACCACAAAACAAATGAGTTAGAAAATGAAGTTCAGTGTAATAAAAATGGAATGAGACCGGGAAAAAGTATTGAACACCCTAACTGAAATGTATTTAACACTTGGTACAAAATCCTTTATTGGTAATGACAGCTCCAAGAAGCAGGCTCCTGTATGGAGAAACGAGTCGTATGCGTTGCTCGGGTGTGATTTTGGCCCATTCTTCCACATGGTCTTCAAATCTTGAAGGCTCCGTGGACCTCTTCTATGAACTCTGATCTTCAGTTCTTTCGATAGATTTTCTATTGGATTTAAGTCATGTGATTGGCTGGGCCATTCTAGTAGTTTTATTTTTTTTTCTTCTAACCAGTTGAGAGTTTCCTTGGCTTTGTGTGTTGGGATCATTGTCTTGCTGAAATGTCCGCCCTCGTTTTCATCTTCATCATCCTGGTAGATGGCAGCAGATTTTTATCAAGAATGTCTTGGTACATTTTTCCATTCATCCTTCCTTCAATGACATGAAGTTTGCCAGTACCGTATGCTGAAAAACAGCCCCACACCATGATGTTCCCACCTCCAAACCTCACTGTTGGTATGGGGGGTGTTTTGGGGTGATGAGCCATCAGACCTCCAAACATGGTGTGTATTATGGCATCCAATTTTGGTCTCATCTGACCAGACGATATTCTCCCCGTATTTCACAGGCTTGTCTAAATGTTGTGCAGCAAACTTTAAACGACCTTCAACATGCTTTTTTTCAGCAATGGAGTCTTGCATACAGGCCATGGTGGGTGAGTGCATTACTTATTGTTTTCTTTGAAACAATTTTACCTGCTAATTCCAGGTCTTTCTGAAGCTCTCCACAAGTGGTCCTTGGCTCTTGGACAACTCTTCTAATAATTGTTTTCACTCCTCTGTCAGAAATCTTGAGAGGAGCACACCTGGTCGTAGGCGGTTTATGGTGAAATTACCTTCTTTCCACTTCCAAATTATGGTCCCAACAGTGCTCACCGGAACATTCAGAAGTTTAGAAATCCTTCTGTAACCAATGCCATCAGTATGTTTTGCAACAAAAAGGTTGCAAAGGTCTTGAGAGAGCTCTTTGCTTTTACCCATCATGAGATGTTTCTTGTGTGACACCTCGGTAATGAGACACCTTTTTATAGGCCATCAGTTCAGACTGAACCAGCTGATATTAATTTGCACTAACAAGGGGCAGGATTGCTTTCTAATTACTGATAGATTTCAGCTGGTGCCTTGGCTTTCCATGTGTTCCCTTTCTTATATATATATATATATATATATATATATATATATATATATATATATATATATATATATATATATATATATATATATATATATATATACACACACGCACATAATTGAATCTTTTTTTTTTTTTTTACATATCAGTGACATAAAGACATAAAGGGGTTGATCTACTAAAGGCAAATAGACTGTGCACTTTGAAGTTGCTCCAGAGCTTAGTAAATGAGGTAAAGATTCACTTTGCAAAGAGTACCCAATTACGTGCAAGGAAAAAAAAAACCACAATCATGCTTGCACATGATTGGATATGGATGTTTGCAAAGCTTCTGCTCATTTACTAAGATCTGCAACTGCACTTTGCAAAGTGCACAGTGTATTTGACTTTAGTAAATTAACCCCATACTGTATATATGTATATATAGATCTTTTTTATTTATGTATCACTGGCATCTGTTTGAAAGTCGTTGCTGAAGCTGTCATCTTTATATTTTGTTCTCTACTTAATGATGCTCTGAATCAGACCAAGCATATGCATATTGGGTGAAGCGATGCATCACTGGTTATATAAATATGTACTGGCAGTTCTCTGGGACCTATACAGACTGTCATTGATATGTAAAATGATAATAAAGTTTATTACAAATATATATATAGATATGTAAAAATATGTTAAAAAGTTCAATATGTAAAAATACACATTATACGCGTATACATGAAGTATATATCTAATAAAAAATCATTAAAAATATATATATAAAATTTTCTTTTTTTACATATAATATATATATATATATATATATATATATATATATATATTTTTTACATATCAGTGACATATACATACTGTGTATATATTTATATATAGATCTGTTTTTTTTTTTCTTTTTAAACTTTATTATATTTTTATGTATTACTGACATCTTTTTGAAAGTCGTTGCTCTGAAGCTGTCATCTTTATATTTTGTTCACTACTTGGCAATGCTCTGAATCAGACCAAGCATATGCATATTGGGTGAAGTGATGTGTCACTGGTTACACGCTTGTTTTGTATGTAAAAAAAAACCAAAATAAATGATGGATGTGTGTGTGTGTTTGTATATATATATGTGTGTGTGTATCCCCTTTGCGCCAACCATATGCAAATTTGCGTTCATGGCTTTAAGGAGTTAAAGGAGTTAAACAGGCATCACCCCGGTACCGTTTTTATAGCCAGCGGTTGGCTCTTTAGTGCTAAAAAAACCAATGTGGCTAAAAGCCGCTCGGCTGTTATCCTAAAGAACGGGAGGGGACGTCCACCCCTCTCCTGCCGCCTTCTGCCGCTCTTCCCGGGCCTCCCGTCCCACCGCGAGACCAAGACCACCATACGGCGGGTCTCCGATGTAAAATCCCAGAAGCGACGTTACAACGTCACTTACCGGTTTACTCGGCTGCCAATGTCGCAGGTTTTTAAAAAAAAACAGTATTCAGAATCGCAGATTTTGGCATTCCGAATACTTTTAAGTGCAAAGGAGGGATTTGTGGTCTTTCAGACCCCCGATCCCCCTATAAAGAGTACCTGTCACCACCTATTACTGTCACATGGGATGTTTACATTCCTTGTGACAGCAATAAGAGTGATCAGAACGTTTCTTTTTTAAAGGAACAATGTAAAAAAAAAATATATATATAAGAAAAAAAAAATGTAAGGAAAAAAAAAAAAAGTAAAGCGCCCCGTTCCCGTGAGGTCTCGCAGCAAAGAAAACGCATACGGAAGTTGTGACAGCAAATGTAAATGGTGTTCATATCACACATGTGAGGTATCGCCGCGATCGTCAGAGCGAGAGCAATACTTCTAGCAAAAGACCTCCTCCGTAACTCTAACCTGGTAACCGTAAAAAATGTTTATAGCGTCGCCTATGGAGATCTTTATGTACCGTAGTTTGGCGCCATTCCACAAGTGTGCGGAATTTCAAAACATGACATGTTAGGTATCTATTCACTCGGCGTAATATCATCTTTCACATTATACAAAAAAATTGGGCTAACTTTACTGTTTATTTTTTTTTTTCTATTCATGAAATTGTGTGTTCCCCCCCCCCCCCAAAAAAATGCATTTGTAAGACCTCTGCGCAAATAACGTGTGACATAAAATATTACAACGATCGCCATTTTATTCTCTATGGTCTCTGCTAAAAAAAATATATAATGTTTGGAGGTTCTAAGTAAGTTTTTAGCAAAAAAATGCAGATTTAAAAGCGGGGGTCCACCCACACCGCCAAAAAAAAAAATATTAAAAGCCAGCAGCTACAAATACTGCAACTTTTAATACATGGCCACTTACCTGTTCCAGGGTCCAGCGATGTCGGCAGGGGACGCCGAGAACCTGCTCGGTTCTCGGCAGCTGCCGCCGCCATCCTAGGTGAGGGAATCAGGAAGTGAAGCATTGCGGCTTCACTTCCCGGTTCCCAACTGCGCATGCGCGAGTCGCGCTGCGCGTCCCAAGTGGTCCCCGCTTTCTCCTGGGAGCTGTGTGTTCCCAGCAGACAGCGCGGTGGGGACGGGAAGTGGCGTAGACTCCCATGGGAGTCTATGCCGGAAGTTGAAAGGTGCCAAATGTGACACCGGAGGGGGGGAGGGTTCTGAAAAGCGGAAGTTCCATTTTTGTGTGGAACTCCGCTTTAACTTGTGAGAAACAAATGTCAGAAATAGGCTTAGGCATGAAAGGGGTATATTACTGGAAGTTCCTTGAGGCCTATACTGAAAGTCATTGATGTCCATATATATATATATATATATATATATATATATAAATAATAGCAGTTCTCTGAGGCCTATAGAGAAAGGGTGACATTGGTGTGGAGATCAGGGTCTGCCCGGTGATTCCGGAAGGATCCTGGACTCTCTTTCCTGTGATTGGTCCCTGGGGAAAGGGTGCAGCCAGCTGTAGGTGTCCTCTCAGCAGAAAGGATCTGGCAGGCGGTAAATCCTGAGGTAACGGCTGTACGCGGTGTTTGTGAGGTGAGTGCCGCAGTCTCCATACATCTGTTACCATGACAACTGCCTAAAACATCAACCATGTGGGATCTCAGGATGTACCACCAATGAGGGAAAGTGAGGTGACCCGTTTAGGCCGCCCTCCGTCCTCACTACAGCTCAGTAACATTGCCTTGTATACACAACCGATGACAGGTCCTAGCAACCAAATGGAGGGGGGGGGGGCAGGAAAAACGGTTGCACAGGGTGGCAAAAGTGGGTCGTCATCCTCACCGTCTATCGTGCACCAGTACAGCGCGATCACCAAAAACATTCAAAATCCAATGAGACCTCCAGCGGATATCCCTGTTACCGTGGCAACCCGCCTTCAAACACCAAACAAGAAACAGAAATGTGTTTGGTGGGTTGTGGCGGGTGGGTTGCCATGGTAACGGGGACACCCACTGAAGAGCGTACAGGATTTGAATGATTCCGGGGGTAAGAGGGGGCTTAGGAGAGTGCCAAAGCCCAGACTGGTGTTCCCTGAGAATTAGAAAACTATGAAATATAATTTTTTTAACTACTTTGTGCAAGTGCCTCCCGGCCCTTTACGAGGTTTCAGATGTCGGGAGGCGGGGGATAAGGGGTTTATGATCGTGTGATCGTAAAGCTCCCGATCGCTTCTTAGCCGCTGGTAATAGTGCCGCGAGTGCACGGGGTGAGCGCTCTCGGCTTTGTCTGCAAATTGGTACGCAAATATGCGGCCGCTCGGCGCCAAGGCCCACCTACCGAGAGGTCGCATATTTTCATACCATTGGTGCCTGAGGGTTAAGGGTCAGTTCACCCTGGTCAGCTGAATAATGCCCTTGCTATAGGTGTAGGCCATTTACATACCTGCAAAGCCTGACTGGAATACTTAAAGGACGTTACTAGGCTGTTGCTAAGTGAGGCCTACTCACCTCCACCATTGCAGGAGCCAGCTTTTCCTCTCATTCAAACCTCCTCATATACTCTCCCCCAGTAGCTCTGAGCTCAGCATTTGAGAGCTCACTCCTGTGATGGTGGAGGTGAGCAGGAATGACTAGGCCTCACTTAGCAACATCCTAGCAACATCCTGGGAGTATTCCAGTCAGGCTTCGGGAGGCATGTAAATGGCCTACACCCATAATAGCAATCCTATTCATGTCAACCGGGACGCAGACATGGACGCCGCTCCCCTAACAGTTCATCACCCACAGAAGTGAGTACAGCAGGGACCAGGATGGGTGCTTTAACTCTTTAACTACTTGCGGACTGCCCCATGCACATTTATGGCAATGGGGCGGCCACTCTGAGCTGGATCAAGTAACATGTATGTAATCCACCCCATCTGTGCGGACCGCCCACCGTCGTTATACATCGGCTGTTTGAAGAGGACTATCGTTGCTATAGCAGCAGCTAGCTGCCATAACCCCGGTATCCTCCTCTTCAGTGAGCGGTCTGGTTTCAGATAAAAGTGGCCTCTGCAGCGGATTCGCCTCAAGATCACTTTTATCGGCGGCGGGAGAGGGCCCTCCCCCTCCCGCCGTGCTCCGGTGCCCTCCGTTGCTTACCGGAGCCCTCGGCAGCGGAGGAGGCGATCAGATTCTTTCTCATGTTGGGCATGGAGACGAGTGGGGGGAAGATGGCCCCCACCTGTCTCCATAACAATGCAGGGCGGAAGCGACGTCAAAACGTCACTTCCGCTCATAGCACTTAAAGAGCCATTTTTTTAAATGACAATTATTGCATTTTAGTGTAAATATGAGATCTGAAGTCTTCTTGACCCCCAGATCTCACATTTAAGAGGTCCTGTCATGCTTTTTTTATTACAAGGAATGTTTACATTCCTTGTAATAGGAATAAAAGTGACACAATTTTTTGTTTTAAAAAAACAGTGCAAAAATAAAAATTAAAAGGTAAAATAAATAAGAAAAAATTTTTTTAATGCACCCCATCCCGACGAGCTTGCGCGCAGAAGCGAACGCATACGTGAGTAGCGCCCGCATATGAAAACGGTGTTCAAACCACACATGTGAGGTATCGTCGCGATCGGTGGAGCGAGAGCAATCATTCTAGCCCTAGTCCTCCTCTGTAACGCAAAACATGCAACCTGTAGAATTTTTTAAACGTCGCCTATGGAGATTTTTAAGGGGAAAAGTTTGTCGCCATTCCACGAGCGGGCCGCAATTTTGAAACGTTGACATGTTGGGTATCAATTTACTCAGCATAACATCATCTTTCACAATATAGAAAAAAAAATTGGGCTAACTTTACTGTTGTCTTATTTTTTTATTCAAAAAAAGTGTATTTTTTTTCCAAAAAAAGTGCGCTTGTAAGACCGCTGCGCAAATACGATGTGACAGAAAGTATTGCAAGGACCGCCATTTTATTCTCTAGGGTGTTAGGAAAAAAAAAAAAAAGTATAATATTTGGGGGTTCTAAGCAATTTTCTAGCAAAAAAAAACCCTGTTTTTAGCTTGTAAACTTTATTATTATTATTATTATTACTTTAACTTAAAAGATTTGTAAACAACAAATCTCAGGAAGAGGCTCGGTCCTTAACTGGTTAAATCAGTACAGCACCAGTGGGTTAGCAGGTCCTGGCTAATGATTTATGGCCGGGACCTGCTGATCGGCTTAGCGAATTACAGCACAGAGCTCTGTGTTCACTAAAGAAAAATAAAAAATTACTGCGCTTCCCTACACCCCCAAGCTGCAGTTCTAATTCTCAGGTAGAAGAATCAAATAAGTACAATATATAAAAGAACCGCGCTAAAATTTAAGCAATCAGTGGATCCTCACATATTTCGAATGATGTAATGTGATCAATATAATATATTGAATTCTGAATTCTGAACAACACAGGGCTCTGTACACTGAGAATCAGAAAAAACAGCTATATCTACTACCCTGTTTCCCCGAAAATAAGACCTAGCGTGATTGTCAGTGATGGCTGCAATATAAGCCCTACCCCCCAAATAAGCCCTACTCCGTTTCCCCGAAAATAAGCCCTACCCTGAAAATAAGACCTACAAGGACTTTAACTAGGGCTTATTTGGGGGGTAGGGCTTATATTGCAGCCATCACCGACAATCATGCTAGATCTTATTTTCGGGGAAAAAGGTTGGAAATGCAGCACATATTGCACACATTACACTTGTTAGGCAGACAGAGTTAACCCTTTTGTTGCCCCCAGATGTTAACCCTTTTCCCAGCCAGTGTCATTAGTACAGTGACAGTGTATAGTATTATCACTGATCGCTGTATTAGTGTCACCGGTGATGTCAGTGGCAGTTAGTGTCAGATTGTTCACCACAATATCACAATATCAAGTTCCATATTGTCAACACAAAGTGCTGGGCTGTGATTGCACACAGACGATCTGCTGGTCCTGGCCGTGAATCATTGGCCGAAACTTGCTGACAGGCTCCCGATGTGTATAATCACGGTGGGTGCCAACAGGGGCGCGCATGCGCGCTCCCTACACCCGGAAATAGTCAGTGACGTACGGGTATGTCAGTACATTGTGGGCGGGAGCGGTACGCAAGTGGTTAAGAACTGAAGGACTCAAAGATAAGGGGTAGAGTGCAATCAAAATAATATATGTTTAAAGGATACCTGTCAGGGAAGGGTCATGATAAGAATCTGTCTGAACTTCCACTGTTGAGTTTTTATATAAATATAAGTAAAAGTATTCCTTGTCAGGTGTTCGGTATTATTCACTCCCTGTCAAAGCAGATGTGTCAGCCCAGTGTCAGGTTGTAATGCCCCCATTTATGGCCTGTACACACAATCCGAAAAGCGGACGAAAAATACCGCTTTCGATGCGTCGTACGATAATCAGATCGCTAGCACAGAGCTTTCGAGAGCCGATCACGACAGATCATCCAATTATTTTTATTTCGGACATCCACGAAAAATTTTCTCGTATGATATCAGATCGCACGATATTCGTTTAGCCACTAGACGACCAGCGCACGACGATTTACATTGGCACAATGGCACGGCTGGGCAAAAATGGGCGTACAGGTACGTCCCCTTTAGGACGCTGCACGCTCTGTGAGCGTGCCCGCGGGTCCCGCGAACTCGATGTCTGCCGGGGGGGCCCGCGATCGTGTCACGGAGCGTATGAACGGGGAGATGCCTTTGTAAACAAGGCATTTCCCCGTTCTGCCTAGTGACATGACAGAGATCGCTGCTCCCTGTGATCGGGTGCGGTGATCGCTGTCATGTCAGTGGTAGCCGATCCCTCCCCACAGTTAGAACACCTCCCTAGGACACACTTAACCCCTTGATCGCCCCCTAGTGTTTAACCCCTTCCCTGCCAGTTTAATTTACACAGTAATCAGTGCATTTTATACATTGTATTAATGACAATGGTTCTAAAATGGTGTCAAAAGTGTCCGATGTGTCCGCCATAATGTCTCAGTCACGATAAAAAAATCGCAGATCACCGCCATTACTAATTAAAAAAAAATAAATAAAAATAAAAATGCCATAAATCTATCCCCTATTTTGTAGAAGCTATAACGTTTCCGCAAACAATCTAAATACGCTTATTGCAATTTTTTTTTTTTTTTTTACCAAAAATATGTAGAAGAATACATATCGGCCTAAACTGAAAACATTTTTTTTTCATATTTTTTGGGGATATTTATTATAGCAAAAAGTAAAAAATATTGCTTATTTTTCCAAAATTGTCACTCGTTTTTTTGTTTATAGCGAAAAAAATTAAAAACGCAGAGTTGATCAAATACCACCAAAAGAAAGCTCTATTTGTGGGGAAAAAAGGACATCAATTTTGTTTGGGTGCAACGTCGCACGACCGCGCAATTGTCAGTTAAAGCAACGCAGTGCCGAAAAGTGCTCTGGTCAGGAAGGGGGTAAATCCTTCTGGGGCTGAAGTGGTTAATCAGTACAGTTGTTGTCCGAAAACACAATACAAATACACTACAACACATGACATCGCTTCCGATTTTTTTATTCTGTCGTACGAGAATTTTCGTAACTTTAGTGAACTCTTCAGGTTCGATATACGACTAGCATGCAAAAAAAAATAAAAAAATAAAATCGAACAACAATAGTGGGACTGCTAAAGCAGTCCCACTAAAAAAAACAACGGACGATCTGTCATCCGATTTTCAGATCATGTGTACGGGGCATTAGGATGACTTATCTCCTGCCTGAACTCAGGGCTGATAACTGGCACAATATTGGGAGTTTTGTATATATTTTAACATTTTCAAATTTACCTTGTATTGTAAATAGCATGTTGTGTACAGACCTCAATATCCCAAAATGAAATGTGCACATACAAGTGAAGAGTCAGAGCTCTGACTTATCCCCCTTCCTCAATCAGAGGTTTCAATCAGAGGCAAAGTATCTGAAATAATATAGTTGTGTTTGCTCTTTGGATGACCCCCAAAAAAACAGCAGCACTGAGATATAAAGAAGGATGAATAAAAGTTAAAAAAAAAGTATTTCATTTAGAAAAAAAAAAAAGGAATTGTTTAGAACGGTTTAGCAAACTAAATGTCATCCAGTTAGGGTTTTTAACAAATTTAATTGTATTTTTTGTAGCTAAAGCCAAATGTAATCCTTGTCGACGTCTCACTCTCCTCTCCAGTGGTCCAGGCGCCATTAGAAAAAGAAAAAAATGGAGGCCGTTTACTTCAACAGACCGGAACGTTTTAGAATGGCAATCTACCAACTTGTCCGGAGCCTTTGTCAGGTGGCCACTTCTATTATAGCCATCCTGTTAGCCTTCAGCAAGCTATTTCTGTTACTCACCAGCATGCTCGGGACAGTGTATGAGATGTGCAGATTGCTCATCAATATCACCTTGGCGGCATCGAACGTATTATGGCTCCTTATTTTAGGTGTCATAATCATCTGCAGGATCTTAAGAAACGTCACAGGGAATTATTTTAAAAACTGAATGCGCTGAAATAAAAATATAAATTGTTTTGGCAGATTAAACAGATCTTATATGTGTGTTTCATCTGGATATTGAGCTGTTTGCCTGGAGTTCAGCTTTTAAAGAGCCAGAAATCAGAAATGTATAAGCCAGGTCAGCAGGCCAAAACCAAAATAAAAAATAAATATTTTAACATTAAAATGCATAATGTCGACCATGCTTAACTAACACAGGGACAATCTTGCATGATATTTTGTATGCCCATTGTTTATTTGTTTTGTATTATGTTTAATTTGTCTAGTGTAAGTCCAGTGAGGGACACAAAGTTGCAGAACAGTCTCTATGACATGTGGGTTATGCTGCCACCTACAGGAGGTTTTTGCACTGACAATTAAAAAATCATTATGCCAGCCTCCTGTACTTTCAGACCTCCAACCATCATGACTTAGGCCGGCCATACACAGAGCAAATTTCTTTCCTGCAGCCACGGGTTGCAGGAAAAAAATTTGCTGGATTCTCCCATCAACACAGACAGTGTTGATGCCGGAATAACTCCTGCCAGGCCATTTTCTTCTCCCAGTGGGGACAAGACAGTGATTATAGCAGCCGCTAGCGATAATCACAGGTAAAACGCGGCATGCTGGTTGTACCCAAGTCGATAGATCGATCAACTTAAGTACATTCAACCTGCCCATACATGGCTGGAATCTCAGACAGTTCCTGCTGAACCGACTGAGATTTGAACTGTGTATGGCTTGCCTTCATTTTGTGAACAAGAGGTACTTGAGAATTTTCTACCAATATAATGCTGCGCTATCCACATGTAATCAAATGATGATCATACTAAATCCTATTATTACTAACTGCAGTTAAATAGTGGTGGTGAGATATTCCATTCCTATGTAAAAATTAAGTGAACATAATAATGCAATCTTATGCGATTACAAATTTCGATCATAAACACCTATGTTTACGATCGCAATTGCAAGTTTGCATTGCAAGTTGTTGACAGGTGCAAGCGCGACTCCCAAAGGCGGAGGCAAGATGGGACTTTTAGTTGCACAACAGCTGGAGGGCCGCCAGTTTGAGACCCCTGCTTTAGATCATGGGTGCTCAACCTGTGGCTCTCCAGCTGTTGCGAAACTACAAGTCCCATGAGGCATTGCAAGTTGTTGACGGGTACAAGCATGACTCCCAAAGGCAGAGGCAAGATAGGACTTTTAGTTGCACAACAGGTGGAGGGCCACTGGTTAAGCATCCATGTCTTTATGGACCTTGTTTTGTGCACTGGTGAGCAGTCATGTTGGGACAGGAAGGGGCCATCTCCAAACTGTTCCCACAAAGTTGGGAGAACAAAATTGTACAAAATGTCTTGGTATGCTGACACCTTAAGAGTTCCCTTCACTGGAACTAAGGAGCCAAGCCCAACCCCTGAAAAACAACCCCACACCATAATCCCCCCTCCGCCAAATGATTTGGACCAGAAGTGAGCAGAATATGCTTTTGCCTGTCACGCAATTACAGCCACACCAGCGGCGGCCCGTCCATAAGGGGGGAAGGGGCGCCACCCCCCCTAATCTCTATGAGCCAGCACCTAATCTTAGTGTGGGGCACCGGACGCATAGAGTTCCACAAGTTTTTTTATTTGTGAAGCACATGATTAGAGCCGGAGGCTCTAATTGGCTTCAAAAAGGGTGGGCTCAAGGCGCAGAGCACTGCGCCCCGAGCCCACCCACTTGTGACATTAGTGGATGTTGATTCGCTAATGTCTTCCTGCTTCTCCTCCCGGCCAATCAGAACAGGAAGCGAGTCCTAAGACCGGTTTGGCCAGGAGGAGAAGCAGGGGAAGCTGCCGAAGCTCCAGTGACCTGGATGGGGTAAGTGTGGGGCTGACGGGTTTGCGAGCGGGGCAGGCGAGCGAGCAGGTGGGCGGGAGCAGGTGGCAGGTTTGTTTGCCACCCCCCCCCCAAAAAAAAATGGAGCACCAGCCGCACTCAGTCACACACAACTTAACAGCTATCTAACTATCCAAGTACCTAGGAGGATGCTACATACTGAATAGGGTCAGCCACCCATATTGCAAGTAACAGTATGTGGTGCTATTAACCATGACAATCACCAACACAAGGTGTGTTGTGTAATATATGCTTTTAATTATTGGGAAAGCAACCAAAAACCTACCGGGGCAACCAAACCTGAGAAAGTTATACCAGATGGTATAACAATCACATAAAATATATATCACATAAAAAAGTATAGATTACACACTTTAAAATATAAAACACAGTGGCAGATATAGTAAATAAATTGGCCTAAAATAACAAAAATCTTCTTATAGTATCATATAAATCACTATGGGAGAAAGACATACTGTAAATACATGAAATCTAAAAAAATATATATAAAGATATAAAATAATATTAAAATATAAAATAAATGTATCAATATAACATGATTCAAATCTCTTAAGTGATAATAAAACACAATAATATTGCTAATAGTTGTTAAAAGCTTTTAACGATTGTTTCAAATTATTTGGCATGTATCATCCCGTGGCACATGCATATGTGTATGTACAGTAAATAGTATTATATATATACAACGTAAAATATGTAATGCATAAATCTAGAGCATGCAACAACACCATATAAGATTATCCAACATAAACCATAAGCTAATACTCCCTTTAAATAGAAATGATCTCACACTAACTGCTCATTGACAACAAAGGCCAATGGCTATGACTAACCATTATTAACCTTCCTATCCTGAAACAAACAAAAGGGCATAGCGAGAAGATACAACCACATCATTAACCAGCTTTTCATGAGCCCATGCACAACTTGCTGTTTTATGTAAAGTTATGGTGATGTACACACCAATGTTTTTATCCTGTAATAATAATCTTTATACTTTTTAAATATACCTACTTTACATTTGAGTCTGTCTTAAAAGTCCCACCGGGGGGGTACATTCTTACGTTCTGTTCAAATTTAAGGGATGTTGGCAACATAATATGGGTTTCTCCCATGGTGGTCTAATCTTTCCTGAAACAAACAAAAGTACAGAAGAGCCAACTCATATTGGATAAGTCAGGCTAGTGTAACAAAATACACAATTCTGAATTATAGCAAGTGAGACCGAAAAAAAGGGGGCACAAGACTGCTAGAAAAAGAATCGAAAACTATAACACTCTAGGCCAGTGGTTCTCAACCTGGGGGTCGGGACCCCCTCGGGGTCGAACGATGATTTGCCAGGGGTCACCGAATCCTGGGCTGTTCCTGAAGCCCGCACCACTCTCCCAGAAATTAGGATAGGGAGAGATAAAAGGGAAAGAAAGGAGAACAAAGAGAGAGTGGTACATCCCAAAATGTACCATAAGAGGTTTTAATATTGTACGAGTGGAAGGGACTCAGAGCGCTAAATTAAGGGCGCAAATTACTTGTCTTGCCTTGGGTGCTGACAACCCATGCTACAAAAATTATTTTACTGTTAGGAGTCCCCACAACTTGGGAAATTTTATCATGGGGTCACGGCACCAGAAAGGTTGAGAACCACTGCTCTAGGCCATCATTCAAACCAATGGGTGTCAAACTGTTAAGTTCAAAGATCCAATGAACTTCTCTATCATAAAGCCTCTTAAACCTGATATCTTCGTCATTCATGGGATTGTTAGCCTCAACGCAAAAGCGATGATGTATTGTCCGTGTTACTTTTTTTTCGGTGAATTGTTTTTAGCAAAATGTGCTTCCTGGACGCATACTATGTCACTTCCAAACTTTAAGACGTGAGTCCATAGACCTTTCCGTTTGTAGGAACTGTTGAGACCTTTTGCTTTTTTGAGACCTTTTGTCTGTGTTACTTTTTTTATTTGCACTAATACCGTGTACACACACGACCGGACTTTTCACCGGACGGAACTCTGAAGGACTTTTTGACGGAGTTCCAACTAAACGGACTTGCCTATAGACAATCACACCAAAGTCCGATAGTTTCGAACGTGATGACGTACGACCGGACTAAAATAAGAAAGTTCATAGCCAGTAGCCAATAGCTGCCCTAGCGTCGGTTTTAGTCCGCATACAGATGAACGGGTTTTTCCGACCGGACTCGAGTCTGTTGGAAAGCTTTGAAACATGTTCCAAATCTAAAGTCCGTCTGATTTTTCGTACAGCAAAGGTCCGATGAAGCCCACACACGATCGGATTGTTTGGCGGATTCGTTCCCTCGGACCTTTGCCGTCGAAAAGTCCGGTCGTGTGTACACTGCATAACTTTCAAATATTCAGGGTTAGCTTTTGGGGTGTACCCCCTACTTCTAAGGTCCTAAGGACCCAGGTACTGAAGTTCAAATATACTAAATGGTAAAATGGGGAGATAAATTGGCCCATTGAATGAATTTGTTGCAGCCAGTTGGGTATATTCTCCCTATATTATCCTGTATTGTATGTATGTGGTGGATTATTGTTATTATCGATGTTGTTCCTACTGTAGTTATTCTTTTTCTTTTTATATTTGGATCCATTCTGATGATTGTTTTTGGATCTATCATCCATGTGTGTATAACCACATTTAACAACAATGTCTATCAATCTTCTTATCACAATGAGCCTCTTGTAAGTGTTTTTGATCTTCTCTTTTCCCTTTTCCAATGTAAAGATCTTGCGTGTTACACTTAAGTTTTTCTACTTTCTTAGCTACTAAATCTTCTTCATATTTAATAACACCTTTATTAATCTTTCATCCTGCTCATGAACGCTTGGGATGTCGCTGCAAGATTCAATGGGATTATTTAGCGATGTAATTTTCTCTTGAACTATCGCTACATTTCATTCCCGTTATTGGATAATAAGAGACATTAAAAAAAAATTGTTTTCCAATAGTCCTTTAAATCTCTAATAAATCGCATTGTTTCACCACCCCCAGACCGCCATTTTTAAGCATTTCAACATCCCGTAAGGTGTCATTTCTTTCACCTAGACCAGTGATGGCGAACCTTGGCACCCCAGATATTTTAAAACTACATTTCCCATGATGCTCAACTACACTGCAGAGTGCATGAGCACCATGGGAAATGTAGTTCCAAAACATCTGGGGTGCCAAGGTTCACCATCACTGACCTAGACGTTCTTTCTAGATGGTGAAAATACCTATTTATGTATTTTTTTCTCCTCATCAGTTGGTATATCGAACTGATTTGTGCTAGCTATGAGTTCCCAGTGGATTATATCCTTAGTAATATCTACCTATCTATTAGTAGGTTCTGGCACTGATAGTAGAATTTAATTACAGCCGTCTCTAACACAAATATGGGCAAAACAAAAAATATGTATTAAACCCCTTAGCGCCAACCGTTCGCACATATGTGGCCTCGGCTTGAAGGGGTTAAACCGGGATGATGCCTGCAGCTGCACGCATCAACCCGGTACCGTTTGCGGCTAAAAGCCGCTTGCCAGTTATCTTAAAGGAGCGGGAGGGGACATCCCCCCCTCCTGCTGCCTTCCTCCACTCTTCCCGAGCCTCCCGTCCCACCAGGAGACCCGTTCCACGATCCAGCACTTCTGCCTGCTAGGCTGAGACTAGATTGAAGCCGGCAATGGCTTCTATCTAGTCTCCTATGTAAAAACACGGAAGCAACGTCACTTTCAGTTTACTCGGCTGCCAATGGTGCCGATTTAAAATAAAATGACAGTATTCAGAATCGCCATTTTTGGCATTCTGAATACTTTTAAGTGCAAAGGAGGGATTTGGGGTCTTTTAGACAACCGATCCCTCCATAAAGAGTACCTGTCACCACCTATTACTGTATGTTTACTGGATGTATACATTCCTTGTGACAGCAATAAAATTGATCAGAATTTTTTTTGTAAAAAAAAATTAAAAAATTAATAAAATAAATAACAATTTTTTTTTTTTTAAAGTGCCCCGTGTGCTCGCGCAGCAAAGAAAACACATGTGTAAGTCGCAAATGTAAATGGTGTTCAAATCACACACTTGAGGTATCGCCGCGATCGTCAGAGTGAGAGCAATAATTCTAGTAAAAGACTTCCTTTGTAATTTTAACCTGGTAACCGTTCAATTTTTTTTAAAGCATCGCCTATGGAGATTTTTAGGTATCGTAGTTTGTCACCATTCCACAAGTGTGCGCAATTTCAAAGCATGACATGTAAGGTATCTATTTACTCGGCATGACATCCTCTTTCACATTATACAAAAAAATTGGGCTAACTTCACTGTTTAGTTTTTTTTTAAATTCATGAAAGTGTCTTTTTTCCCAAAAAATTCAGTTTGAAAGACCGCTGCGCAAATACCGTGTGACATAAAATATTTAAAATATTGCAAAATCGCCATTTTATTCTCTAGGGTCTCTGCTAAAAAATATATATATATATATATATATATATATATATATATATATATATATATATTTATATTTATAATGTTTGGGGGTTCTAAGTAATTTTATTGCAAAAAATACGGATTTTAACTTGTAAGCAACAAGTGTCAGAAATAGGCTTAAGCATGAAGGGTTAAAAAAATACTCAAGTACCTACGTCCTGAAAAGATCTAAAATAGGATATTTAAAGGCCAAATGGACATTCTTGGTACCATCAAGGACATTACAACACACTTTAGGTTAAAAGTAAAAATTCTTTATTACAAATATTGTCATTAAAACTTCCTAAAAAGCTAACAAATGTGTGTTCCAGTAACTCCCTCACAGCTAAACTATTGTTCCCATGTTAATATAATCAAATGACATGTTGCTGTTAATACATATTAGGAACAGATACATAGTCAGCCAGTCTCGACGTGTTTCGTGGATTGCCCGCATCTTCAGAAGGAGTATAATTTCTGTAAGGAACAAAAAAATAAATAAACGATAATAATAGTATACTTACCAAAATGAACATCACAATTACAATGCAAATTTTCTGGGGTAAATAGAATATCCAGAACCTATGGCCAAATGGGTCCATTTGTCCCTAAAATTTCCAATTTTAGATCTGTGCAAAAGTTGAATACGCAGTAATAAGAAAATGGGGGGGGGGGGGTGATTAAACAAATAATAATGCAGACATTAATAACCACTTCAGCTCCGGAAGATTTTACCCCCTTCCTGACCAGGCCATTTTTTACTTTTCGGCACTGCGCTACTTTAACTGGTAATTTGCGCGGTCATGCGACACTGTACCCAAATGAAATTTATATATGTTTGTTCACACAAAGCTTTCTTTTGGTGATATTTAATCACCACTGGGTTTTTTTTATTTTTTGTGATATAAATGAAAAAAGACCGAACATGTTGAAAAAAAACAATATTTTTAACTTTCTGCTATAAAATATATCCAATAAAAAATTTGAAAAATCGAATTTCTTCATAAATTTTGCCCAAAATATATTCTGCTACATGTCTTTGATTTAAAAAAAATCCCAAAAGTGTATATTGATTGGTTTGTGTGAAAGTTTTAGAGCCTTCAAACTATGGCATATACACTGAGGGGAAAAAAGTAATAAAAAAAAACTCAATAAATCTTTTCCATAATTTGTAGACGTTATAACTTTTGCGCAAACCAATCCACATAAGCTTATTGGGATTTTTTTTTACTCAAAATATGTAGCAGAATACATATTGGCCTAAACTGATGAAGAAAGTAGATTTTTTTTTTTACCTTCTTTTATTGGAATATTTTATAGCAAGCTCTATTTGTGGGAAAAAGGGACATAAATGTTATTTGTGTACAGAGTCGCATGACTACACAATTATCAGTTAAAGTAACGCAGTGCCATATCGCAAAAAATGGCCTGGTCATGAAGGGGGGGGGGGATAAACCTTCCAGAGCTGAAGTAGTTAAAGGGGAAAATCCTCTGGTGAATGAGGAGAGAGCGGGGGAGCACGTGTGGAATCCCCGGACACTGCAAGATTTATGAACTCAAATTACATTCAGGGCAGTCTTTAATATTGATTGGACCCTGGGCAAACATATTTTTGGGCCCCCTCCATGCAATTTCACTCTCCACCTGCTCTGAGTCTACAATAAATAGCAGCTATACTCAAAATCAGTTTATTGAATCAGATCAGGCAGTGATTGCGATTGGTTGCCAGAGGTTACAGTGTATCCTTACCACTCACTGACTGGCTGTTAGAGGTTGCATCACACATTATGGCTCACTTATTATTAGTTGCTAGATGTTACAGCACATGACTTCTGCTTGTTGATTGGTTGGTAGAGATTACTGTACATCAATACTGCTCACTTATTGGTTGCTAGTGGTTACTGGACATCTTTACCACTCACCAATTGGTTGCTAGAGGTTACTGCGCATTATTACTGCTTACTAGTTGGTTGCTAGAGGTTACTGCATATCCTTACCGCTCAATGATTGGTTGCAAGAGGTTAGTGCACATCGTTACTGCACGGAGGTTCTTAGCAGGGCCGTCTTTAATATTGACTGGACCCTGGGCAAACATTTTCTTGGGCCCCCTTTTCCATGCAATTTCACTCTCCACATGCTTTGAGACATACAATAAATAGCAGCTAGACTCAAAATCAGTAGATCAGGCAGGGATTGCAATTGGTTGCCAGAGGTTACAGTGTATAATTACCGCTCACTGACTGGCTGCTAGAGGTTACAGCACACATTATGGCTCACTGTTTATTTTCTAGGGGTTACAGCACAAGACTTCTACTTGTTGATTGGTTGCTAGAGATTGCTGTACATCAATACTGCTCACTGATTGATTGTTAAAGGTTACTAAACATCTATACCACTCACTAATTGGTTGCTAGAGGTTACTGCACATTATTACTGTTCACTGACTGGTTCCTAGAGGTTACTGCATATCCTTAACCCGCAATGATTGGTTGCAAGAGCTTAGTGCACAGCATTACTGCTCACTGATTGGTTGCTAAAGGTTACAGCACATCATCTCCTCACTGCCTGCACACCATGGACCGGGGAGGTGAGGGTACCCATCAAGAGACAGAAAACTCCAATGTAATGGGGATTTACATTGACCACTAATGTAATGGGGATTTACACTGACCACTAATGTAATAGGAGCATTCACAGGAACCACTAATGTAAAGGGGGATTTACACTGATTTACACTATGTAAGGGGGACCTTCACACTGGCCACTAGTGTGAATGAAAGGATTGTACACCAAGCCCCAATGTAATGAGAAGATTTACACTGACCACCAATGTAACTGAGACATTTAGCCTGCGTTCACATTTTTGTGTGTCGGGAATACATGCAAAATCGCTTTCCTGACACCACAGAAACGTGCTGCCTTTTAGCAGATACACAGAAGTGCCATTAAATGTTAATGATACCCTCACGCATCGGGCTGAGATGTGCGTATTCACATGTACCAAAATTCACGGTGCTGTGGCACCATGTTATTTTGAAAAAAGGGTTCCACCTCCAATTTGCTTACCTTTGCAGAACAGGCTGATGATAGGCTTAATGACCACAGTTGTAGGCAGGACTATCAAGCATGCCCCTTTACCTCCCCGGTGGGCAGCATTCAGCAGAAGTGATGGTGGATATGACCTCAGGGGGGCATGATATACGTATGAATGACGCCTCTATTTACATATCAAGGCAGCCAGTCCGTGTCTATTTACATATTAATGCAGCTGCTATTTACATATGAATGCAGGTTATTTACATGTAAACACATGGTCTGCAGGTGAGTCATCTGCACATGGCAATAAGCAGAGTTGAGAAGCTTTAGTAAAAGAACTTCACACTGAGGCAGCTGCTTTGGGCCCCACAACAATGATGGGGCCCAGGGCAGATGCCCCTTTTGCCCTGCCTTAAAGACAGCCCTGATTACATTGCATTATGGACCTATATATCGCTTTCATGGCACATGTCACTTCTTCTTGTCTTTTACTAAGGATGCCATTGAACCACTTTGAACACGGCACTTGTCACTTTATTGCACTTTTACCTTATGTGTTTTGCGTAGAGATATATTTTGATTGATTACACAGTTCATTGATTTTTTGATTGGTTACAATTTATGAATTTATTTGCAATACGATATATATTGCTAGCTGACCTAATTTGTTTTTTTATATTTATTTTACACTTTTGCTTATTTGCACATTTAACATATTGAGCATAAACGTGTCACTTTATAAGCACATCTACTCCAGGTGTATTTAAAGGGGCACACACCAGAAACTAGCAGTGCCACACCCATTTCACAACCTCATATCTTTCCCACTCTATCCACAAGATTTTTTCTGTTGACTTCAACTTTAATTCCTAGCTTTTGGAAGTACAGCCGTGGCCAAAAGTTTTGAGAATGACACAAATATAAATTTTCACAAAGTCTACTGCTGAGTTTTAGATTATTTTGTCAGATGTTACTATGGTATCCTGAAATATAATTACAAGCATTTCATAGGTGTCAAAAGTTTTTATTGACAATGACAAAAAGTTTATGCAGCGTGAATATTTGCAGTGTTGACCCTTCTTTTTCAAGACCTCTGCAATTCCCCCTGGCATGCTGTCAACTTCTGGGCCACATCCTGACTGATGGCCGCCCATTCTTGCATAATCAATGCTTGACGTTTGTCAGAATTTGTGGGTATTTTTTTTTTTGTTCACCCGCCTCTTTAGGATTGACCACAAGTTCTCAATGGGATTAAGGTCTGGGGAGTTTCCTGGCCATGAACCCAAAATTTCGATGTTTTGTTCCCCAAGCCACTTAGTTATCACTTTTGCCTTATGGCAAGGAGCTCCATCATGCTGGAAAAGGCATTGTTCTCCACCAAACTGTTCTTGGATGGTTGGGAGAAGTGGCTCTCGGAGGATGTTTTTGTACCATTCTTTATTCATGGCTGTGTTCTTAGGCAAAGATGTGAGTGAGCCCCACTCCCTTGGCTGAGAAGTAACCCCACACATGAATGGTCTCAGGAGGCTTTACTGTTGGAATGACACAGAACTGATGGCCTTTTCTTCTCCGGACAAGGTTTTTTCCAGAGGCCCCAAACAATCGGAAAGGGCATTCATCAGAGAAAATGACTTTACCCCAGTCCTCAGCAGTCCAGTCCCTGTACCTTTTGCAGAATATCAGTCTGTCCCTGATGTTTTCCCTGGAGAGAAGTGGCTTCTTTGCTGCCCTTCTTGACACCAGGCCATCCTCCAAAAGTCTTCTCCTCACTATGTGTACCAATGTCCTCACACCTGACTGCTGCCATTCCTGAGCAAGCTCCGCCCTGGTGGTGCCACCGATCCCAAAGCTGAATCAGCTGTAAGAGACGGTCCTGGCGCTTGCTGGACTTTCTTGGGCGCCCAATGAATTGCAATTCATCTGATCACTCTTCATAACGTTCTGGAGTATATGCAAATTGCCACCATAAAAACTGAAGCAGCAGACTTTGTGAAAATTAAAATTTGCGTCATTCTCAAAACTTTTGGCCACGGCTGTAGGTTTTCCATAAAATGTGAATGAAAGCGATGCAGATCCCATGTACAGCAGACAGGAAAACACAACGGATATAAATAGGATGACACTTCTAGAAGAATTCTTATCTGTTGGAATCAGATCCAGACTATGCATTCAGCACCCTGCGGGGGGCCCATGTGAAGTGTTTATATGTTTTAATGATGGAAAATCTCAGCGGATGTGCCATGGGGAGGATGGCATTAGGATAACGAGACGGAATGGAGTTGTGTAGGTTGTGATGTTGTTAAGCAGAGGGCATGTGTGAGAACGCCAACACGCTCCCTGCCATGACAGTTATGTGCTTAAAGTGTATGCCAAGATAACGCAATTTTTTTTTTTAACCACTTCAGCCTCGGAAGGAATTACCCCCTTAATGACCAGGCCATTTTTTGTGATACGGCACTGCGTCGCTTTAACTGACAATTGCACGGTTGTGCGACGTTGTACCCAAATAAAATGTCCTTTTTTTCCCCACAAATAGAGCTTTCTTTTGGTGGTATTTGATCACCTCTGCGTTTTTTATTTTTTGCGCTATAACCAAAAAAAGACTGACAATTTTGAAAAAAAAGCAATATTTTTTACTTTCTGCTATAATACATATCTAAAAAAAAAAAAAAGTAAAAAAACAAATTTCTTTTGGTGGTATTTGATTATCTCGGCGGTTTCTATTTTTTGCACTATAAACAAAAAAAGACCGACAATTAAAAAAAAAAAATCTTTTTGCTATAATAATATCCAAAAAACAAATTATAAAAAAAACTAATGTATTCATGTTTATGCCAATATGTATTCTGCTCTATATCTTTGGTAAAAAAAAATTGCATTAAACGTATATTGAGTGGTTTGCCCAAAAGTTATAGCGTCTACAAAATAGGGGAAAGATATAGCGACTTTTATTTTTTTTAATTGTTTTTACTAGTAGTGGCGGGGATCAGAGATTTTTAGCAGGACTGGGACATTGCGGCGGACAAATCTGACCCTAAAGTGACACTTTTTGGTGACCAGTGACACCAATACAGAGATCGGTGCTATAAAAATGCACTGATCACTGTATAAATGGCACTGACAGGGAAGGGGTTAACACTAGGGGGCGATCAAAGGGTTAAGTGTTCCCTAGGGAGGTGTTTCTAACTGTCAGGGGGACGGACTGACTGGGACTACAGAGAGATCGTTGTTCCTGATCACTAGGAACAGCTGATCTCTCTCTCTCTCTCCTCCCCTGTCAGAACGGTGATCCACCTTGTTTACATAGGCAGATCCCCGTTCTGCATCTCTGTACCGCCGTTGCGGGTGGCCGGTGGACATGGAGTCCACCGGACCCGCGGACGAGCTCCCGCTGTATCTAATGCACGGACTGAAGTACAGGTAGGTTGGTTCGCGCAGCCGGGCCGCCCTGCCGCAGTATATGTGCGGTGGGTGGTCCAGAAGTGGTTAATTGTTTTAGATAAAATGGGGAAGAGTTAAATCCTCTGTCTGATTTTTACTGCTACCCAAAGAATTTCCTTTTCCTCGAGTTCTGATGACAATGTTTTACCAAAAAGGGCATGAGGGGAACTCTCCAACGACAACAGAGGCAAAATTAAAAAAATAAAAAATGTTTTTTTCCTTGACATACACTATAAAGTAGTCGTAAATCGTAAATTCTTATTTATCTGGACATGCTGGGTAATACTGGGGTAATCAATGGAATTAGTGTCCCCACTGGAGGGTTTCCCTTCTATTTCTTTTCTGGGGACAACCCACTTATACTTTAACTCTGTGGAGAAAACTGTTAAATCACAGCGACTCCTACGGGATAGCACTACGCATAAAATGGTTAATAACATCTGTCCTGATCCTTCTCTGCTCTGCCTACTATAAAGTAAAAAATTTTGGCTGCAGTTGGGATTTAAAGCAAAACTAAACTGTATCTGAGCACCACAAACTGAAAACTATATTTAATAAATTTTACTATTCATAGCAAACTTTCTCATCCATCTGTGTCTCCATGCTTTATTTTAGGGTTGCCCCGATACCAATACTAGTATCGGTATCGGTGCTGATACTGAGCATTTGCAGGAATACTTGTATTCCTGCAAATGCTCCCGATGCCTAGTCCAATACCTGGGCATTCAGGAACGATTGGTGCGGTGGCGGGGGAAGTTCTAATCACCAATCTCCCTGTGTGGCTTTCAGTAAAGCAGCTGACAGCCACTTCTCCTCCTCTCCCCTCCGCGACTTTCAGCTGCTTTATTGAAAGCCACACAGGCCACTGCACCGATCGTTCCTGAGTGTCCCCTGTATCCTCCTCCGGCTCCCCTCCGTGTCCTCCTCTGTGCTCCTTCGTGGGCTCCTCCAGTCCCCCCCGCTGTCCTCCTCCGGTCCCCCTCTGTGTGATCCTCCAGTCCCCCCCGTCCTCCTCTGCTCCCCCTCCGTGTGCTCCTCCGGTCCCTCCCCTATCCTCCTCCGCTCCCCCTCCGTGTGCTCCTCCAGTCCCTCCCTCCATCCTCCTCCGCTCCCCCTCCGTGTGCTCCTATGGCCCCCCCTGTCCTCCTCCGCTCCCCCTCCGTGTGCACCTCTGGTCCCTCCCCCCATCCTCCTCCGCTCCCCCTCCGTGTGCTCCTATGGCCCCCCCTGTCCTCCTCCGCTTCCCCTCCGTGTGCTCCTCCAGTCCCCCTGTCCTCCTCCGCTCCCCCTCCGTGTGCTCCTCCGGTCCCTCCCCCCATCCTCCTCCACTCCCCCTCCGTGTGCTCCTATGGCCCCCCCTGTCCTCCTCCGCTCCCCCTCCGTGTGCACCTCCGGTCCCTCCCCCCATCCTCCTCTGCTCCCCCTCCGCGTGCTCCTATGGCCCCCCCTGTCCTCCTCCGCTCCCCCTCCGTGTGCTCCTACGGTCCCCCCCCCCATCCTCCTCCGCTCCCCCTTCGTGTGCTCCTATGGCCCCCCCTGTCCTCCTCCGCTCCCCCTCCGTGTGCTCCTATGGCCCCCCCTGTCCTCCTCCGCTCCCCCTCCGTGTGCTCCTATGGCCCACCCTGTCCTCCTCCGCTTCCCCTCCGTGTGCTCCTCCAGTCCCCCTGTCCTCCTCTGCTCCCCCTCTGTGTGCTCCTATGGTCCCTCCCCCCATCCTCCTCCGCTCCCCCTTCGTGTGCTCCTCCATGGGCTTCTCTGGCCCCCCCGTCCTCCTCGGCTCCCCCTCCGTGTGCTCCTCCAGTCCGCCCCATCCTCCTCCACTCCCCCTCCGTGTGCTCCTCCGGTTCCTCCAACCATCCTCCTCCACTCCCCCTCCGTGTGCTCCTATGGCCCCCCCTGTCCTCCTCCGCTCCCCCTCCGTGTGCACCTCCGGTCCCTCCCCCCATCCTCCTCTGCTCCCCCTCCGCGTGCTCCTATGGCCCCCCCTGTCCTCCTCCGCTCCCCCTCCGTGTGCTCCTACGGTCCCCCCCCCCATCCTCCTCCGCTCCCCCTTCGTGTGCTCCTATGGCCCCCCCTGTCCTCCTCCGCTCCCCCTCCGTGTGCTCCTATGGCCCCCCCTGTCCTCCTCCGCTCCCCCTCCGTGTGCTCCTATGGCCCACCCTGTCCTCCTCCGCTTCCCCTCCGTGTGCTCCTCCAGTCCCCCTGTCCTCCTCTGCTCCCCCTCTGTGTGCTCCTATGGTCCCTCCCCCCATCCTCCTCCGCTCCCCCTTCGTGTGCTCCTCCATGGGCTTCTCTGGCCCCCCCGTCCTCCTCGGCTCCCCCTCCGTGTGCTCCTCCAGTCCGCCCCATCCTCCTCCACTCCCCCTCCGTGTGCTCCTCCGGTTCCTCCAACCATCCTCCTCCGCTCCCCCTCCGTGTGCTCCTCCGGTCCCTCCCCCCATCCTCCTCCACTCCCCCTCCGTGTGCTCCTATGGCCCCCCCTGTCCTCCTCCGCTCCCCCTCCGTGTGCACCTCCGGTCCCTCCCCCCATCCTCCTCTGCTCCCCCTCCGCGTGCTCCTATGGCCCCCCCTGTCCTCCTCCGCTCCCCCTCCGTGTGCTCCTACGGTCCCCCCCCCCATCCTCCTCCGCTCCCCCTTCGTGTGCTCCTATGGCCCCCCCTGTCCTCCTCCGCTCCCCCTCCGTGTGCTCCTATGGCCCCCCCTGTCCTCCTCCGCTCCCCCTCCGTGTGCTCCTATGGCCCACCCTGTCCTCCTCCGCTTCCCCTCCGTGTGCTCCTCCAGTCCCCCTGTCCTCCTCTGCTCCCCCTCTGTGTGCTCCTATGGTCCCTCCCCCCATCCTCCTCCGCTCCCCCTTCGTGTGCTCCTCCATGGGCTTCTCTGGCCCCCCCGTCCTCCTCGGCTCCCCCTCCGTGTGCTCCTCCAGTCCGCCCCATCCTCCTCCACTCCCCCTCCGTGTGCTCCTCCGGTTCCTCCAACCATCCTCCTCCACTCCCCCTCCGTGTGCTCCTATGGCCCCCCCTGTCCTCCTCCGCTCCCCCTCCGTGTGCACCTCCGGTCCCTCCCCCCATCCTCCTCTGCTCCCCCTCCGCGTGCTCCTATGGCCCCCCCTGTCCTCCTCCGCTCCCCCTCCGTGTGCTCCTACGGTCCCCCCCCCCATCCTCCTCCGCTCCCCCTTCGTGTGCTCCTATGGCCCCCCCTGTCCTCCTCCGCTCCCCCTCCGTGTGCTCCTATGGCCCCCCCTGTCCTCCTCCGCTCCCCCTCCGTGTGCTCCTATGGCCCACCCTGTCCTCCTCCGCTTCCCCTCCGTGTGCTCCTCCAGTCCCCCTGTCCTCCTCTGCTCCCCCTCTGTGTGCTCCTATGGTCCCTCCCCCCATCCTCCTCCGCTCCCCCTTCGTGTGCTCCTCCATGGGCTTCTCTGGCCCCCCCGTCCTCCTCGGCTCCCCCTCCGTGTGCTCCTCCAGTCCGCCCCATCCTCCTCCACTCCCCCTCCGTGTGCTCCTCCGGTTCCTCCAACCATCCTCCTCCGCTCCCCCTCTGTGTGCTCCTATGGCACTCCCCTGTCCTCCTCATCTCCCCCTCAGTGTGCTCCTCTGGTCCCCACCTCCCCCTCCGCCCCCCTGTTCCAAGATCTCTCAGGATGGAGAGTGGAGGAAGATGCCGGTCAGTGATCACTGCCTCTATCCATTCATAACTGAGCACTGTAAACTGTGTTTAGGATGCTTCAGTTTATGAATGGAGAGGAGCCTCTGTCTCCTGTGCTTTCATGTTCAGTGCAGCTGAGGCTGCTGAGAAAGGGACTGGGGAATCTCTATCCTCAGTCCCTTTCCATGTCTCAAAGGGGAGATTTCAGGGGTCTGTTTAGACCCCTAACATCTCACCAAAGCCCCCCTACCCCCCAACAGGGTTATATTAAAAAAAGGAAACATTGTAATAACCCCCCCCCCCCCCCAAAAAAAAAGACTGCATTATAAAAATTGTGTAGCAAGGTCCCAGGCCTCCTTTAGTCTAATGAGAACCTCCAGAGCCAAAGACAGCTGACATACTTATACTGACATACCGTATAGAGTGGGTTGCAAGGCATAGTGGGTGAAACGCAAGGTAGATTCGTGGGCGCCAGACACTTCTTGAATGCAACAAGATTTATTTTCTCTTGAACAGAACTTTGGGAGAGATGGTTAGGGCCAGGACACCCTTAGGTAGTTGCAATGTCAATTTGCAGACTCTGAGACTTCTTCAGGTAGACAGCCATGCAGGGAAAGACATCCAGCAAGACACCACATCTGCATGTGTAGGAGTGCTGTCTCCTATGGCAACAGTCTTAGAACAATTCCTGACAAAAATTGTAACTCTTTTACTTGTATACAATCACTTGTAGACTCTCAGCCCACTGAGCTCCCAGTCTCTCTCACGAGACTTGCTGATTCACTACCACTGAATCCTGTGAGCTCTTCTAACTTTAGACTCTTCCTCAAGCGTCACCCCCGCTTCCCTGCTTGGTCCCTGGCTTGGCACTCCAGATACTCCTCAAGCATCACCTCGGCTGGCTGGCTCCCTGGCTTGGCACCTGCTGAAGTTTTCCGATTCTTTACCGTCCCCGGTTGGTGAGAATGCTGCTCCGGTACTTGCTTCAGTTACTCACTGTGGTCCCTGGTAATAAAGTGGATGGACCCTTTGTGGCAACAGCTTCCCTTCTACCTCCGACCACAACAGGTTCTCTGGCCGGCAGAACCGTCACTTCTGGTTGGACTACAAGCCGCAATCCCAACCCTGCGCTGCTCTCCTGCTTCTGGATAGGCCCTCAGACAGCCTAGCAACCAGATGTGCCCGGGATAGGCCCAAACTCCGGCCTAGCAGCCCGGGCAACACAACACACGTCCACCCAGACAGCCGTACAGGTGGCACCGAACCCCGATCACCTGACCTCACCCAAATATATAGGTTCTCCCAGCAGGCCAAGGGATTTAAGAAAACCCCTGCCCATTGGCTGAGATACCCCATATACTCCTAATCTGACCTTGCATTGCTCTTGTCTTATCTAATGCCACTGGATACCCGGCCACCCAGTGGCAGAAGAGAGAAGTGCATCAATTCCAGGCTTAGGGTGAACTCAATTGATCCTAATAATTGGCCATGGCAAATACACCTGGCAGGTAAATTTAGGAGCAACCCTGCCTAAACATCAGGGTGCTACAATTGTAAAAAATAAAATTGTAAAAAAAAATTAAAATAAAAAGCTACTGACACAGTCCACGCCTCATCAGTGCCACCTATCAGTGCCCATCTGTGCTGCATATTAGTGGCACTGTCACATGACATTAAAAAAGTATCGGTAATAAGTATCGACGAGTACTTGAAAAAAAGTATTGGTACTTGTACTCGGTCCTAAAAAAGCGGCATCAGGACAACCCTACTTTATTTTGGTGACAATTTCTAGCCACAACCATTTTGAGTAGGGGAAGAGGATTCATTTAACATGTATCTCCTGAAATCCATCTGCCCTTAGCTCAGGCATGCAGGCGGCAGGGTGTGCTTAGCTGAGAGCACTCCTCCTCATCTCCCCAGATGAAAGAAAAAAAAATGCCCATGAAGACTCCTAGGATGTATGACATCATTTTGGCCTAGGCCAGAAACTAGGAAGTAACTAAATGTAAAAAACAAAAAGTTTCAAACAAGTATAATCTACCTTCCTATCTATTCACTAATGAAAGCAGCATAAGGATTAGAAATAGTTCATGTTGAGTGAGAGAGTTTAATTCTGCTTCAGTTACTTTGGGGTCGACTAAGTGAAGAACTGTAGGTATGTTTCTATATACAGGCTATAGACGATTTATACAAATATATATATATATAAAATATAATGTATTCCATTTATTCGAAGTCCGATGTAAATTGTCCCTAGGATGCCTCTGAACTGGAAATGACAAAGTGACGTCTGACAGTGGCTCTCCACAGACGAGAAGTAAAAAGCTGCAGGGGGGATATTAATCCGCACAGTGATTCCAGGGAGAGGGCTACAACACATTAAACCGCACATAATCTTCCATTTAATTGAATGCAGGTGGTAACACAAACATCGAATTTTCAAGCCTCATTTCAGCCCTGTCACATGAAAATGAATAAACAGGAAACGAGGCTATGCTGCGATGTGTACCAGCTGCACGCAGGCCGCCTATATCTGCCGCCAACCCGCCCGCCCCAATCAGAGCCGGGTAAAGGATCTGGACTGTCGAGGACTGGGGCAATGACCCCGATCTCTGATGGGCTTGTCTTCATTGGTCAAATCAACCCGGAATTGTGTCCATTAGGTGAGAGGGGTGCAACCTTGCTATATATATGCATTGCAGAATTTAGGAAGCCATTCAGTGCCATAAGGTGCTTATCCCTCAGTGATGTCACCAGTCTCTAGTGAATGGATAGGCTGCATTCTTAGTGATGTCACCTCTCTCTAGTGAAGGGATAGGCTACATTCTCAGTGATGTCACCTCCCTCTAGTGAATGGATCGGCTGCATGCTCAGTGATGTCATCGATCTCTAGTGAATGGATAGGCTGCATTCTCAGTGATGTCACCGCTCTCTAGTGAATGGATAGGCTGCATTCTCAGTGATGTCACCGCTCTCTAGTGAATGGATAGGCTGCATTCTCGTGATGCCACCAGTCTCTAGTGAATTGATAGGCTGCATTCTCAGTGATGTCACCTCTCTCTTGTGAATGGATAAGCTGCATTCTCAGTGATGTCATTGATCTCTAGTGAATGGATAAGCTGCATGCTCAGTGATGTCCCCCCTCTCTAGTGAATGGATAGGCTGCATTCTTAGTGATGTCACCTCTCTCTAGTGAATGGATAGGCTGCATTCTCAGTGATGTCACCAGTCTCTAGTGAATTGATAGGCTTCCTTCTCAGTGATGTCACCAGTCTCTAGTGAATTGATAGGCTTCCTTCTCAGTGATCTCATTTGTCTCTAGTGATTGGATAGGCTGTATTCTCAGTGATGCCGTTGCTCTATAGTAGACAAAATTTAAATTATTGACACAATTAACAAAGACGTGTTTAAAGGGATTGTAAAGTCTCATGGTTTCATTCTATGCATTAAGGTGAAAAACTTTCTTTGCTGCATCTGCCCCCAGAGTCTCCCTTTTTCTTACCTGAACCCATCCGTTCCAGCTATGTGCACAAGCCCAGCGGCTCCAGCCACTGTCTCTGTCCTCATTGGATAGCTTAATATCCAGTGACTGGGGGAGCAGGGCCATTGACACAGACAGCGGGACTCGGGAGCGTGCCCCCCGTATGAGTGCCCCCATGGAAAATGGCTCTCCGTGGGGGTGACCCAATGAAGGGGAGGATCCAGGAGCGCCGGCGGGGCACCCCAGAAGAGGAGGTTTGGGGTGAGTATAACATGTTTGTTATTTTTATTTTTAAAAAATCTGAAAACTCTTAAAGGGGGTTATCTAGCTTTATCTATATTAGTGAAGGAACAGCAAGGTAGCAGCCTTCCCAGAATCCCCTGCAGCCTGTGGGCAGAGTGACTCATTAGCTCTACCTGCAGAGATCAATTTAACCCAATAATTAACATGGCCGGTGCTTTCAATTAACTCCATGCAGGAGGCAGCAGAGGAAAATGAAATATGAACCGGCTGAATTATATATGTACAGTGACCACCAAATTCCCCTCTTGGTAATTATCACCTTGTGAAAGGTTCTCTGATTAATGACATTCCAAGACATTTGATGTGACATCTCCAGATGACATCCTGTGTCTCCACTTATTACACTGTGTGATACTATCAATGGGTTCTTTATGTTATACATTTTTACCAATTGTTACATTTTGTTAATTTTCCATTACAGGTACTTATATAACGCCAACACTTTACGCAGCGCTTTACATATACTGCATACTGTACAGTCACATCAGTCCCTACCAGGGGCAGACTGACAACTCATGGGGCCCCTGGCAATAGGAGATTATGGGGCCACACAGTATACACATACACACACACACATACAGTATACACATATACACACACACACACATACAGTATACACATATACACACACACATACAGTATACACATATACACACACAGACACGCAATATACACACACACACACATACAGTATACACATATACACACACACACACAGTATACATACACACACAGACACGCAATATACACACACACAGTATACATACACACAGAATACACATACAGACACACAGTACACACACACACACACACACACACAGTATACATACACAGACATACACATAATATACACACAGAATACACACACACACAGTATACAATCACAGTATACACACACACACACACACACAGTATACATACACAGACATAAACATAATATACACACACGGTATACATACACACAGAATATACACACACACAGTATACAATCACAGTATACATACACAGACAGACACATAATATACACACACAGTATACATATACAGTATACAATCACAGTATACACAAACACAGTATACATACACACAGTATACATACGCATACAGACATATAATATACACACATAGTATACATATACACAGAATACACACACAGTATACATACACACAGAATATACACACACACAGTATACACAAACACAGTATAAATACACACAGTATACATACACATACAGACATATAATATACACACATAGTATACATATACACAGAATACACATACAGACACACAGTACACACACACACACACACAGTGTACAATCACAGTATACATACACATGCAGACACATAATATACACACACAGCATACATACACACACATTATACACATACATATACACACAGTACACACACAGTATACATATACATACACACACAGTACACACACAGTATACACATACATACACAGTATACACATACATATACACACAGTACACACATACATATACACACAGTACACACATACAGACACGCGCACAGTATACACGGACATGCACACAGTATACACATACATATACAGACAGAGTACACACACATATACACACAATATACCTATACATACACAAACAGTATACATACACACACAGTAGACACACAAACACACATACATATACACACAGTATACACATACATACACACACAGTATACACATACAAATACACACAGTATACACACACACAGTATACACACATACAGACACGCACAGTATACACGGACATGCACACAGTATACACACAATGTCCAATTCAATATTCCCAATGCACATGTTCCTGCAGAAATGGCTGTATTTTCAGTTGGGTGCTGAAGTGACCATCGGCTGGAACCGCATATAGTCATAGAAAGAGAATGTCACCCGCACACCGGGATCTCCAAAACTGAGTCCAAAATTTTAACCACTTCCCAACCAGCCGCCGCAGTTATACTACGACGGGTTGGCTCCCCTGGGCGAGCCGTCATAGCTATTCGTCGGCTCGCTTTCAGCGGGTGCCCGGCAATGACCGCCGGGCACCCGTGATTGTAAACAGATTCAATGTAAACAGACAGATCTCCATGCTGTCAGGGGAGAGGAGACTGATCTGTTGTTCATACTAAGTATGAACAACGATCGGTCTCCTCACCCAGGCAGTCCCATCCCCCCACAGTTAGAATCACTCCCTAGGATACACAGTTAACCCCTTGATCGCCCCCTACTGTTAACCCCTTCCCTGCCAGTGACATTTATACATTAATCAGTGCATTTTTATAGCTTTGATCACTGTGTAATTGTCAGTGGTCCCAAAAATGTGTCAAAAGTGTCCGATCTGTCCCCCACAATGTCGCAGTCCCGATAAAAATCGCAGATCACCGCCATTGCTAGTAAAAAAAAATAAAAAAATAATACAAATGCCATAAATCTATTTTGTAGACGCTATAACTTTTGCGCAAACCAATAAATATACGGTTATTGCGATTTTTTTAACCAAAAATATGTAGAAGAATACATATCGGCCTAAACTGAGGAAAAAATTATTAAAAAAAAAAAAAAATTGGGATATTTATTATAGCAAAAAGTAAAAAATATTGTGTTTTTTTTCAAACTCGTCACTCTTCTTTTGTTTATAGCGCAATAAATAAAAACCGCAGAGGTGATCAAATACCACCAAAAGAAAGCTCTATTTGTGGGGTAAAAAAAAGATAAAAATTCATTTGGGTACCGTGTTGCATGTCCGCGCAATTGTCATTCAAAATGCGACAGCGCTGAAGGCTGAAAATTGGCCTGGGCAGGAAAAAACACAATATTTTGTACTTTTTGCTATAATAAATATCCCAGAAAAACGAAAAAAAAAAAACCTAATTTCTTCATCAGTTTAGGCCGATATGTATTCTTCTACATATTTTTGGTAAAAAAAAATTCGCAATAAGCGTATATTGATTGGTTTGCACAAAAGTTATAGCGTCTACAAAATAGGGGATAGATTTATGACATTTTTACTATTATTTTCTTTTTTTACTAGTAATGGCGGCGATCTGCGATTTTTATCGGGACTGTAACATTGCGACAGACACATCGGACACTTTTGACACTTTTTTGGGACCAGTGACATTTATACAGCGATCAGAGCTAAAAATAGCTACTGATTACTGTATAAATGTCACTGGCAGGGAAGGGGTTAACACTAGGGGGCGATCAAGGGGTTAAATGTGTTCCCTATGTGTGTTTCTAACTGTGTGGGGAATGTGGCTGACCAGAGGAGGAGAGAGATCGTTGTTCCTACTTAGTAGGAACACACTATTTCTCGCCTCTTCCCTAACAGAACCGAGATTTATGTGTTTACACACACAGATCCCGGTTCTCGCTCTGTCCCGAGCAAACCCGGGTGCCTAGTGATCGTCGCGCGTACCGGCTCCGGGGGACACGCTGCGGGCGCATGCCTGCTACAGCATCTTAAAGAGCCAACGTACAGCTACGACGGCTGGCGCAGCTGTGCCAACCTGCCGCGGTATAACTGCGGGGGGGTTGGTCGGGAAGTGGGTTAAAATGGAAATCAGTGCACAATTTTAAAGTATGACATTTTAGGTATCTACCGTATTTATCGGCGTATAACACGCATTTTTTTCCCCTTAAAATAAGGGGAAAATCGCAGGTGCGTGTTATACGCCGATCCCCTGCGATCCCGAGCTGTCACATCTTCAAAACCGCCGACCGCGAAATACACAGAGCCGGTCCTTGGCTTTTCCCGGCGGCTCTCGTTCACTTTCGGCTCCACTCGTAGTCCCGAGCGGAGCTATCCGAACCTACTCGGCTAGGTTCGGATAGCTCCGCTCGGGACTACGAGTGGAGCCAAAAGTGAACGAGAGCCGCCGGGAAGAGCCGAGGACCGGCTCTGTGTATTTCGACGCCGGCGGCACCATTTTCAAATCGCGGTCGGCGATTTTGAAGCCCAGGACGGCAGGGATAGAGGATCGAAGGCTGCACTGGGGCAAGGCTGCACTGGGGCAAGGCTGCACTGGGGAAGGCTGCACTGGGGAAGGCTGCACTGGGGAAGGCTGCACTGACATGGCTGCACTGGGGAAGGCTACACTGACAAGGCTGCACTGACATGGCTGCACTGACAAGGCTGCACTGACAAGGCTGCACTGACAAGGCTGCACTGACAAGGCTGCACTGACAAGGCTGCACTGGGGCAAGGCTGCACTGAGAAGGCTGCAATGATGGGCATTTAAATGTAAGTTTTTTTTCCCTTCAACTTCCCTCCTAAAAGTTTTTTTTCCCTTAAAATTCCCTCCTAAATTGGGGTGCGTGTTATATGCCAGTGCGTGTTATACGCCGATAAATACAATATTTACTTGGCGTAACATCATCTTTCACATTATATTAAAAAAAAAAATGGGGGTAAATATTGTGTTTTGTTTTTTTTTAATTCATGAAAATTATTTTTTGCCAAAAAATCATGTTTGAAAAAATTCCTGCCAAATACCGTGTGGCATAATAAAAATTGCAACAACCGCCATTTTATTCCCTAGGGTCTCTGCTAAAACAATTATATACACACACACACATATAATATATATATATATATATATATATATATATATATATAAACTCTCTCTCTATCTATATATAGCTATAAATATATCTATATCTATATCTATCTATCTATCTATCTATCTATCTATCTATCTATCTATCTATCTATCTATCTATCTATCTATCTATCTATCTATCTATCTATATACACACACCTATACATCTATATATAGATATACATCTCTCTCTCTCTCTCTCTCTCTCTCTCTCTCTCTCTCTCTCTCTCTCTCTCTCTCTCTCTGTGTGTGTATATATATATATATATATATATATATATATATACATGATTTTTTTCATGTAGGAGAGGAATGCCAGAATTGGCCCGGTATGGAAGTGGTAAACATGTTAATGTCATTTCAAAAGTTTTTTTCATTAGTTTGCGGCTTTCAGTAAATCATTTCCTGGTGGTTCTGCCACGGAGGCCCTTGTTGGGGTATTTTTCTGTTTAAATTTTCCCCCTTGAATTTCTTCATTTTGGAGAATAGCAAACTCCTAATTTTGCTCAACCCTAATGAGTTCTGTTAGCAACACGGAGCAAAGAGCGCTTTGTGCAGCAATTAGGATCACTAACCTTACCAAGAGCGGCCCATAAAATCTCAATTCTTATTGGTCATGCTCTTTTAATGCTTACCACCACTAAGATTCTGTATATAAAGGAACCGTAGGAGCGATTCCAGATGACTAAACCACCCTTTCACATTTCCTCTAAATTCATTACAACGTATCTACTCCGCGATCCCCCGTCCTCCATCTTATCTCCGTCTGAATGGCAGATTTTCCCCGGGTATAATTTATGCTGCCGACACAGCCGCAAATTCTCTAAAAAATAAGAGCATAAAGCATTTACTGGGTCCGCTCTGTATATAAATCTGATTTGTGCATTAAGTGACTGTATGTATTTGTTCACAGTGGTGAAGCATCTGGATAAATCCAATTTATTCTTGCTGTAAGTGTGTCATTGCAATTTATGACTATATATCAGCACAAAACACATTCCCAAACAACCGCCCTAAATCTTCCTCTCCTCCATCCGACAAGAAAAGGGTAATCCTGAATATCGAGCGCGCGCTACACAAACTGTACGGAGCGCTACAAAAGAATTAGGCTTCGTAATCATAGATAGCCCCGGATCCAGGGCTGCGGGGCCAGAGCAATGAAAGCAGCGTTGGTTTTAGAAATTTGCTACAATACATTATGTAAATTTTCTGTAATTTTATTTTTTATGCATGTAATTATTCTCACAGACTGCAAAAGAAATCCGTGTACAAAGTCCAATGCACATGTGTCGAACACAAGGTCCGTGGGTCAAAGCCGGGACATTTCATGTGACCATCACACCTCTCCTCCCTTTTTGTAGATTCCAAAAGTCAATACAGTGGAACCTCGGATTGCGAGTTTAACGAGTGCTTCGCAATACGAGCACTGTATTTTTAAAGATCGTAACTCGGTTTGCGAGTGTTGTCTCGCAAAACGACCACAATTCAGGCCAAAGCGGTGTGCAGTACCGCTTTCGGCCTGAGGTGGGGGGGGGGCGCACCGAAGCCAAACAGAGCCAAACGCTGCGATCGGCGCCGTTCGGAATTGCACGGAAAGGCCCGAGGACAGCACGGCTGACCTTGGCAAATCTCGGGTAGGAAGTCTTTCCGAGGTTTGCCGAGGTCAGTCGAAGTGTCCTCGGGACTTTTCGGCCGTTTCCGAGGCTCTCCGGCGCCACCCTGCCTCTGGCCGCATGCGGTATTGCATCCCATTGAAGTCAATGCGGAACAAATTATTTTCGTTTCCATTGACTTCAATGGGAAAACTCGCTTTGATTTGATATGCGAGTACTTTGGATTACGAGCATACTCCTGGAATGGATTATGCTCGTAATCCGAGGTTCCACTGTATAAAGGAATAGTAGTGGTAAAAAAAAAAAAAAGCACTTGTGGGTTTAACCAACCATTTTTTGTACAATTCTCCTTTAAGGGGGCTTTGCAGGAGGTGTGTCCTGTGCCTACTTACTTTTGCTAATAGGTGTCCCTCATTCCCACCTCAAAAAGTTGGGAGGTATGTGGTCTCAGCATTCAACAGACTCCAGCAGCTGACTCCAGCCCTCCTCTGGTCCTCCTCAAGACCAGGGCCGGAAAAAGGTGTAGGCAGGAGGGGCAGCTGCCCTGGGCACTGTGGTCTCATGGGAGGTGTGTGTGTGTGTGTGTGTGTGGGGGGGGGTCCTGCGAAGAGATTGGAGGGAGATTTGTGTTGGGAGGGATAATTTTTTTTTGGGGGGGGGGGGGGGTGGCAGGGGGTAGGAGGTTGCTAGTAGTGGTGATTTAGGGGGTTTGTGCCAGGAGGGTGGATTTGGAGGATTTGTGCTAGAAGAGATGATATGGTGAAGGGGGAGGAGAACTGTGCTAGGAGGGCACATTTCTGTTGGGGGGGGGGGGGGTATTTGTACTAGGAGGGTAAATTTAGGGGGTGGATTTGTGCTAGAAGGGGGGTGGATTGGAGTGTGGGGGGAGAGGATGTGTACTTGGAGGGAGAATTTGAGGGGTGGATGATTTGTGTTAGGAGGGATGACTTTTTTGGGAGAGGGGCATTTGTTTTGGGGGTGGGGCAAACATTTGTGCTGGGAGAGGGGATTTCAGCAGGGGGGTGGATTTCTACTGGGGGAATTTATGCTTAGTGGGTAAGCATGCAGACTAGTGCTATTTTTTTAAGGGGGTTTAGCTGACACATAATGCTTATACAGCTTGAGGGGGGGGCGCAGTTTGGCATGTTCACCGTGAGCTCCAGATGACCTTCTCCCGACACTGCTTCAGACCCTGTACTCTCTGCTTCCTCCCAGCTCCACCCTCAACTTTCTCCTGGAAGCAGCACAAGATAAGGGGGTGCACTGTGATGTAAAAGAGGGTGGGGGACTCTTGACATCTGATGTAAGGGGATGGGGGGGGGGTGCTCTGGACATCTGCTTGAAATTATTATGATTTTTTTATAATGGGTTGTAGAGGAGGCAGGGAGCTGCTGGCTCAGGCTTTCAGTGGCTCGCTGAGAGGCTGAGCCAAGTGTTGGTCCAGGCATGTGGGCGGATCCCGACTTTATTTCTGCGATCTTGCCCCAGCCTGGACCGGGTCTGTGATATCATCCGACAGCGGGTTTCAGCCTTCTGTCAGCTGAAAATGGGTCACAGGAGTGCAGAACGAACTGCGTTCCTGTGATGCACAGGATTAAAGCCAAACGAGCTTTGGCTGGACTTCTACTTTGATGCATAGAACCACTTTAGCCCGTTTCAGGATAAAGATATCCATATTCTAGGTTGGGGGCTCTTACCCACCCAAGATCTCCAAATTACAGGACCCATCTCAGGACTTTATAATCATGAAAAAACTGTTTATCAGGTTTCCATATTTACTGGATCACCCACAAACCCCTCACCCTACACAGGTGAGAATCCCTGAGTGCTCAAACTGCTTCCATTCACTCTCCTAAAGAGACCACAACCCAAACAAGGGAGACCCATACCTCGTATCCCGGACCCATTCCGTTATAAAGGCTACAAAGATTGTTTGTAAGTAATGGGAACTCCCATAATGGTTCAGTTCATACTACAGTATATACAATTCATATATACATATACAGTGCCTTGAAAAAGTATTCACACCCCTTGAAATTTTCCACATTTTGTCATGTTACAACCAAAAACGTAAATGTATTTTATTGGGATTTTATGTGATAGACCAACACAAATTGGCACATAATTGTGAAGTGGAAGGAAAATGATAAATGGTTTTCAAAATTTTTTTAACAAATAAATATGTGAAAAGTGTGGGGTACATTTGTATGGCGCCCCCCGGAGTCAATACTTTGTAGAACCGCCTTTCACTGCAATTACAGCTGCAAGTCTTTTTGGGGATGTCTCTACCAGCTTTGCACATCTAGAGAGGGACATTTTTGCCCAATCTTCTTTGCAAAATATCTCAAGCTCTGTCAGATTGGATGGAGAGCGTCTGTGAACAGCAATTTTCAAGTCTTGCCACAGATTCTCAATTGGATTTAGGTCTGGACTTTGACTTGGCCATTCTAACACATGAATATGCTTTGATCTAAACCATTCCATTGTAGCTCTGGCTGTATGTTTCGGGTCGTTGTCCTGCTGGAAGGTGAACCTCCTCTCCAGTCTCAAGTCTTTGCTTGTTGCCATCACCATGTTTCACGGTGGGGAGGGTGTGTTCAGGGTGATGTGCCGTGTTAGTTTTTTGCCACACATAGCGTTTTGCTTTTAGGCCAAAAAGTTCAATTTTGGTCTCATCTGACCAGAGCACCTTCTTCCACATGTTTGCTGTGTCCTCCACATGGCTTCCCGCAAACTGCAAACAGGACTTCTTATGGCTTTCCTTCACCAATGTCTTTCTTCTTGTCACTCTTCCATAAAGGTGAGATTTGTGGAGAACACGACTAATAGTTGTCCTGTGGACAGATTCTCCCACCTGAGCTGTGGATCTCTGCAGCTCCTCCAGAGTTACCATGGACCTCTTGGCTCTTCTCTGATGAATGTTCTCCTTGCCCGGCCGGTCAGTTTAGGTGATTTCTGAAGGCAATTGGTTCCACTAGATGTTAGTTAGGGGTATCAGAGTAAAGGGGGCTGAATACAAATGCCCCCCCACACTTTTCACATATTTATTTGGAAGAAATTTGGAAAACCATTTATCATTTTCCTTCCACTTTACAAAAGGTGGTTCTACAAAGTATTGCTGAATACATTGCTGAATACAAATCCACGCCATACTTTTCACATATTTATTTGTAAAAAAAAATTGAAAATCATTTATCATTTTCCTTCCACTTCACAATTATGTGTCACTTTGTGTTGGTCCATCACATAAAATCCCAATAAAATACATTTACGTTTTTGGTTGTAACATGACAAAATGTGGAAAATTTCAAGGGGTATGAATACTTTTTCAAGGCACTGTATAGATATAAAAATCATAAAAAAAATATATACATTCTTTATATGATTTAAATAATTTTTGTAAATTTTATAATGGATTTTGTTATGATTATCATTTCTTTATATCTATTGGCCAATTTCACATGGGTGGCAGACTCTGCCCCCACTCTAAAAAAGCGATCTGCAGTGGATCACTTTTTCAGAGGTGGTTTAAAACCAGTAGACAGTTTTTTGGGAGGGAATACTGCCACTTCTTGAATGCCTAGGGTTTACCAGGTGATACCTTGTAAAGGCTTTTAAAGCAGCGTCAATAGATATTTTTGGTACCTTTTGGGCATTTCACAAGTGCGCAGTTTTAAAGGGATACTGAAGTCTGTTTTTTTTTGTTTTGTTTTTTTAAATAACAAACATGTTATACTTACCTGCCCTGTGCAGTGGTTTTGCACAGAGCAGCCCAGGTCCTCCTCGCCAGTTCTCCTGGCCCCTCCCCCCTGCCGAATGCCCCCACAGCAACCTGCGCCGAGCTGCTGCTCTGTGTGTCCATTCAGACACGGAGCCACGGCCTGGCCCCCACCCCCTCTCTCTCCTCATTGGCTCACTGACTTTGATTGACAGCAGCGGAAGCCAATGGCGCCTCGCTGCTGTCTCTGGCAATGAGGAGGTGAGTCCTGGACAGCCGAGTCTCTAATGCAACATCGCTGGATCAAGAGGGGGCTGAGGGGAGTTGCTGCACACAGAAGATTCTTTATGGTAATGCGCAGGATGCATTGAGTTAAAAAACGTTCTCACTTTTGAACCACTTTAAGACTTGACATGTTTGGTATCTATTTACTCGATGCTCCACCCACTCCAGGCTGCCTGCAGAAAACTACAGGAGGGGGGCGGAGTTAAGACCAGTCACCCTGCACAAGGAGAGAGAGCAGAGCTGTAGGAGGGGCCCAGCAGGCTCCACCCACAAAAGCCTGCCAGCAGGAAACTACAGGAGGGGGGGCGGAGACAAGACCAGTCCCCCTGCACAAGGAGAGGGAGCAGCAGTCAGCGGTCTTTATTACAGGAAGTCTCACACTGGATTACGGCACAGATCTGGAAGAAACGCACAAAGCGCACCAGAGATTCAAGACGAATACACATGACTTGTATTTAGACAATATTTGCTCATCCCGGAGTTCAGCAAACTGAGAGCGCACCCGGAACTTTCATCGCGTTGGGACCGGTGGTAACTCGTTGACCTTCCCTGATGTATTACGCACCATGTCCACATTTGTTAAACCTTAATGTTTTTCCACTGGCCAAAATAATTGCCGGTGAGTGGTGGCGGGCAACATACATATTAGCCTGCAAACAGCTCGATCTTCGCTCCTAGCCGTAAATTATCCAGACTCCAGGAAGTCGCTTATTAACAGAGCAATAAGCGGCAATTGTCGTTAATTTCATTGACCGAGCAGGGTTGCCTGTTGGAGCGATAAATGTGTCCTTGGAATCATTCTAACACACAGATACGTCAAGTGGGGGCCGAGACACGGCTAATTTATGAATACAATATGGGGCAATGTGCCGGTTCTTTTGAAGCTGATTAATTCACACTCTCCGACTGTTATATAATCTTATGAATATTAACAAGACAAAGAAATACGAGGGAGAGAATATGAACATTTTTTTTTTCTTCTTCCAAACTTTGGGCTGTAGAGGGTCTAAGGAATCCGGGAGGGGTATCAGCAGGGCTTTTTTTTAGCAGGAACGCGGGGGAACGCAGTTCCGGTACCCCCAGCTCTGAATGTATGTAATTGCAAGGGATGTTGGGGAGTACTGGAGGGTCTATTGATGCTGGCTGCTAGGGGATCTATTGTTGCTGGAGGGGATCTATTTTTACAGGGGGAGAGTCTTTGTTGCTGGGGAGGTCAGTTGTCCCTAGTGGGGGATATATTGTTGCTGGGGGGCTCTTATGCTACTGGGAGACAATCGTTTCTGGGAGACATCTACTGTTGATGGAGAGGTCTATTGTTGCTAGCTGTTCAGAGTCTATTGTTGCTAGGGGTGCTCCATTGTTGCTGGCTACAGGGGATCTATTTTACTTCCTATCATTAACAAATTACATACAAATTACTTAGCACATTGATACTTGGTTCTGTATCCATTACTGAGAGATGGGTAGGGGGTGGAACCAAGGAACGGTGCTCAGAGGTGGGTAGGGAGTGGAACCAAGGAATGGTGCTCAGAGGTGGGTAGGGAGTGGAACCAAGGAATGGTGCTCGGAGGTGGGTAGGGGGTGGAACCAAGGAATGGTGCTCAGAGGTAGGTAGGGGGTGGAACCAAGGAATGGTGCTCAGAGGTGGGTAGGGGGTGGAACCAAGGAATGGTGCTCGGAGGTGGGTAGGGAGTGGAACCAAGGAATGGTGCTCGGAGGTGGGTAGGGGGTGGAACCAAGGAATGGTGCTCGGAGGTGGGTAGGGGGTGGAACCAAGGAATGGTGCTCGGAGGTGGGTAGGGGGTGCAACCAAGGAATGGTGCTCGGAGGTGGGTAGGGGGTGCAACCAAGGAACGGTGCTCAGAGGTGGGTAGGGAGTGGAACCAAGGAATGGTGCTCAGAGGTAGGTAGGGGGTGGAACCAAGGAATGGTGCTCGGAGGTGGGTAGGGAGTGGAACCAAGGAATGGTGCTCAGAGGTGGGTAGGGGGTGGAACCAAGGAATGGTGCTCAGAGGTGGGTAGGGGGTGGAGCCAAGGAATGGTGCTCGGAGGTGGGTAGGGAGTGGAACCAAGGAATGGTGCTCAGAGGTGGGTAAGGAGTGGAACCAAGGAATGGTGCTCAGAGGTGGGTAGGGAGTGGAACCAAGGAATGGTGCTCGGAGGTGGGTAGGGAGTGGAACCAAGGAATGGTGCTCAGAGGTGGGTAGGGGGTGGAAACAAGGAATGGTGCTCAGAGGTGTGTAGGGAGTGGAACCAAGGAATGGTGCTCGTAGGTTGACACAAGAGGTGACTCAGAAGGAGTGAGTTCCTGCACCTATTCTCTGAGAAAAAAAGCCCTGGGTATCAGGCTTGGTAAGGGGCGTTAGGGGATCTCTGTAGGCACTGGGTAGGTAGGCACCATGTTTAAGGTGAACACCTTCCAAATTATTTGACGCTCAAAGACCTTTTAGTAACATTGTGAGTCTGCTTGAATGAATTCTTTACATGTAGCAATATACAGTAACAATATTATTTTTCAAAAAAGCTCCACCTTTGATCATTAATCACTTCAATACCGGGTACTTTCACCCCCTTCCAGCCCAGGCCAATTTTTAGCTTTCAGCGCTGTCACATTTTGAATAACGATTACTCAGTCATGCAACACTGTGCCCAAATTACATTTTTATAATTTTTTTGAGACAAATAGAGCTTTCATTTGGTGGTATTTAAAGTGATTGTATGGCTTTTTTTTTTTTTTTAATAACAAACATATCATACTTACCTCCACTGTGCAGCTCAATTTGCACAGAGTGGCCCCGAACCTGCTCTTCTGGGGTTCCTCGGCGGCTCTTGCAGCTCCTCCCCACATCAGATAACCCCCTGGGAGAAGCGCTCTCCCGGGGATCACCTTGCGGGCACGCTCCCGAGTCCAGCATTTGGCGTTCATAGCCGCCGAATGCAGGACTCGGCCCCGCCCCCCGGAGCTCGCATCATTGGATTTGATTGGATTGACAGCAGCGGGAGCCAATGGCTGCGCTGCTATCTATCTATCCAATCAAGAGCCGAGAACACCAGCAGAGAAACAGCGCATCCCCGTGGGTCAAGTTCGAGGGCTCAGGTAAGTAAAACGGGGGGGGCGGTCACTGACAGGTGTTTTTTCACCTTAATGCATAGGGTGCATTATGGTGAAAAAAACACGAAGGTTTACAACCCCTTTAAGCACCACTGGGGTTTTAATTTTTTGCTACATAAACAAAAAAAGACCAAAACATTCTTCTTAGTTTCTGTTATCAAATTTTACAAATGAGTATTTTTCTTCTTCACTGATGTGTGCTGATGAGGTTGCACTGATGAGGTTGCACTGATGAGGCTAAACTGATGAGGCTAAACTGATTCGCGCTGATGAGGCTGCACTAATGGCCACTGATGAGGCTGCACTGATTTTTGAAGATGAGGCTGCACTTATGGCCACTGATGAGGAGGCACTGATGTGCACTGATGAGGCTGCACTTATTTGCACTGATGATGCTGCACTGATGTGCACTAATGGATACTAATAAGGCTGCACTGATGAAGCTGCACTGATGGGCACTGATAAGCTGCACTGATGGGCACTGATAGACGGAACTGATAAGGTGCACTGATGGGCAATGATAGGTGGCACTGATCATCAGGGTACTGATGATCAGTGTAAATTCTGTACTCACTCTGCCCCCACAGATTGGCTCTCCTTTCCTCACACGCTGTCTCTGTTTGAGGAAAGGAGAGACGATAAGAGGCGATAAAAGTCAAACCGCTGTTTACATTGTGACAGTTGTAATTAGACACAGCTGATCACATGATAAAGGGCCGCTGTGATTGGCCCTTTACCCTGATCTGTGTTTAGCTGTGTCCAAAGCACACAGTGGTCACATAGCTCTAAATAACAAACAAATTCTTGCGAGCTACCATATAAATATCCAGGTTATTGCTATGGACAGCAGCTAGCACTGATCACGTCCCATATGCTCGTGCCGACCCAGCGGATAATATAATAAAATGCTGCGCTATCCAAGTACTATCATGTGATTACCGTATACACTAGTGTAAATGTTACCTCTTAATAGATAAAATTCATCAAAAACCTGTAAATACAGTGGGGACGGAAAGTATTCAGACCTCCTTAAATTTTTCACTCTTTGTTATATTGCAGCCATTTGCTAAAATCATTTAAGTTCATTTTTTTTCCTCATTAATGTACACTAGGGATGAGCTTCGAGTTCGAGTCGAACTCATGTTCGACTCGAACATTAGCTGTTCGCAAGTTCGCCGAACACCGAACAATTTGGGGTGTTCGCGGCAAATTCGAATGCCGCGGAACACCCTTTAAAAGTCTATGGGAGAAATCAAAAGTGCTAATTTTAAAGGCTTATATGCAAGTTATTGTCATAAAAAGTGTTTGGGGACCTGGGTCCTGCCCCAGGGGACATGGATCAATGCAAAAAAAAGTTTTAAAAACGGCCGTTTTTTCAGGAGCAGTGATTTTAATAATGCTTAAAGTCAAACAATAAAAGTGTAATATCCCTTTAAATTTCGTACCTGGGGGGTGTCTATAGTATGCCTGTAAAGGGGCGCATGTTTCCCGTGTTTAGAACAGTCTGACAGCAAAATGACATTTCGAAGGAAAAAACTCATTTAACCACTTGACGACCGCCTCACGCCGATGTACGTCGGCAAAGTGGCACGGACAGGCAAAATCACGTACAGGGTACGTGATTTGCCTTCCGCGGGTGGGGGGTCCGATAGGACCCCCCCCCGGTGCCCGAGGCGGTCGTCGTTTGTCCCCCGGCGATCGGTGATGAGGGGGAGACCATCCGTTCGTGGCCCCCCCCTCGCGATCGCCGCCGGCCAATGAAAACACTCCTTTGCTGCTGTATGCTAAACAGCAGCAAAGGAAGTGATGTCATCTCCCCTCGGGTCGGTATTTTCCGTTCCGGCCGGAGGAGAGACGACAAGTATGTGAGTGCACCAACACACACACACACAGTAGAACATGCCAGGCACACAAATCACCCCGATCCCCCCCCCGATCGCCCCCCGATCCCCCCCCAATCACCCCCCCCCCCCCCCTGTCACAAACTGACACCAGCAGTTTTTTTTTTTTTTTTTTTCTGATTACTGCATAGTGTCAGTTTGTGACAGTGACAGTGTTGGGACAGTGTATATTACCCCCCTTTAGGTCTAGGGTACCCCCCTAACCCCCCCTAATAAAGTTTTAACCCCTTGATCACCCCCTGTCACCAGTGTCGCTAAGCGATCATTTTTCTGATCGCTGTATTAGTGTCGCTGGTGACGCTAGTTAGTGAGGTAAATATTTAGGTTCGCCGTCAGCGTTTTATAGCGTCAGGGACCCCCATATACTACCTAATAAATGTTTTAACCCCTTGATTGCCCCCTAGTTAACCCTTTCACCACTGATCACCGTATAACCGTTACGGTTGACGCTGGTTAGTTCGTTTATTTTTTATAGTGTCAGGGCACCCGCCGTTTATTACCGAATAAAGGTTTAGCCCCCCGATCGCCCGGCGGTGATATGCGTCGCCCCAGGCAGCGTCAAATTAGCGCCAGTACCGCTAACACCCACGCACGCAGCATGCGCCTCCCTTAGTGGTATAGTATCTGATCGGATCAATATCTGATCCGATCAGATCTATACTAGCGTCCCCAGCAGTTTAGGGTTCCCAAAAACGCAGTGTTAGCGGGATCAGCCCAGATACCTGCTAGCACCTGCGTTTTGTCCCTCCGCCCGGCCCACCCAAGTGCAGTATCGATCGATCACTGTCACTTACAAGGCACTAAACGCATAACTGCAGCGTTCGCAGAGTCAGGCCTGATCCCTGCGATCGCTAACAGTTTTTTTGGTAGCATTTTGGTGAACTGGCAAGCACCAGCCCCAGGCAGCGTCAGGTTAGCGCCAGTACCGCTAACACCCACGCACGCACCATACACCTCCCTTAGTGGTATAGTATCTGAACGGATCAATATCTGATCCGATCAGATCTATACTAGCGTCCCCAGCAGTTTAGGGTTCCCAAAAACGCAGTGTTAGCGGAATCAGCCCAGATACCTGCTAGCACCTGCGTTTTGTCCCTCCGCCCGGCCCACCCAAGTGCAGTATCGATCGATCACTGTCACTTACAAGGCACTAAACGCATAACTGCAGCGTTCGCAGAGTCAGGCCTGATCCCTGCGATCGCTAACAGTTTTTTTTGTAGCGTTTTGGTGAACTGGCAAGCACCAGCCCCAGGCAGCGTCAGATTAGCGCCAGTACCGCTAACACCCACGCACGCACTGTACACCTCCCTTAGTGGTATAGTATCTGATCGCATCAATATCTGATCCGATCAGATCTATACTAGCGTCACCAGCAGTTTAGGGTTCCCAAACACGCAGTGTTAGCGGGATCAGCCCAGATACCTGCTAGCACCTGCGTTTTGCCCCTCCGCCCGGCCCAGCCCAGCCCACCCAAGTGCGGTATCGATCGATCACTGTCACTTACAAAACACTAAACGCATAACTGCAGCGTTCGCAGAGTCAGGCCTGATCCCTGCGATCGCTAACAGTTTTTTGGTAGCGTTTTGGTGAACTGGCAAGCGCCAGCGGCCTAGTACACCCCGGTCGTAGTCAAACCAGCACTGCAGTAACACTTGGTGACGTGGCGAGTCCCATAAGTGCAGTTCAAGCTGGTGAGGTGGCAAGCACAAGTAGTGTCCCGCTGCCACCAAAAAGACAAACACAGGCCCGTCGTGCCCATAGTGCCCTTCCTGCTGCATTCGCCAATCCTAATTGGGAACCCACCGCTTCTGCAGCGCCCGTACTTCCCCCATTCACATCCCCAACCAAATGCAGTCGGCTGCATGAGAGGCATTTTTATGTCCTCCCGAGTACCCCTACCCAGCGAACCCCCCCAAAAAAGATGTCGTGTCTGCAGCAAGCGAGGATATAGGCGTGACACCCGCTATTATTGTCCCTCCTGTCCTGACAATCCTGGTCTTTGCATTGGTGAATGTTTTGAACGCTACCATTCACTAGTTGAGTATTAGCGTAGGGTACAGCATTGCACAGACTAGGCAAACTTTCACAGGGTCTCCCAAGATGCCATCGCATTTTGAGAGACCCGAACCTGGAACCGGTTACCGTTATAAAAGTTAGTTACAAAAAAAGTGTAAAAAAAAAAAAAATATGAAATAAAAAAAAATAGTTGTTGTTTTATTGTTCTCTCTCTCTCTATTCTCTCTCTCTATTGTTCTGCTCTTTTTTACTGTATTCTATTCTGCAATGTTTTATTGTTATTGTTATTGATTGTTATTGTTATTGTTATTGTTATTATGTTTTATCATGTTTGTTTTTCAGGTGTGTAATTATTTACACTTTACTGTGCTTTATTGTTAACCATTGTTAACCATTTTTTTGTCTTCAGGTACGCCATTCACGACTTTGAGTGGTTATACCAGAATGATGCCTGCAGGTTTAGGTATCATCTTGGTATCATTCTTTTCAGCCAGCGGTCGGCTTTCATGTAAAAGCAATCCTAGCGGCTAATTAGCCTCTAGACTGCTTTTACAAGCCGTGGGAGGGAATGCCCCCCCCCCCCACCGTCTTCCGTGTTTTTCTCTGGCTCTCCTGTCTCAACAGGGAACCTGAGAATGCAGCCGGTGATTCAGCCAGCTGACCATAGAGCTGATCAGAGACCAGAGTGGCTCCAAACATCTCTATGGCCTAAGAAACCGGAAGCTACGAGTATTTCATGACTTAGATTTCGCCGGATGTAAATAGCGCCATTGGGAAATTGGGGAAGCATTTTATCACACCGATCTTGGTGTGGTCATTTGCTTTGAGGGCAGAGGAGAGATCTAGGGTCTAATAGACCACAATTTTTTCAAAAAAGAGTACCTGTCACTACCTATTGCTATCATAGGGGATATTTACATTCCCCGAGATAACAATAAAAATGATTAAAAAAAAAATATGAAAGGAACAGTTTAAAAGTAAGATTAAAAAAGCAAAAAAATAATAAAGAAAAAAAAAAAAAAAAAAAAAAACACCCCTGTCGCCCCCTGCTCTCGCGCTAAGGCGAACGCAAGCGGCGGTCTGTCGTCAAACGTAAACAGCAATTGCACCATGCATGTGAGGTATCACCGCGAAGGCCAGATCGAGGGCAGTAATTTTTCCAGTAGACCTCCTCTGTAAATCTAAAGTGGTAACCTGTAAAGGCTTTTTAAGGCTTTTAAACATGTATTTATTTTGTTGCCACTGCACGTTTGTGCGCAATTTTAAAGCATGTCATGTTTGGTATCCATGTACTCGGCCTGAGATCATCTTTTTTATTTCATCAAACATTTGGGCAATATAGCGTGTTTTAGTGCATTAAAATTAAAAAAAGTGTGTTTTTTCCCCAAAAAATGCGTTTGAAAAATCGCTGCGCAATTACTGTGTGAAAAAAAAAAATGAAACACCCACCATTTTAATCTGTAGGGCATTTGCTTTAAAAAAATATATAATGTTTGGGGGTTCAAAGTAATTTTTTTGCAAAAAAAAAAAACTTTTTCATGTAAACAATAAGTGTCAGAAAGGGCTTTGTCTTCAAGTGGTTAGAAGAGTGGGTGATGTGTGACATAAGCTTCTAAATGTTGTGCATAAAATGCCAGGACAGTTCAAAACCCCCCCAAATGACCCCATTTTGGAAAGTAGACACCCCAAGCTATTTGCTGAGAGGCATGTCGAGTCCATGGAATATTTTATATTGCGACACAAGTTGCGGGAAAGAGACAAATTTTTTTTTTTTTTTTTTTTTTTTGCACAAAGTTGTCACTAAATGATATATTGCTCAAACATGCCATGGAAATATATGAAATTACACCCCAAAATACATTCTGCTGCTTCTCCTGAGTACGGGGATACCACATGTGTGAGACTTTTTGGGAGCCTAGCCGCGTACGGGACCCCGAAAACCAAGCACCGCCTTCAGGCTTTCTAAGGGCGTGAATTTTTGATTTCACTCTTCACTGCCTATCACAGTTTCGGAGGCCATGGAATGCCCAGGTGGCACAAAACCCCCCCAAATGACCCCATTTTGGAAAGTAGACACCCCAAGCTATTTGCTGAGAGGTATAGTGAGTATTTTGCAGACCTCACTTTTTGTCACAAAGTTTTGAAAATTGAAAAAAGAAAAAAAAAAATGTTTTTTCTTGTCTTTCTTCATTTTCAAAAACAAATGAGAGCTGCAAAATACTCACCATGCCTTTCAGCAAATAGCTTGGGGTGTCTACTTTCCAAAATGGGGTCATTTGGGGGGGTTTTGTGCCACCTGGGCATTCCATGGCCTCCGAAACTGTGATAGGCAGTAAAGAGTGAAATCAAAAATTTTCACCCTTAGAAATCCTGAAGGCAGTGATTGGTTTTTGGGGTCCAGTACGCGGCTAGGCTCCCAAAAAGTCCCACACATGTGGTATCCCCATACTCAGGAGAAGCAGCTAAATGTATTTTGGGGTGCAATTCCACATATGCCCATGGCCTGTGTGAGCAATATATCATTTAGTGACAACTTTATGAAAAAAAAAAAAAAAAAAAAAAAAAAGTGTCACTTTCCCGCAACTTGTGTCAAAATATAAAATATTCCATGGACTCAATATGCCTCTCAGCAAATAGCTTGGGGTGTCTACTTTCCAAAATGGGGTCATTTTGGGGGGTTTTGTGCCACCTGGGCATTCCATGGCCTCCGAAACTGTGATAGGCAGTGAAGAGTGAAAGCAAAAATTTACACCCTTAGAAATCCTGAAGGCGGTGATTGGTTTTCGGGGCCCCGTACGCGGCTAGGCTCCCAAAAAGTCCCACACATGTGGTATCCCCATACTCAGGAGAAGCAGCTAAATGTATTTTGGGGTGCAATTCCACATAGGCCCATGGCCTGTGTGAGCAATATATCATTTAGTGACGACTTTTTGTAAATATTTTTTTTTTTTTTTTTTTTTGTCATTTTTCAATCACTTGGGACAAAAAAAATAAATATTCAATGGGTTCAACATGCCTCTCAGCAATTTCCTTGGGGTGTCTACTTTCCAAAATGGGGTCATTTGGGGGGGTTTTGTACTGCCCTGCCATTTTAGCACCTCAAGAAATGACATAGGCAGTCATAAACTAAAAGCTGTGTAAATTCCAGAAAATGTACCCTAGTTTGTAGACGCTATAACTTTTGCGCAAACCAATAAATATACACTTATTGACATTTTTTTTACCAAAGACATGTGGCCGAATACATTTTGGCCTAAATGTATGACTAAAATTTAGTTTATTGGATTTTTTTTATAACAAAAAGTAGAAAATATCATTTTTTTTCAAAATTTTCGGTCTTTTTCCGTTTATAGCGCAAAAAATAAAAACTGCAGAGGTGATCAAATACCATCAAAAGAAAGCTCTATTTGTGGGAAGAAAAGGACGCAAATTTCGTTTGGGTACAGCATTGCATGACCGCGCAATTAGCAGTTAAAGCGACGCAGTGCCAAATTGGAAAAAGACCTCTGGTCCTTAGGCAGCATAATGGTCCGGGGCTCAAGTGGTTAAAACTACCCGCGGCTATTAATGAATTGCTGGTCCGACAATACACATAAAAGTTCATTGATAAAAACGGCATGGGAATTCCCCACAGGGAAACCCCGAACCAAAATTAAAAAAAAAAAAATGACGTGGGGGGGTCCCCCTAAATTCCATACCAGGCCCTTCAGGTCTGGTATGGATATTAAGGGGAACCCCGGCCAAAATTTAAAAAAAAAAATGACGTGGGGTTCCCCCTAAATTCCATACCAGACCCTTCAGGTCTGGTATGGATTTTAAGGGGAACTCCGCGGCAAAAAAAAAAAAAAAAAAAAAAACGGCGTGGGGTTCCCCTAAAAATCCATACCAGACCCTTATCCGAGCACGCAACCTGGCAGGCCGCAGGAAAAGAGGGGGGGACTAGAGTGCGGCCCCCCCCCTCCTGAACCGTACCAGGCCACATGCCCTCAACATTGGGAGGGTGCTTTGGGGTAGCCCCCCAAAACACCTTGTCCCCATGTTGATGAGGACAAGGGCCTCATCCCCACAACCGTGGCCGGTGGTTGTGGGGGTCTGCGGGCGGGGGGCTTATCGGAATCTGGAAGCCCCCTTTAACAAGGGGACCCCCAGATCCCGGCCCCCCCCCTGTGTGAAATGGTAAGGGGGTACTTACCCCTACCATTTCACTAAAAAACTGTCAAAATAGTTAAAAATGACAAGAGACAGTTTTTGACAATTCCTTTATTTAAATGCTTCTTCTATCTTCCTTCATCTTCTTCTTCTTCTGGTTCTTCTGGCTCTTCTGGTTCTTCCTCCGGCGTTCTCGTCCAGCATCTTCTCTGCGGCGTCTTCTATCTTCTTCTCCTCGGGCCGCTCCGCACCCATGGCATGAGGGGAGGCTCCCGCTCTTCTCTTCATCTTCTTCTTCATCCTCTTCTCTTCTTCATCTTCTTCATCTTCATCTTCTCTTCTTTTCTTCTCCGGGCCGCTCCGCATCCATGCATGGAGGGAGGCTCCCGCTGTGTGACGGCGTCTCCTCGTCTGGCGGTTCTTAAATAACGGGGGGCGGGGCCACCCGGTGACCCCGCCCCCCTCTGACGCACGGGACATGACGGGACTTCCCTGTGGCATTCCCCGTGACGTCACAGGGAAGTCCCGTCAAGTCACCGTGCGTCAGAGGGGGGCGGGGTCACCGGGTGGCCCCGCCCCCCGTTATTTAAGAACCGTCAGACGAGGAGATGCCGTCACACAGCGGGAGCCTCCCTTCATGCATGGATGCGGAGCGGCCCGGAGAAGAAAAGAAGAGAAGATGAAGATGAAGAAGATGAAGAAGAGAAGAGGATGAAGAAGAAGATGAAGAGAAGAGCGGGAGCCTCCCCTCATGCCATGGGTGCGGAGCGGCCCGAGGAGAAGAAGATAGAAGACGCTGCGGAGAAGATGCTGGACGAGAACGCCGGAGGAAGAACCAGAAGAGCCAGAAGAACCAGAAGAAGAAGAAGATGAAGGAAGATAGAAGAAGCATTTAAATAAAGGAATTGTCAAAAACTGTCTCTTGTCATTTTTAACTATTTTGACAGTTTTTTAGTGAAATGGTAGGGGTAAGTCCCCCTTACCATTTCACACAGAGGGGGGGCCGGGATCTGGGGGTCCCCTTGTTAAAGGGGGCTTCCAGATTCCGATAAGCCCCCCACCCGCAGACCCCCACAACCACCGGCCACGGTTGTGGGGATGAGGCCCTTGTCCTCATCAACAGGGGGACAAGGTGTTTTGGGGGGCTACCCCAAAGCACCCTCCCAATGTTGAGGGCATGTGGCCTGGTACGGTTCAGGAGGGGGGGGGGCCGCACTCTCGTCCCCCCTCTTTTCCTGCGGCCTGCCAGGTTGCGTGCTCGGATAAGGGTCTGGTATGGATTTTTGGGGGAACCCCACGCCGTTTTTTTTTTTTTTTTTGCGCGGGGTTCCCCTTAAAATCCATACCAGACCTGAAGGGTCTGGTATGAAATTTAGGGGGAACCCCACGTCATTTTTTTTAAAAATTTTGGCCGGGGTTCCCCTTAATATCCATACCAGACCTGAAGGGCCTGGTATGGAATTTAGGGGGACCCCCCCACGTCATTTTTTTTTTTTTTAATTTTGGTTCGGGGTTTCCCTGTGGGGAATTCCCATGCCGTTTTTATCAATGAACTTCTATGTGTATTGTCGGCAATGCAATAGCCGCGGGTAGTTTTAAATGTGTTTTTTCCTTCCAAATGTCATTTTGCTGTCAGACTGTTCTAAACACAGGAAACATGCGCCCCTTTACAGGCATACTATAGACACCCCCCAGGTACGAAATTTAAAGGGATATTACACTTTTATTGTTTGACTTTAAGCATTATTAAAATCACTGCTCCTGAAAAAACGGCCGTTTTTAAAACTTTTTTTTGCATTGATCCATGTCCCCTGGGGCAGGACCCAGGTCCCCAAACACTTTTTATGACAATAACTTGCATATAAGCCTTTAAAATGAGCACTTTTGATTATTCATGTTCGTGTCCCATAGACTTTAACGGTGTTCGCGTGTTCGAGCTAACTTTTTTCCTGTTCGCATGTTCTGGTGCGAACCGAACAGGGGGGTGTTCGGCTCATCCCTAATGTACACACAGCACCCCATATTGACAGAGAAATACAGAATTGTTGACATTTTTACAGATTTATTAAAAAAGAAAAACTGAAATATCACATGGTCCTAAGTATTCAGACCCTTTGCTGTGACACTCATATATATAACTCAGGTGCTGTCCATTTCTTCTGATCATCCTTGAGAATGGTTCTACACCTTCATTTGAGTCTAGCTGTGTTTGATTATACTGATTGGACTTGATTAGGAAAGCCACACACCTGTCTATATAAGACCTTACAGCTCACAGTGCACGTCAGAGCAAATGAGAATCATGAGGTCAAAGGAACTGCCTGAAGAGCTCAGAGACAGAATTGTGGCAAGGCACAGATCTGGCCAAGGTTACAAAAAAAATTTCTGCTGCACTTAAGGTTCCTAAGAGCACAGTGGCCTCCATAATCCTTAAATGGGACAACCAGAACCCTTTCTAGAGCTGGCCATTCAGCCAAACTGAGCTATCGGGGAGAAGAGCCTTGGTGAGAGAGGTAAAGAAGAACCCAAAGATCACTGTGGCTGAGCTCCAGAGATGCAGTCGGGAGATGGGAAAAAGTTGTAGAAAGTCAACCATCACTGCAGCCCTCCACCAGTCGGGGCTTTATGGCAGAGTGGCCCGACAGAAGCCTCTCCTCAGTGCAAGACACATGAAAGCCCGCATGGAGTTTGCTAAAAAACACCTGAAGGACTCCAAGATGGTGAGAAATAAGATTCTCTGGTCTGATGAGACCAAGATAGAACTTTTTGGCCTTAATTCTAAGCGGTATGTGTGGAGAAAACCAGGCACTGCTCATCACCTGTCCAATACAGTCCCAACAGTGAAGCATGGTGGTGGCAGCATCATGCGGTGGGGGTGTTTTTCAGCTGCAGGGACAGGACGACTGGTTGCAATTGAGGGAAAGATGAATGCGGCCAAGTACAGGGATATCCTGGACGAAAACCTTCTCCAGAGTGCTCAGGACCTCAGACTGGGCCGAAGATTTACCTTCCAACAAGACAATGACCCTAAGCACACAGCTAAAATAACGAAGGAGTGGCTTCACAACAACTCCGTGACTGTTCTTGAATGGCCCAGCCAGAGCCCTGACTTAAACCCAATTGAGCATCTCTGGAGAGACCTAAAAATGGCCGTCCACCAACGTTTACCATCCAACCTGACAGAAATGGAGAGGATCTGCAAGGAGGAATGGCAGAGGATCCCCAAATCCAGGTGTGAAAAACTAGTTGCATCTTTCCTAAAAAGACTCATGGCTGTATTAGATCAAAAGGGGCTTCTACTAAATACTGAGCAAAGGGTCTGAATACTTAGGATCATGTGATATTTCAGTTTTTCTTTTTTAATGAATCTGCAAAAATGTCAACAATTCTGTGTTTTTCTACCAATATGGGGTGCTGTGTGTACAATATGGGGTGCTGTGTGTACAATATGGGGTGCTGTGTGTACATTAATGAGGAAAAAAATGAACTTAAATGATTTTAGCAAATGGCTGCAATATAACAAAGAGTGAAAAATTTAAGGGGGTCTGAATACTTTCCGTCCCCACTGTATATTACAATCCTATATGATTATATCTCGTAAATATATTGCAATCATACGAGAATATATCTCGTGCCAGCATGTGAAAAACTATATATAAATCTAGATAAAGTGCATTTAAATATGTAAACAGTATTAAAGTGCTTGAATAATACACAAATTGATATAGTGCATTAAAGTGCTCTTGTGCAAATGAAATATTCATGCATAAATGTGCCCTTAATAGAATGAAACATAAAGTCCATTCAAATTCAGTCCATTCTTCTGATTCTTATTAAAGATGATAAAACAACAAGTGCTCGTGTCCACTCTTGTGCTCCCCTTCGGTGTATGCGCTCACCCTTAGAGCGTGTGACCTCGCAGCTAAGCTTGGTCGGAACACGCTTTTTAAACCACTTCTGGGTTCAATGTCTGCACTCAGATCCTTGGTTGGTTGCTTGTGCGTGTATCCATATAAACTACAACAGAGGAAACTAGATAGTGTGATGCCGTTTCACATATTTATTAAAAGATAACAATCTTCCCTTTGATAGGGTACTCACATTTAATGGGTGCTACAGTGCACCACTCTATATCAGCCGGAAAACATAAAAAGCGCTGATCTGATGTGTCCCTTCCTTTGCTGAGGACGCTCTGCTGGCTTATATAGAGCGGTGGTGGTTAATGAGTTAATAAGCTGTGCCATGGAATACAAAGATTTAATCTTGTTGTTGTGCAGAAACATTGCATTTAAGTTGGAGTGCTGCCTTAGCCCTCATGCACACAGGCTGTTAAAAAAACGTTATGAAAACGCCAGTATCTTTGCAGTGACTTTTTTTGACTTTTTTCAGCTTTTTTCAGCGTTTTTGCAATAGCGTTTTTGAGCGTTTTTGAGCGTTTCTGAGCGTTTTTCCGCGTTAGCGTTTTTGAGCGTTTTTTTTTTTTTTCAAATTTTTTTTTTTTTTTTTTTTTTTCAATGGATCAAAAACGCTAAAAAACGTTGGTGAATGACGTTTTTGAGCGTTTTTGAGCGTTTTTCAGCGTTAGAGCGTTTTTACAGCTGAAAAACGTCTTTCAGAACCCACTGGTCCTGGGTTTTTTTTACAGCTTAAAAACGCCTATGCCACTTGCAGCTCAAAAACGCCTAGGTGGGCATGAAGCCATAGACTAACATAGACAGGCCTTTTTAAGCTGCAAAAAAAGCTCAAAAAAGCAGCTGTAAAAACGTCCGTGTGCATGAGGGCTAATTGCCAGCCTTGCGTTGAATGGCAGCTACAGCCTGCCTCTGGGGGGCACCAGTGAGCATTCTCTCCAGGTCCCCGTATGGGCACAGTAAGCGCTGCCCACGTGCGTAAATGGCTGCCAGACTATACACAGTGAAAGGAACACAGCTTGATTTCCTCATTTTCAGCTACCAGTGACTGAATTCTCCGTCTATTGATATTAAAAAAAATGGATAATTCTGTTACAAGGACTCACCTGCCTAGAATTACACTGGATTATTGTGTGCTTTGTGCTCAAATGTGTTTGTAACAGAGGGGTAAGTGCCGGTTCACTCAGGGGCAACACGACTTACAGCGCGACTTTGCAAGGTGACTTCAGCGCGACTTTGAGCGACTTACAACGTGACTTCAAGTCGCCTCCAGGACAGGCGACTTTGCCTGTGGCCAATCAGAGCTAATCAGCTCTTGTGACATCATTGTTGTACCTGGGTAAATTCTTTTCTTCTTCCTGTTAAGTCGCTTTGCTATAGACGAGGATCCGATTTCAAGGCGACTTCCATTGAAATCTATGGGTACAAGTCGCCGAGAAGTCGCCTTGAAGTAGTACAGGAACCTTTTCTGAAGTCAGAGCGACTTCAGTAGTGTACATTAAGACGGCTCTCATTAACTATAATGGAATTTCTGATGTCAAGCGATTTGGTGGCGACTTGAGGTCTGACAAGTCGGATCCCAAGTTGCTATAGTGTGAACTGGCACTAACAGAAGGACCATCAACCTTACAAATCTTCACTATGTACAGTATGAATTTGTTGCTGGCAACCTATTTTCTATGATGCAAAACATTTAAAAAAACATTATTTCAGTTATTAGATAAAAATGAAAAACAAGCAATACACTAGGTGGACCTTCATACCTCTAATTGTCTGATGAGCTGCTTCTATACTCTAGGTAGGCCCATTTCTGATCCCTCCTGTATTGATTTGTATTGTAACTGTACTGTCTGTCCTCATGTTGTAAAGCGCTGTGCAAACTGTTATAAAAGACTACGGTATATAAATCCTGTATAATAATAATAATTTATATTGTAAGTACAGCTTTGCGTTTTTCCCAGCAGTGTCTCTAAAATCAGAGTTAAAGGTGTGAGAATTAAAATATGTTCATGTTTTTTTAAATGTATAACAAAAGGCAAAACGTTTTTAGTTATAGACTAGAGTTGAGATGGATTAGATCCCAACTTTTTTGAGACATGTTGCTGTCATCAATTCAAAATAACCTTATTTTTTTTTCTTAAATGGTCCATTTTCTCAGTTTAAACATTTGTTATGTTTTCTATTATCTATTGTGAACAAGATACGGATTTATGAGATTTACAAATCATTGCATTCTGTCCTGACTGTATGTAGATTGTACACAGCGTCCCGACTTTTTTTGTTTGTAAATGAAAGGAAATCTTTGCTAGATTGTGATGTTAAATTGGAATTATTCAACATGGCCGAACATAGATTGAACTCATTGTTACATTTTGACGTTAATCAGGACACTGAAGCACTTGGTTACCTTACATAGTTACCTGCTGCGTTTTCATGCGCTCTTTGCTGCGGTGGCTGACTCCCTTTATTATTATTCTTATACAGCACATGTGTCAAAGACAAGGCCTGTGGGCCGAATCCGGCCCTCCAGGCCATTTCATGTGGCCCCTGCAGCTCCCTTATCTCTGCCCCCACCTTGTCTCAGCATATAGCGGCAGAGAGGAGGACAGAACTCCTCTGCCAGATCCTTTGCTTCGCCATCCTGCCCTCTTCTGGTCCTACTCCAGACTCTGCCATTTCTGCTTCCCAGCTCCGCTCCCAGCTTCTTTCTGGCAGCAGCACGTGGTAAGGGGGGGGCACTGCGATGTAAGGGAGGGTGGGGGGCTTTTGACTTCTGATGGTGAGGGGCTACAGATAGAACCAGCCCCCTTAGGGTGACCATAATGCTGATGCAGCCCGCAATGAAATTTTTACACCCCTGTTATACAGGATTTATATTATTATTGTTATACAGGATTTATATAGAGCCATCAGTTTGTACAATGCTCTACAACGTTAGGGACAACACTACAGTTGTGATAAAATTCAATACAGGAGGAATCAGAGGGCCCTGCTCGTTAGAGCTTACAATCTAAAATAGGCAATCCTAACTTAGGAATTCTGGGTATTTCTTTTCTTCTTAAAGCGGATTCTAAAAATAAGTCATTTAGCGGGAACCCTTGATTCTCCATATCAAACAGCTGGAGACAGGGTCATCCAGAGTTCTCCGTCAGACTGCTTGTTAACTCAAGTGAAGTCTTCGATTCAAGTTGAGGAATGGAGACATATTTGGTAACTCTCATTTTTCTCTCCTCCATGAATAAAACATCCTCAAGCCTGTATTCCTCCCTTCGCCGAAGAATTCCAGCAGAAGATGACACCATAGTTCCTAACATCTAAAAATAATTCCCACAGATACTTTGTTGCAAAGGCTGAACTTCAGGAAAACAGCTAGATATGTAACAGTTGGTGTAACATATGCAGTTGAATTCTATGGCAAGTTAGTTCACCTGCCAAAAGATTTGTACATCTACCCAACCAGTCCTGAGATTTACAAAGAGAGCAAGGTTGGTGACCTTACTTTTTTGCAGCTGAGCAATATAGCTGGGTCACCTCCCCACCCCCAGCACGTAAGAAATGAAAGGCAAAACCACCCTGGTGGGACTTTTACGCCCTAAATAAATAATTAGAGAAGAGAGGTTTTTTTCAAACAGGAAAAATATGGGACGAAGGGGATAGGGCACAGGACACCCTTAGTAACGATCATCATTCCCGGATCCTTAGCAGGCTTTTCTCAACAGAAACTTGAACACTCGGATAGGCCTCGGATAGGCCTAGCAGCCAGGAGACCACCTGGATAGGCCTCAGGCTTCAGGCCTAGCAGCCAGAAACTGGTTCACACACAACCACCCAGGCCGCAGCCCTGGGTGGGAAGGCTTCGATCACCTGACTTCTTCCCAATAAATAGCTTCTCCCAGCATTCATAGCCTGGTGATTCCTTATAACTCCATCCCTCTCAGAATCGTTCCCGGATCCTTAGCAGGCTTTTCTCAACAGAAACTTGAACACTCGGATAGGCCTCGAATAAGTCTAGCAGCCAGGAGACCACCTGGATAGGTCTCAGGCTTCAGGCCTAGCAGCCAGAAACTGTTTCACGCACACAACCCAGGCCGCAGCCCTGGGAAGGAAGACTTCGATCACCTGACTTCTTCCCAATAGCTTCTCCCAGCATTCATAGCAGCGAATCTGATTAGCTGAGAAAAGTATGTTTATCCATAACTTAAATGTACTGTAGCTCATCATACTATTGTCAAAGGCAACAGTGCCACCTACTGAAAAAAGGGAGAAGCCACAACTGGAACCATTAAACACTACAAATTAACGAGGCTGACTACCATCCAGCATAACTAAATTTACCTGTAGCCCTATTCTAGGACGAGGGTGCTACATTCTCCCCCTGCCAAGGAGACTACGTCTTCGGAGTCTGCAAAAAAAATATACTCTCAAGTCATATGCCCTGTACACACGATTTTCCTTCTACTTCACACTTATAGGGCGTACACACGGTCGGACATTGATCGGACATTCCGACAACAAAATCCATGGATTTTTTCCGACGGATGTTGGCTCAAACTTGTCTTGCATACACACGGCCACACAAAGTTGTCGGAAAATCCGATCGTTCTAAAGGCGGTGACGTAAAACACGCACGTCGAGACTATAAACGGGGCAGTAGCCAATAGCTTTCGTCTCTTAATTTATTCTGAGCATGCGTGGCACTTTGTGCATCGGATTTGTGTACACACGATCGGAATTTCCGACAACGGATTTTTTTGTCGGAAAATTTTATAGCAAGCTCTCAAACTTTGTGTGTCGGAAATTCCGATGGAAAATGTGTGATGGAGCCCACACACGGTCGGAATTTCCGACAACAAGGTCCTATCACACATTTTCCGTCAGAAAATCCGACCGTGTGTACAGGGCATAAGAGTGGATGTCCTGGCAAAATGTGGATAGGGAAAGGTGTAGGAAAGAATAAACTGAGTCACAAATATGTGTGGCATTCCACACGAAAACAGGTAAAGAATGCAATATAGCACTGAACCAATTTAAGGTACTCTCTCTCCTCAACCGAGGAAGACGCAATGTATAGAAAACACATATGAACAGTTGACTATTCAATGTTAATAGAAAATGAGCATTACTGTACAAAATTAGAGTACTGTCTCACCCTAGCCAAGGAAGATGCAGTGGATATATATATTTTACAACACACTATACTATATCTACCATTATAGTGATATTTATCCTAAAGCAAACATTTATGTATACGTTTGAAATATTGTCTGTCCTCAGCCAAAGAAGACAAGTATTATCGCTATACATTACACTAAAGAAACAGATATCTATATATACCTATTTAGAATATTGTCTACTCTCTGCCTGAGGAAGACAAGAGTGTATAGAGTAAACACACATTAGTTTATTTTTAATATACTCTACAGTCCTAGCAAATTAACTGTACACAGAAATATCAACAGTATGAAAGAGGCCCCACTCTCTAGAGAGTAACACCTTCTTCCAAGAAGTATACACTCATTATATCAATACTTAATAGGTTAGGCCTCAAACATACAGTGGCAGACTTTCCTGACTCTGCTCCCTCTGTGGCTACGGGTTTCACTGTTCCAACAGGCACACTGCTCTCATTCACATCTGGCCTACCAGGCTCAGCAGCTTTCTCCCTGGGTGGCATGGCGACCTCAACGGCGGCCACGAAAGGTCACTAAGGCACCTGGCTTTGTAGTGCGCATGGTTGCAGTAGGTATAATTGTGGTGGACATGGTTGTGGTACGTACAGTTGTAGTGAGCATGGTTATAGTAGTCGACACCTCAGCAGGCAAAGGAACTGCGGCAGCGACCACTGGGTAGCGGTGCAGCAAATGCAAGACACTTGCCCCGATCCACTTGCAAGACCCGTGGCGAGACTACCTCCGGTAGCGATTCCACGCAGTGATCCCGGGCCGGATATTGGCAACCAGTCCTGAACACTTAAAACACAGCAGCCCAATCGCTTCGTAGCCTCCCACCGTGTAGAGCGCCAGGCTACCTTTAGGGATGTACCGCACTTCAGTGTCGGTAATAGCTTCTCTCAGCCCGACAGGCCCAGGGTCAACACACGGTGCATAGACTCGCTCGTCCCCACCCCCTTTCCTGGCCGGCCGGGCTGTGTGCTCGGATAAGGGTCCGGTATGGATTTTGGGGGGACCCCCACGCAGATTTTTCAGCGTAGGGGGTTCCCCTTGCAATCCATACCAGACCTAAGGGCCTGGTATGCCCCTGGGGGGGAGCTCACGCTGTTTTTTCATTTAAAATTTGGCGCGGCGTTCCCACTCAGGATTCATACCAGACAGCTGTCAGCACTGCCTGTCGCTCATCGCGAAAGGAAAAAAAAGTTTTCCTTTCCTGATGAGTGAGCCATCTCGGCGCTGGCTCCCGCGACAGGGCTCGCAGGTGTCAAATCTCGCCGATAAATGCGTCGAGATTGACACAATATCGCGGTCACCTACTGTACAGTGATCTCAAAGGATAATATAAAAATTATTTTATTTAAACACAAATAACAAATGGTCTAAAAACAATTGTGGCAAGTACAGGAAACACAGTTTTTATGGATACAGCACTTTAGATGGAGTTCCCAACATGTTTCGCCCACATCCTGGGCTTCCTTAGGGGATACATATATAACAGTCATATCAAAACTCATAATTATATAAGAAAAAAATGTATACATTTATTTAAACATTGAGAGTCAATTTTCCAAAAGAAATGAGTATTAACATACATGTGCACATTCGGCCCGAGAACATCCTTACTCACCCTGGTCTCTTAAGGTAATGCATGCTACATTTAAAAAATAGTTCAGGGGGTCTGCAACCATCATGGAAGCCAACATTTTTTTGATTGTAGCATACATTACCTTAAGAGACTGGGATGAGTAAGGATGTTCTCAGGCCGAATGTGCGTATGTATGTTAATACTCATATCTTTTGGAAAATTGACTCTCAATGTTTAAATAAATGTATACATTTTTCTTATATAATTATGAGTTTTGACATGACAGTTATATATGTATTCTTTTTTAATAGAAGACTTGTACCCCAAATTGGACAGCCATCCCTGAGGAAGCCCAGGATGTGGGCAAAACATGTTGGGAATCTAAAGTGATCTACCCATAAAAAAATGTGTTTCATGTACTTGCCACAATTGTTTTTAGACAATTTTTTATTTGTGTTTAAATAAAATAATTTTTATATTATCCTGAGATCGCTGTACCTTACTTGCACCTTAAAAAAACCCACAAATTTCTCTATACCTATTTAATCAAAGGATGTGGTGCTAATAATAGTGGTTTGTCCGGTTAAAAAATACACTCCTGAGCAGTATGTAGTGTCAGGACAGGGCAGTATTTAGTGACAGGGCAGACAGTGGGCAGAATGTAGTGGCAAGGTAGGGCAGTCGGTGGGTATTAGTATGTAGTGTTATGAAGGTCAGTGAGCCGTATGTAATGGCAGGGTGGTCACTGAACAGTATGTAATGATAGGGCAGTCAGTGAGCAGTATGTAGTGGTAGGGTAGTCAGTGAGCAATATGTGAGCAGTATGTAGTGTCAGGGCAGGGCAGTCAGTGAGCAGTATGTAGTGGCAGGGTGGTCAGTGAGAAGTATGTAGTGGTTGGGCAGCCAGTGAGCAATATGTAGTGGCAGGGGTCAGTGAGTAGTCAATGGGTAGTATGTAGAGGTAGGGTAGTCAGTGAGCAGTATGTAGTGGTAGGGCAGTCAGTGAGTAGTAGGCAGAGGTAGGGTAGCCAGTGAGCAGTATGTCGTGGTAGGGCAATCAATGAGCAGTATGTAGAGGTAGGGCAGTAGTGAGCAGTATGTAGTGGTAGGGCAGTCAATGTGCAGTATGTAGATGTAGGGCAGTCAGTGAGCAGTATGTAGTGGTAGGGTGTTCAGTGAGTAGTATGTAGAGATAGGGTAATCAGTGAGCAGTATGTAGTGGCAGGAGGGTCAATGAGCAGTATGTAGTATCAGGATAGGGCAGTATTTAGTGGCAGGGCAGACAGTGAGTAGTATGTAGAGGTAGGGTAGTCAGTGAGCAGTATGTACTAGTAGGGCAGTCAGTGAATAGTATGTAGAGGTAGAGTAGCCAGCGAGCTGTATGTAGTGGTAGGGCAATCAGTGAGCAGTATGTAGAGGTAGGGCAGTCAGTGAGCAGTATGTAGTGGTAGGGTGTTCAGTGAGTAGTATGTAGAGGTAGGGTAGTCAGTGACCAGTATGCAGTGGTAGGGCAGTCAGTGAGCAGTATGTAGTGGTAGGGTGGTCAGTAAGAAGTATATAGCGGTAGGGCAGTCAGTAAGCAGTATGTAGAGGTAGGGCAGTAAGTAAGCAGTATGTAGTGGCAGGGCAGTCAGAGAGCAGTATGTAGAGGTAGGGCAGTCAGTGAGCAGTATGTAGTGGTAGGACAGTCAGTGAGCAGTATGTAGTGGTAGGACAGTCAGTGAGCAGTATGTAGTGGCAGGGTGGTCAGTGAGCAGTATTTAGTGGTAGGGCAGACAGAGAGCAGTATGTAGTGGTAGGGTGGTCAGTGAGCAGTATTTAGTGGTATACAAACAAAAAGGAGACAATACGCCCTACTCCAATCCTCCTATCTCAGCGCTAAAAGATATTCAGTATATGAAGATGGAAAATAATGATTGTAATAAACCGCAGTGATTTAACCTGATGTCACCATATTCTGAGTGAGATATCTCTCAGCAGCCACTTAATAAAAAATAGAAATATAAATATGGATGAATGAATGTACTATATGAAACAGCAATTAACCCATCAAAGCAGCGCTATTTTCAGTCCTCAATGCTGACTGATAAAACAAAGTCTTTGTAAATGCAAGCAAAACACATGCAGGCAGGTAAATTCCAACAAAGACACAGCGGTAGGAGCTCGGTCTGGATTCCCTTATATGAATAGTAGATCTGATGGGTGCACCTTTCACCATCTATTGGGACACCTTGTGCTGCACACACCCCATAGGGGTTCAAACTCACCGGAGCCAGGAGGTTAACAAGCCTTGGATCAAATCCTCTCTCTGTTTACTCCCGAAGTCCTCCAGGGTTGATGATCAAATAACAGCAACAATGTCCACATGTAAAAAAAGAGACCCCGAATAGTCCAGTACCGTTTTGATAATTTATTGTACAGAGAGAGGATTTGATCCAAGGCTTGTTAACCTCCTGGCTCCGGTGAGTTTGAACCCCTATGGGGTGTGTGCAGCACAAGGTGTCCCAATAGATGGTGAAAGGTGCACCCATCAGATCTACTATTCATATAAGGGAATCCAGACCGAGCTCCTACCGCTGTGTCTTTGTTGGAATTTACCTGCCTGCATGTGTTTTGCCTCCATTTACAAAGACAGTATTTAGTGGTAGAGCAGTCAGTGAGCAGTATGTTGTGGCAGGACGGTCAGTGAGCAGCATGCAGTGGCAAGGTATGGCGGTATGTTGTGGCAGGGCAGACAGTGTGAGCATTTAGTAGTAGCAGGTCATTCAGTAACAGTATGTAGTGGTAGAGCAGTCAATGAGCAGTATGTAGTGACAGGGCAGACAGTGAGTAGTATGTAGTGGTAGGGCAGTCAATGAGTAGTATGTAGAGGTAGGGTAGTCAGTGAGCAGTATGTAGTGGTAGGGTGTTCAGTGAGTAATATGTAGAGGTGGGGTAGTCAGTAAGCAGTATGTAGTGGCAGGAGGGTCAATGAGCAGTATGTAGTGTCAGGATACAGCAGTATTTAGTGGCACGGCAGACAGTGAGTAGTATGTAGTGGTAGGGCAGTCAATGATTAGTATGTAGTGGTAGGGTAGTCAGTGAGTAGTATGTAATGGTAGGGCAGTCAGTGAGTACTATGTAGTGGTAGGGTAACCAGTGAACAGTATGTAGTGGTAGGGCAATCAATGAGTAGTATATAGAGGTAGGGCAGTCAGTGAGCAGTATGTGATGGTAGGGCAGTCAGTGAGCAGCATGCAGTGACAGGGTATGAAAAATTATATAAATGTGTTAAATGCGCTACCCTATATCACACCACTCTATTATATTCCAAATTTACACAATCATTAAATCCCCCCCAAATCGTATACTGCATACAATATTACCCAAATTACTCACCCTATTAGGGTGTACTTTACATAAATTATATATAAAATATTTTTGTGCATGACATATATAACCAAACTAAATTTCCATAATCGTGTGCAAAAGTGCAATGTGCAATAGTTGTCAAAATCTCTGCAGTATATACATCCGTGACTCTTCGTGACCCCTTCACCACTTTAGTGCCAAGAATACCACCACCTGGATTGGCCACTCACCAGATGCCGGTTAAACTGCGCCTTTGGTTCATTTATAAGGGATAACCACTCCTCATACTCCGTAATGATGCTGACCCCAATACGTTATATATAGTCCATATCCTCCTCATGAGAAACAGACAGCAATCATAGCGCAATATGTGAAAACTGTTTTAATAGTACTCAGTTTAATGATTGTGGGGATTTAATGATTGTGTAAATTTGGAATATAATAGAGTGGTGTGATATAGAGTAGCAATTTCAACACATTTATATAATTTTTTATTTTCTCACCCAGTGGTGTAGTTTTTTGATTGCAGCAACTCATTCCTTATTTATCTAATAGCTTGCACCAGTGACACACATTTGTTCAAGTGACAGGGTATGGCAGTATGCAGTGGTAGCATGGTCAGTGAGCAGTATGTAGTGGTAGGGCAGTCAGTGAGCAGTATGTAGTGGTAGCATGGTCAGTGAGCAGTATGTAGTGGTAGGGCAGTCAGAGAGCAGTATGTAGGGGTAGGGTGGTCAGTGAGCAGTATGTAGTGGTAGGGCAGTCAGTGAGCAGTATGTAGTGGTAGCATGGTCAGTGAGCAGTAGGTAGTGGTAGGGCAGTCAGAGAGCAGTATGTAGTGGTAGGGTGGTCAGTGAGCAGTATGTAGTGGTAGGGCAGTCAGTGAGCAGTATGTAGTGGTAGCATGGTCAGTGAGCAGTATGTAGTGGTAGGGCAGTCAGAGAGCAGTATGTAGTGGTAGGGTGGTCAGTGAGCAGTATGTAGTGGTAGGGCAGTCAGTGAGCAGTATGTAGTGGTAGCATGGTCAGTGAGCAGTATGTATTGGTAGGGCAGTCAGTGAGCAGTATGTAGTGGTATCTTGGTCAGTGAGCAGTATGTAGTGGTAGGGCAGTCAGAGAGCAGTATGTAGTGGTAGCATGGTCAGTGAGCAGTATGTAGTGGTAGGGCAGTCAGAGAGCAGTATGAAGTGGTAGGGTGGTCAGTGAGCAGCATGCAGTGGCAAGATATGGCAGTATGTAGTGGCAGGGCAGACAGTGTAGTGGTGGGTCAGGACAGTCACTGAGGGGTATCCAGCTCAGATTATGATGCAAGGAAAGTTCCCTAATCATCCGCCTGTGTGCAGGGGCCCCTGAGCGGGACAGATGGACATATATCCTGCTGGGAATGCCTCTCCATATCAGCCACTTACTACATGGCCGGGGAAGGAAGGCTTGCAGGCCTGCTATTTCTGCTCTTCCTTCTACTTCATCTTCAGCTACTGGATCCGCCAGAAAGAAGCTAAGTGTGTTTTTCAACATTTCTGGTCTAAAGCGAATGAAGACATTTCTGGTTTTAGATACGCTGTAATGGTTAATAATCCTTGTAGTTGTTACTATTATTAATATTCCAGGTGTTACTTTGGGCGCCAAAACATTGCGTGCCTACAGACTGAACAGCGTCTAGTAATCACCAGGAGAAATAAATCATTTTATCATTTACTTATTATTTCTGCTCCTTTTGTGCATATCATTCTTGTTTAACTCTATGTTGCCTTGTTCCTTGCCCCAAGCAGTAGATAAAATCCCCAACCCCCCCTTCCTTCCCTCCATCATTACTAACAATGCTAATTTTGTTTATTCAGTGCCTTTGTCAAACGGCGTAGAAAATTGACTGCGCTAGACCCCGGCGGTAATGTGTTACGCTAATAGTGATCGGGGTGAATAATTATCGCCCGGGGTCAATGAAGCTAAAGAATGTTAAAGGCAAGATGAAGCAACAAGCGCCAAAGACTCTTCTAATGAATAGTGAGGGTAATGGAGATTCACGCCCGCTCAACAATAAAAGCGTGCCTTCCCTCTGCAGTCCTGACATATTAAGAGATGGATGAGGTGGCGTGATCCCTGATGAGAATCTGGAAACATTGGAGGGAGGGGGGGGAGGGCTTCCTGGCTCCATTAAAATAGCTAGGTATCATGTTATGACATTTTATTTTACCACGGCTCGTATGGTTATTCTTCGCCATTGGTGTTCACTGCTCGCTCCCGCTTTCCTAGAATGGTTCACTGAAATGGATCACATTGCACACATGGAGCCACTCTTGAATCAAGAAATGGAACACATGAGCGTTGCAGTAGAACCTTTTTAACATGGAGGAACCCTTGAAATAACTTTTCAGATTTAGGGAAGCCCTACTAATGATTACTATATATACAGCTCACAGTACATTAGTGTGATTGTCATTGGTAAGTATGCTCCTTACATTTGTGGTCATTGGGAATAATCCCCCCTTACAGATGGCTGAAGAGATCATTGGTGTCAGTAGTTACTTATCTGAGAGACAGGAATTGCCCATTGCTCAATAAACCCCTGGAAACCTCTGGAGGAAACCAAGGGTTCCATGGACCCCCTTATCAAGAAAGGCTGCAGTAGAACATGGTTTTCCTGCAAAGAATCACAAGAGTTCAAGGATCTTCTTAGGAGTGGGTGCCTGATTTATTTAGTTTACCTTTTTACGGTGGGGCCCTGAGCAGTCATCTCCTAACTCTCCTCCCTTCCCCAGTGTTTCTCTTCCTTTTCCTCTTGTAGCACCCTTCTAGTTTAGAGTGGGCTGCTAGGTAAATTTAGCTTAGTTCACAGGCTGCTGTTCTGCTACTTCCCACCTGTCTTATAGTGGCTTCTAGAAGTATAGTGGGAGGGAGAACAGGACAGGCAGTCTGAATATTTATAGAACTCTGGCCAATCCCTGGGGAGGTGTGCCCAGAAGGCGGAGGGAGAGCCCATAAGTAGTCTGAGGCCTGGCAGCAGAGGGAGAGTTCCTGGGTCCAGTCCTGCAGGAGGAGACCCCTGCGCATGGTCTCTGCCCCTAGCGCAGAGAGAGAGGGAGCTAGAGGAGCCAAATGGAGACACTGAGGTCCCATCATAGGCTTAGCTGAGGGCCCACCAAAGAGAACCTTGTCCAGAGACTGGACAGAGAGTGGAGCCAGATGGAAGTTGGTGGGAGGAAGACAACCATTCTGGGACTGAGTGAGTAACTGACCTCCCCCTCCTTTTTCAGAGAAGTGGCTGTTGGGTTGTCTGGTCTCCTAAGCAAGTGCAGTGCAGCCAGGAGCATGCGATACTGCTAGAAATGTGCCCAGTACAGCTAGGAGTTGTACAAGACAGCCAATAGAGCACAGTGCAGCCAGAGGTTGTACAATATAGCCTGTATTTTGTACAGAGAAGCCAGAAGTCAGCAGTCCTCAAGCTGTACAGCTCTACAGTTTCAGGGTATCCCATGTTCCCCCATTGCTATCCAAGTTACTGTTTCAATAAAAAAAACTAAAAGAGTCCCCAAATCAGGGGTCTCCAAACATTTTTAAAAAAGGGTCAGTTTACTGTCCTTCAGTACTAGGGGCCGGACTGACCATCAGGAGTACAAAATGTACCAGCATCAGTGGGAGTAAAAATTCCCCTTTTCATTGGTGTCATTGGGAGGAATTGTGCCCTTAATTGGTGTCATTGGGAGAAATTATGCCCTTAATTGGTGTCATTGAGAGGAATTGTGCCCCATCATTGGTGTCATTGGTAGGAAATGTGCCCCATCATTGGTGTCATTGGTAGAAATTGTGCCCTTAATTGGTGTCTTTGAGCGGAACTGTGCCCCATTGGTTGCGTCCTTGAGAGAAAATTGTGCCCTTCATTAGGGCCAGTGAATGAAATAGATCCCCAAAGGCTAGATAAACCACTGCCCTAGACTGATCATTTGAGGAAGCATGCAGAAAATTCTGTGGGCCTGGCTGTATGTAAACTGAGCTGGAAATGGGGCCAAACCACCAGTAGCTCCAGCGGGGGTAGCACTACACTCTTCTATCCCTCTCTTTATTTGCACCTCCTAGTCTTATTTCTACTCCTTTCTTTTCTTTCCTTATACTAGATCCTCTTCCTTTTGCTATATATTTGTTCTTTTTTTTGTTTTCTTTGCTATACCCTTCTGTATTTTTTTTTTTTTACTTGACGTCAGCATTAAGAGTCTACCCAGTCATATTCTACACATGCATTCATTGAGTAATTGGGATATATTGGTATTTTTCTGTATCCATGATCTTTTATGCCATATTACTTCTCACTGTTGGGATACATCATCTTACAAAGTTATGTTGTGAAATGGAATCTTATGCCGCCATTTTTCCTTTTCACTTGAACATCCCTTTGTGTGAAAAATGTTTGAGTAAAAAAGATTAAACACAAATGAAGACAGACAAACTCAGGAACCTGAAGTCTCTTTTTAATGAAAACACTTCGTAAATTCCCCTTTGTGCTTGTGTGGAACTGCTGAGCCTGCAAAACAGAAACCAACAACGTGGCACGGCCACCATTTTGATCTTCCTTTGTTTTTGGAGGATTTGGTGATGGCGAGACCTTTGAGACTGGATTGGTGCAATGGTCATGCTCGAGCGTCCCTGCTCAGGATACAGTCAGTATTGCACTTATAAAAAGGAAAAAAAAAAAGGACCAGGGACTGGATCGGACCAGCACATCACCTTCCTCGAGCTCTTTGTCGCCTTCTGTCTTTGAGAAGGCCCAGCTGAGGCCTAGTATTCTTGTTGTGAAAGAAAGGCACGCATTTGCCAGATAAGGCCTCCGGATTAACCTCAGACTGTGGTGACTCTCATGACAAATTCTCTGTTGGCGTTAGTTTGGCTTCTCTGTTCATGCGGTCTAAGATGGCTGAGGATGTGAAATAGGGTGTACGCACAGTGATGGTCCGACAGGGTTCCCGCATGGCCATTACTATGGTTACCACTGTCGACAGGGGTGGAGTTATTGGCTGTACCAGCTGGGGTGGTGGTTGAATTATTGGTTTGGGAAGAATTGCGTTGGCTGGGCCGCTGACCCGTCCCCAGTTTCTGGTCCTCCAAGTCTTTCGATTTGTCGTAATTGAGTACCTTCCACTGTTGGTTGACGGCCTGCCATCGTTTAAATATCCTATAAACAGAAGGTCCTTCGTGGATGATCAATCCTGCAAACAATCACACACAAAGAGGGGTGATTAAAACATAGAGCAATAGCAAAAGTTGCAGCTAAATATAATCAGACTCATTAATGATGGCAAAGAGCAATGGCAGTGTGCAGTACCTATACAAGGCCAAATTTCACTGGAGCCAAGTTAGTGAAACTGGTAGAAAGAAAATGAAGTAACAATCGAGGAAGGAAGGAGGGAGAGAACAAGGATGAAAGGAATGAATATGGAAGGGTTTGAGGGAGGAAGGAAGAAAAGGAAGAGAGGAGGAAATATGGAAGGAAAGAAGGATGGAATGGAGAATGAATGAGGGATCAAGGAGGGTAAAAGAAAAAGAAGGCAAGAATGAAGGAAAAAGTAGGGAATGTGTAAGAGAATGAAGAAGGAATGAACAAGGAAGGGTTAAAGGAAGGAAAGAAATGGGAAGGGTTCAAGGTAAGCAACAAAAGCAGGAGGGAAAGAGGAAATGAAGAAGAAGCAAGGAAGGAAGGAAATATATAATGTGGAACAAAGGGAATAAGGAAACAAGGAGGGGAGGGAGGGAATGAGCAAGAATGGAAAGCAGGAACAAGGGAGCAAAGTAGAGAAGGAGGGAGAGAACAAAACGGTACGGAAGGAATGAATATGGAAGGGTTTAAGGCAGGAAAGAAGAAAATGAATAAAAGAAGAAAGAAAGGAGGAAATGAGGAATGGAAGGAATAGGGAACGAATGAGGGAACAAGGAGGGTCAAAATAAGAAAAGGATGGAGCAAATAAGTAAGGAACGAGAAAGAGAATGAAGAAGGAATGAACAAGGAAGGGTTCAAGGAAGGAATGAAGAAGGAAGGGTTCAAGGAAGGAACAATGATGGAAGGATTCAAGGTAGGCAACAAAAACAGGAGGGAAAGAGGAAATGAAGAAGAAGCAAGGAAGGGAGAAAATGTTTAAGGCCCCTTTCACACGATCGGACCGTTCAGGTCCGCCTGTCAGTTTTGACGGCGGACCTGAACGGGCGATCCGTGTTAGCCTATGGAGCGTCGGATGTCAGCGGAGACATGTCTGCTGACATCCGACCCCGTCCGATCCGCTAAAAGCAGACGGATGGCTCTATGTCCAGATCCGTCGCTGGCGGATCGGATCGGGTGAGATCTGACGAAAACGGACACGCTGTCCGTTTTCGTCCGATCTCTCCATAGGCGGCAGCGGCGCCTGACAAGCCCCTCCCCGCTCAGTGAGCAGAGAGGGACCTATCATCCGCCGGCTCAGCGGAGATCAACGGACAGATCTCCCGCTGAGCCGGCGGACCGAGGCGGGCACTGTAGAAACGGAGTCCGCCTCATGTGAAAGGGGCCTAATGTGGAACAAAAGGAACAAGAAAAGGAGGGAAGGCTATAAGGAAGGAGAAAGAAAGGAAATGAAGAAGAAAGGCAGTAGTGAAGAATGAGGGAACAAACAAGGAATTAAATGGGGAGGGTTTGAGGTAGGCAGCATAAGCACGAGGGAAAGAGGAAATAAAGAAGGGGCAAGGAAGAAAAAAAATATATCATGTGGAACAAAGGGAACAAGGGAAGAATGAAAGGAGGGAGGGAATAAGGAAGGATGTAAAATGGGTAAAGAAGGAGCAAAGCAAGAAAGCAAGGAAAAACAAGGATAGGAAGGAATACATATAGAAGGGTTTGAGGGAAGAAGGAAAAAAGGTGGAAATGAGGTAGGAAAGAAGGAAGGAATAAGGAATGAATGAGAGAAAAAGGAGGGTAGAAAAGAAGGAATGGGGGAAATAAGTAAAAAAGGAGAAAGAGAATGAAGGAGGAATGAACAAGGAATGGTTCGGGGGAGGAAGGAAAGGAGGGATTTGAGGTAGGAATCAAAGGAAGGAGGGAATTTAGGAAGAAGAAAGAAAGGGAATAAAGAAGGAAGACCGTATTGAAGAATGAAGGAACAATTAAGGAATGAAGCAGGAAGGGTTCAATGTAGGTAACATAAGAAGGAGGGAAAGAGGAAATAAAGGAGTAAGGAAGGAAGGAAATATTGAATGTGGAACAAAGGGAACAAGGGAAGTAAGGAAGGAAGGAGCAAAGTAACGAAGGAGAGAGAGAACAATGATGGGGGGGGGGGGGGGGGGTGAAGGAATAAATAGGGGGTTTGAGGGAGGAAGGAAGAAATGGAAAAGGAAAAGAAAGAGGAAATTAAAGGAAAAAGGGAAGAGGAAATGTAAAGATAGTAGGAGAAGGGAAAGGAAAAGGAAAGTAGTACTTCATCTTCCAGCTGCCAACAAATGACAGAGAGAACTATCACAGGAGGACTCCATAGCAATGACATTATAATATGTTCATCCCACTGATCATCATACACTAGCCACATAACCAGGAGATTCCACACATAGTATACAATGTCAATTTTGTCTAAAAAGTGAAGTAACACTAAACAAAGAGTCAGACAATTCACAGCAACATCCTTCAACAGCAAATTAGTGCTTGAATCATATACATTGTGGGGCTTCCTGTATAAAAATGTCTTAAACAAGAGCTGTTGATCCTGCCCTTAACAGTACATGCTCCATTTTATCTTCTAATCTGCCTTAGGAACATAAAATGCAGAATATCACTGGCTGCTCAGAGTAACATACTAATTTTTTAATTTACAGTTTTTTTTTATTGAAACCAATGTCAACCATAAGCAACAATTAGGACTGCTGCAAACATTTGGTGTACCTTCACACATTTATATACATGCGATTCGCTGATATGTTTTACAATAAGCTCATAAAAAGCAAAAATTCAGTGTATACAACCATTGCAGAAGAGTATTGTAATCCGAATATGGCAAACAAAGGGAGCTGAGTCCCTGAATGGACTCAGCGGGATGAATGGACTAAGCCTTTTTGTATTCCTTCTCCTTTTCAGTACTTAAAATTGGGTATTGATTTGGTGTGTGGAGATTGGGACGGAGCAGAATGAGAGATGGAGGTGAAAAGCAGCTGCAAAAAATGATTTGAATGTAACAGCCCTTACAATAAGGCATTGAGACAATGTTCTGCTCTATAAAAACATGAATTTAAAAGGACAATGTGAAAACAAAATTGTTAGTAAAGAATCACATTGCATAGCACATGTCATCCACTCCTCCTTCTACAGCAGGGGACTTCAAACTTTCTAAACAAAGGGGCTTACTGTCCTGCAGATTTAAGGGGGGTAGACTGTGACCACTGGGAGTAGAAAATGTCCTAGAGTGGGTGCGAATAAAAAAAATACATAGTGCCTTTGGTCAGTAGGAAAAGGAATAGTGCCCTGTTGTTGGTGTCAGTGGAAGAAATAATGCACCATTGTTGGTGTCAGTGGAAAGACTAGTGCCCTATCATTGATTTTGGCAGAAGGAATAGTGCCGCATCGTTGGTGTGAGTGGGAGGAATAGTACCCCATCATCGGTGTCAGTGGAAAGAATAGTGTTCCATCATTGGTGTCAGTGGAAGGAATAGTTTTCCATTGTTTATATCAGTGAAAAAAATGATGTCCCATTGTTGGTGTCAATGGAAGGAATAGTGCCCTATCGTTGATGTCGGTGGAAGAAATAGTGCCCCATTGCTGGTGTAAGTGGGAGGAATAGTGCCCCATCGTTGGGTGTCAGTGGAAGGAATAGAGTTCCATCATTGGTATCAGTGGGAAGAATAGTGTCTCATCATTGGTGTCAGTGGAAGGAATAGTTTTCCATTGTTTATATCAGTGAAAAGAATTATGCCCCATTATTCGTGTCAATGGAAGGACTAGTGCCCCATCATTGAAATAAGTGGGAGTAATAATGCCACCTCATTGAATAGTGGGAGTGGGAGGAATTCTGGTCCACTCTTGGTGTCAGTGGAAGGTATGGTGCCTCCTCATTGGCATCAGTAAAGAGAATAGGGCTTTTTATGAGTGGGAAGAATAGACCTCAAGGCTGAGATAAATGCAAGAAAAGGGTCACGTCCAGCAGTTTGGAGGCAACTGTTCTAGAGCCACCACAAATGGAAAGAGTATGGCACAACTGCAAACCTACCAAGACATGGCCGTCCACCTAAACTAACAGGCCGGATAAGGAGAACATTCATCAGAGAAGAGCCAAGAGTTCCATGGTAACTCTGGAGGAGCTGCAGAGATCCACAGCTCAGGTGGGAGAATCTGTCCACAGGACAACTATTAGTCGTGTTCTCCACAAATCTGACCTTTATGGAAGAGTGGCAAGAAGAAAGACATTGTTGAAAGAAAACCATAAGAAGTCCTATTTGCAGTTTGCGAGAAGCCATGTGGAGGACACAGCAAACATGTGGAAGAAGGTGCTCTGGTCAGATAAGACCAAAATTGAATTTTTTGGCCTAAAAGCAAAACGCTATGTGTGGTGGAAAACTAACACTGCACATCACCCTGAACACACCATCCCCACCATGAAACATGGGGGTGGCAGCATCATGGTGTGGGGATGCAGCAGGGTCAGAGAAGTTGGTCAGAGTTGATGGGAAGATGGAACCAAATACAGGGCAATCTTAGAAGAAAACCTATTACGCCCCGTACACACGGTCGGATTTGTCGGAAATTCTGATCGTGTGTACACAAATATGACGCACAAAGTGCCACGCATGCTCAGAATAAATAAAGAGATGAAAGCTATTGGCTACTGCCCCGTTTATAGTCCCGACGTACGTGTTTTACGTCACCGCGTTCAGATCGATCGGATTTTCCTACAACTTTGTGTGACCCGTGTGTATGCAAGACAAGTTTGAGCCAACATCCGTCGGAAAAAATCCTAGGATTTTGTTGTCGGAATGTCCGATCAGTGTCCGACCGTGTGTACAGGGAATTAGAGTCTGCAAAAGACTTGAGACTGGGGCGGAGGTTCACCTTCCAGCAGGATAACAACCCTAAACATACATCCAGAGCTACAATGGAATGGTTTAGATCAAAGAATTATCATGTGTTAGAATGGCCCAATGCTCGCCATCCAATCTGACAGAGCTTGAGCTATTTTGCAAAGAAGAATGGGCAAAAATGTCCCTCTCTAGATGTGCAAAGCTGGTAGAGACATCCCCAAAAAGACTTGCAGTTATAATTGCAGTGAAAGGCGGTTCTACAAAGTATTGCTGAATACAAATCCACGCCACACTTTTCACATATTTATTTGTAAAAAATGTTGAAAATCATTCACCATTTTCCTTCCACTTCACACTTAAAGTGGTTGTAAACCCTTTTATCTTACTTTTTTCTTTGGACATTAGTTATGAGGAAAGGTTGCGAGTGCTGAACTTATTCTCTCTGGAGAAGAGACGCTTGAGAGGGGATATGATTTCAGTATACAAATACTGTACTGGTGATCCCACAATAAGGATAAAACTTTTTCACAGAAGGGAGTTTAACAAGACTCGTGGCCACTCATTAAAATGAGAAGAAAAGAGGTTTAACCTTAAACTACGTAGAGGGTTCTTTATTGTAAGAGCGGCAAGGATGTGGAATTCCCTTCCACAGGCTGTGGTCTCAGCGGGGGGGGCACCGATAGTTTCAAGAAACTATTAGATAAGCACCTGAACGACCGCAACATACATATGTAATACTAACATATAATCACACACATAGGTTTCGACTTGTGTCTTTTTTTTACCTCAACTACTATGTAACTATAGGTAAGCCTAGAATAAAGCTTACCTATAGGTAATGGAAATATCTCCTAAACATGCGCCGTTTAGGAAATATTTCACTTGTAGTGCACTGATGTCGTCATCTGTGCATGCGCTGTGAAGAAACGAACCACCATGCCGCTTCTTCCCCAGTGTGTGCCGTGACTGATGGCTCCCGCGTGCATGTTACACGGCTCCGGATAGTCACAAAGTCGGAGTCCGTGGCCCTGGAAGGAAGAGGGGCAAAGATGGATGTGGCCTGCACAGGGGATAGCACGGGCTTCGTTTGCAGGTAAGTGTTACATAATCGGCTAGTATGCGATGTATACTAGCCGATTATGCTTTTAATTTGCAGGCTTTCCAGGGAGCAAAAGAGGAAGTATAACCCATCAGGGTTTACTTCCTCTTTAAGTGCCACTCTGGGGGTGATTTACGAAAGCTGTGTTAAGCAACGTACATGCAATTGTATGGGTCGAACTGGAGCACTTCTAAACTTGACACTTTTTTTACGCTGGTTCACCTTTATGTATTTTTTTTAAGGAGATTTGCACACAGGTCATGTTAGCATGTTACGTTGCCAACATGTGACATGCACCTTGTTAAAATTATGTAAAAAAAAAGACTGTCGCTCCTCTAGCTTCACCTAAAAGAGCATTTAACCTTCCCCCTCTAATACATATGATTTCCTTGGACTAGCTTTTGCTTTTAAAAGGGAACTCCACACTCCATTCTCCAGTGCTGTTGTCTCCCCCCTATAACCCCTTGGATTCCCATGGTCTAACTTTTGCTTTTAAAGGGGAACTCCACACTCCACTCTATTCTCTAAAGGCTGTGAGCTGCCTTCACCAATCCAAACCACATCCTTTTTCAGAGCATACAACAGGGTCAGCTAGGAAAGGAGCGAGAAGAGCGATCGCCCAACCCCCTCCTGAACCATACAAGGCCATCTGCACTCAACATAGGTGGCTGCCTTTGGGGCATGTTGGGCTCAGCCCAATACCAACCACAAAGCACCTTGTCCCCACTATTTTAAAGGTGTTTTCCACATTCAGTAAATCCCCTGTCTGCAGCCCCCAACAACTCCAGCCTAGGGTTGTGTGGAAGAGGCCCTTGTCCCCCTGAATATGGGAACAAGGTGGTTGACTTTTGGGGTACCCCAGCCCATCCTGCCCCCAAGCATCCACACCCTTTCCTAGTGTGTAGGAGGGGCCCAATCATTTTTTAGTTTGGGGTGGTATTTTTCACGTGGGGGTTCTCATTTTAAGCCTTAACAGACCCAAATTGCCTTCTATGTATTGGGGGGGGCAGGCTATTTTTTGTTTTGGGTTAAAATCTTGCAGCTGCAATGTAGATTTGTAAGTTTTCTCTAAAGCCGTACATCTTTGAAGCAGCATTTGGATACATGCTACAGATGCACCACTTTACAGGCAGAGTAAGCCTCCCCCAAGTTTCTAGCTTTTAAGAAATTTTGCATTTTTAAAGGCACTTCTCCTTGTTTCGTTTTTGGGATTGACATTGATATATGTCCCTCAGGGTGGGACCTGGGCCCCCATACCTATTTTAAGGCCAATAACTAGAAAATAAGCCAGCCAAGTGGGGACTAGCAAAATTAACAAGTCAGTTCCCATAGACTGCAATGGTATTTGTTGTATAACTTTTGACCATGTTAGGCTCTTTGTTTGCCCCCCTGGATCGAGGGGTGTTTGTCTCATCTGTAATTTTGTAGCATGCTAGATGATGGCTTATTTTGTGCTAGCTACATTTGGGTTGTTCTGGGCATGCTCAGGGACTTTGTTTTTTTTTTTTATTGCTTTTTGTGTGTGAACAGCACTTGGATTTTTCCAGGCATGCTCAGAGAGTGTGTTTTTTGGGTTAGTAATTTAGGGACATCCTTAACAGGTGTACCCACTTTGAAGTTCTGTCTCTACATTGGGTGAACTTGCATTTCGTGTGTTTCATGGACGGTGAATGTGTTTTCAATTGCCTCATTAGCACACAAACCTATGTTATATAAAGCTTGCAGATAGCATTCTTTACCTTGCCCTAAAAAGAGGTATGTGGGTGTCTGTCAAGAGAGTACATTTGGGTGTCCTTCTAGAGTTTGTAACAAATGTATTTTCTCTTTGTATTTTGTTTGTTATGTCTTGTCTTTGCAAAACAAAAATTATAAAGAAAGTACCCCCCCCCCCCCCAAGGAATACTAAGGCACTTTTAAGGCAACTAATCGACAATTGATGAAAAAAGTATAGAAATGTAATATTATAAAAATATAAGGTGCGTACAACACCAAAAAGGATTTACATATACAGCATATACAAAATCAGATAACAGATGTAAGTCTAAAAAGGCAGATCCTTCAATACTATTCCCAACGCGTTTCTGGACCTGTGGAGAGTCCTTTCTTTAGGGGCATGCCGTATGAAGTAGTACTGTTATATTGGTATTCTACCATGAGATAAAATCACACATAAAATTCATATTCATGGTTTACAGGAATGAGCATCGTTGAGGCCGAGTAAAAACAAACGTACCAGTCAAGTGGACAAAATACAAGAAGGAAATAGAAACTGCCAGATTTATGGTCGAGCGTAGAAACACATACGGCTGGTACATGGGGGGTCACGATTGGTGCAGATCTAAGGATATGTCAGTCCTCCAGAAAAGAGGGGTGAACGTTGTTAGAAAATGATGAGCGGGAAAAGCCCCCCCGATGATGCACCCAAACTAAAGACCCAAGAGATGCTGCTGTATGATGGTAACGACCAATGCCAATAGGGGGGAGCAAGGACCCTAGAATAAAACAAATATATTTAATGAGTCGAATGCCTACGGGCATAAGACCACCCAGTACACTAATGTTCACAACAGAAAACAATTAGAATTAAATATTGGTAGAAGTAGTTACAACCATAATAAATGATTGATTTAGATCAGGATAGGTAATTTGTAACTGATGTAGATAATATTATAAATATACTATACTAGTTAAAGAGTAAAATAAAATAATAGTTACTCATAAAGTAAACAAACATAAGTTCAAAGTGAAGCAGCTAGTTATATTTGGAGTGCAACATTGCATCCCAAAACTATGAGAGGTATAAATATGATAATACACAAATGAACCAACCTTCAAGGGTCCGAGCAGCCAAAGAGTACGGTATACAGGGTAGCGCCGTGTGACAGAGATGGCAGCTAGTGAGGGGAAGATCACTTCCTCCTCAAATAGCTGCCGAAACAACGTCCGCACATGCGCAATGGTGGGGCGTCGTATGGCGTAGGTCACGGCTAACCAATGTGAGATGAAGTAAGTGCAGGTAATAGCCGCCACGCAGAGGAACATGATCTGAGTGCACGGCGACGCCACCGAGCAAGGGAGGGGCTGCGCCAGCCGCAACCACAGCTCAAATCAAAGCTGCAAAGCGGGCAATCTCCTTCCACGTGCAGAGACACCCCCCCCACATAAGCAGAAGGGAGGGGGCCATACACAGGGCAACGAAGACAGCCACAGACAGAACCCTCCAATGCACAGATGGAGCAAAGCAGACATCAGCAAACATGTACATAAGCCACACACATACCAACCAGCCATAGGCAGCATGGACAGCCCCCACATAAGGGCACACATAACATAAATAAGGATAAGAAAAACCCGCAAAAGGGACAGGCAGAGACAAGCAGACACAGTGCAAAAGTGCCAGAAAACAAAAAACAGAAAACAAAAAATAGAAAACAAAAAACAGAAAACAACAAAAGACAAAAAACAAACAACAAAAAAAAAGAAAAACAGAGAGCAGAAAACAAAAAACAAACAACAACCAACAAGAAACAAAGAAACAAAAAACAAAAACGGGTGACTGGCAGTTGTAGTACCCGGCATCAAGGGATTATAAGACTTCCACAGGGCACATGAAAGAATGGAATCTTGGATGTAATAATGGAGACAATATTATAATAATATATAAAAACAACAATGAAAAACAATAAAAAAACAAAGCAGAGAAACATTTAGAAAAAAGAGGCATAACAATAAAAAAATATATATCAGTGTACCAGATATATATATATATATATATATATATATATATATATATATATATATATATATATATATATATATATATATATATATATATATATATATATATACACCGTATATACTCGAGTTTAGGCCGACCATAATATAAGCCGAGGCACCTAATTTTACCACAAAAAACTGGGAAAACTTACTGACTCAAGTATAAGCCTAGGGTGGGAAATGCAGCAGCTACTGGGTAAACAATGCCCATCTGCAGCTTCACTGTGCCCATCTGCAGCCTCATTGTGCCCATCTGCGCCCATCTGCAGCCTCACTGTGCCCATTTGCAGCCTCACTGTGCCCATCTGCAACCTCATTGTGCTCATCTGCAGCCTCACTCTGCCCCATTTGCAGCCTCACTCTGCCCATTTGCATTCTCACTCTGCCCATCTGCAGCCTCATTGTGCCCATCTGTAGTCTCACTGTGCCCATCTGCACCCGTACCTTTGATAACTAAAACAGCGGGTGTCTCCCGCTGTGTCATGCAGTCTGTTTGGGGGCCGTCCATTTTAACAAAGCCCCGCCTCCTCCTCCTTTGGGGGGGGGGGATATTTTTCACTTAAATATTTTTGATGTCAATCTGTGTTATTTGTAGGTTGTTAGTTTCACTTTGATTTGTCTGTGCTGCATTATTTTGCAAAATCTTCCTCAAGCTGTTGTGACTACTAAATGTTTAAATCCTTAAGAGACTGTCCATTTTGTGGGTGCAGTCCTTTTAACTCCTGTTAATTTCCTATGCACAATGGTCAGACCTCCAAACCATATTATTCTGTTCCTTGCTCTTTTCCAAGTCCTGTTTTGTTGACCAATACAATTTGTAGCAAATGTGTATGTTTTATGTGTTAATAAATTGTTTTGCAGATGCATGCTCAAACAAAAAAATGCATTGCATCCTAAACAATTTTCATGCAACAGATTTCCCAGCTGCAGCTTAACTAAGCTGATTGGCATAGCAAAACAAAAAAACTGTGATTTGTCTAAAAGCTACTTTCCTGGTGCCTTCATGGTATCATATGCATGGATAGGCACCAGGAAAGGAAAATTACAGAGCTGTAAGTATTCAATTTTCCATTTTAGTGCAGTGGTTCTCAGCCTCAGTCCTCAAGTACCTCCGACAGGACATGTTTTGGGAATTTATCTTAGATAAAATAGCTGTCCAAAATACCAAGCCATTGACTATGTTTTAAAGCAGTGGTCATCAACCTATCCTCAGGGCCCACTAACAGGCCAGGTTTTATGTATTCCTTGGGGAGAAGAAGACTAGAATACTGCAATCACTGAGCAGCAAATGATATCACCTGTGATGTATTTAGTTATCTTGCAAACCTGGCCTGTTAGTGGGTCCCGAGGACAGGGTTGATGACCACTGATTTAAAGCACCTGGGCAAGATGAAGGAAAACCTGCAAACATGGCCTGTTGGGGGTACTTGAGGACAGGGTTGAGAACCACTGATTTAGAGCACTGAGCTTAAATCGAGCTCAAGACAATCCTATTCTAATTGTGGGCATTTGAGGGAAACCAAGTAGGTGTTAGAACCCCTGCTGGTCTTTTTTAGGTTGGGCTTTGTGTCCCTTTTCTGAAAATTTGTCTTCACTTCCTGTCACATAGCCAAACAGGACGTGAGGGTAGAAACCTACTAATGTCTTTCCTTGGGGACACACGGGTCATTCTAACTAGTGTCCCCATTAGGCAAATTGCACTGTAGAACTTTGTTGTATACACCCCAAATTATTAGGTATTTTGGGGTTTATTAAAGGCAAATCCACTCTGCAATACAAGTGTACTCGCTGTAAATCTGAGGGGAAGCACTGGTGATTTTATCATCCAATCATGTAGAAGATGCTGCTTTTTTTAATTTTCCTTGCATGTCCCCCTCAGATCTCCAGCAACTGCACTTCCAAGTGCACTTGTAGTGCAAAGTGGATTTGCCTTTAGTAAAAAAAAAACATCCAAGATACCTAATAATTTGGGGTGTACACAGCAAAATACTAGAGTGCAATTTACCTAATGGGGAAACTATTTAGATTGGCCTGTATGTCCCCAAGGAAAGACATTGGTAGGGTTTTACCCTCACTTCCTGTTTGGCTGTATGTGACAGGAAGTGAATAAATTTAAAGGAGAAACTGGCAAAATTTGGGAGGTGTCTTCACCCTATCAGGGGTGCAGACATCCCCAAAAACTGACAAGGCTTCTAATCCCTCTGCACTCTATCCCCAAGCAAAAATAAGAAAGGATTTCATTTAGTTTAACTTTGCAAAGACACATTCCTAAGTTCAACTGTGATGCATGTCAATGGCCCATGTAGACCTTGTTTAATGGAAAACACCAGTTGCCTTTCACTATAAACATTTGTTAGTCCAGTCCTGGAAATCTGCATCTGCTTTACTATTAATTTCCATAAACATTGGGTTTCTGCATCTAGATGCGTGACCGCTGTGTATGTGAGATGCGCAACTGCTGTGTGCGTGGAGGTGTGTACCCGTGGCGCATACCTGGTTCCCGGAGGCGGTGGCCAGCACACGGGAATGACATCACGCCCCCTACAGGAAGTTGCTTGTACTGCTGCTAATTTCTTCCCACCACCATGCCCCACTCACTGTTCTCTGAGGAAGAGATGATCCTTATTTGAAAATTAAGATCATTTTTAATTTATATTTACATGGGGTGGTGTTTGTGTGGGTCATGTGTGTATGTCTAAATGATTTGGCCTCAAAACAAACACCTACTTCCTGTTTACAGATTCACTTCCGGGTCAATGTATATTGCCTCCTGGTTCAGTGTGATAGATAGATAGATAGATAGATAGATAGATAGATAGATAGATAGATAGATAGATAGATAGATAGATAGATAGATAGATAGATAGATAGATAGATAGATAGATAAGGTAATAGGAAGATGCACTTGAACAATTAATTCAAATTATAGGAAATCTAACAGGCTCTTGCACTAAATCTAATTTACCATATTTATATAATAAATATATAACACACACTTTTTTCCCCTTAAAATCAGGGGAAAATCGTGGGTGCGTGTTATACGCTGATTTCCACTAATTTTGATCAATCGGGGCGATCGCCACCGACACACACATAGTGTGTAGATTTTAAAATGGTGCCGCGGAGTTCGCTGGGTCTCGGTGGAGCAGAACGAGCGCCGCCGAGATCACAGTGACTGGGCGGAGCCGAGATACACATAGCCGAGTGTACTTGGCTCTTCTCGACGCCGCTCACAGTCACGCCCAGTCCCGTCATTGGACCTGTGTTATGTCCATCATAGGGCGGGACTGGGCGTGACTGTGAGCGGCATCGAGAAGAGCCAAGTACACTCGGCTATGTGTATCTCGGCTCCGCCCAGTCACTGTGATGTCGGCGGCGCTCGTTCAGCTCCGCCGAGTCCATGTGAACTCCACGGCGCCATATTTAAATCTGTAATGGACACTGGGGGCAAGGCTGAAATGACAAGGCTGCACTGACCACTGGGGCAAGGCTGCACTGGGGCAAAGCTGCACTGACAAGGCTGCACTGGGGCAAAGCTGCACTGACAAGGCTGCACTGGGGCAAAGCTGCACTGACAAGGCTGCAATGGACACTGGGGCAAGGCTGCACTGATGTTGACAAGGCTGCAGATGGACACTGATAACGCTGCATTGATGGGCATTTTAATGTAAGTTTTTTTTCCTTAAACTTCCCTCCTAAAAGTTTTTTTCCTTAAAATTCCCTCCTAAACTTGGGGTGCATGTTATACGCCGGCGCGTGTTATACGCCGATAAATACGGTATTTAAGATCTAACTGATTGCAGTGTATGGTCACCTTTAAAGATCAAGATCTGAAAATATAAATTTATTGGATTTAGAAACACTTCTCTGTTCTTTGTAATGTATTGAAAGATTTGGGTAAAAAAAAAAAAAAAAAAAAACACATTTCAAAGCTATATTAGAAGAATGGGATTAGCATCAAAAGGCTTAATTAACTGAGTACACCTACTAATTGCCTAACAAGACACATCCAATGAGATGAAATGAACCAATTGTATTGGGCGTGCTCTATTATCAATGAGAAAACCACAGTTACCCTAGCGCCAGTTGCAGTTTACATATGCGGGTATTTATCATTATTTGCGCTTCAATGTGCGCCGGTTCGCACATTCAATTAATGACTTGTCCTGCGCACCAATTAATGTATGAATTGGTGCAGTCTCTTCTTCTTAGTAAATCACCCCTTTTGGTCCATCACATAAAATCCCAATAAAATACATTTACGTTTTTGGTTGTAACATGACAAAATGTGGAAAATTTCAAGGAGTATAAATACTTTTTCAAGGCACTGTATTCTCTCTTGAGAAGAGGAGATTAACGGATTACGGAAAGGCTTCCTCGCAGTAAGAGCTGTGAAAATGTGGAATGCGTACACATGATCGGAAATGCCACCAGCAAAACTCCAATGAGAGCTTTTTGACGGAAAATGCGACCGTGTGTATGCTCCATCGGTCTTTTGCTGGCGGAATTCCAGACAGCAAAAGATTGAGAGCACGTTCTCTATTTTTCGGTCGGGAAAAGTTCTTATCCGAAAATGCGTTCTTCTGTATGCAATTCGGACGCTCAAAAAATCACGCATGCTCGGAAACAATTTGACGCATGCTCGGAAGCATTGAACTTCATTTGCTAGTCGTAGTGTTGTACGTCACCGCGTTCTTGACGGTTGAAAGTTCAGAGAACTTTTGTGTGACCGTGTGTATGCAAGGCAAGCTTGAGTGGAATTCTGTCGGAAAAACCATCCAAGTTTTTTCTGACGGAAATTCCGATCGTGTGTACGTGGCATGGTTCTGGCCAGCTCAGTAGATAGTTTTAAAAAGGCCTGGATTCTTTCCTAAATGTACATAATATAACTGGGTACTGACAGTTATAGCTAATGTTGATCCAGGGAATATCCATTTGCCTCTTGGGGGAGCAGGAAGGATTTTTTTCCCCTACTGGAGCAAATTGGAACACTGTAGCTCACCGGGGAGATCGCTGTACTAACATTACATACAGTATCTCACAAAAGTGAGTACACTCCTCACATTTTTGTAAATATTTTATGGCGGCAACCAGGTGAGGAGTACAAAGACAAGTGTGTATTGCCTACAGTCAAGTATGGTGGTGGGAGTGTCATGGTCTGGGGCTGCATGAGTGCTGCCGACACTGGGGAGCTACAGATCATTGAGGGAACCATGAATGCCAACATGTACCGTGACATACTGAAGCAGAACATGATCTCCTCCCTTCAGAGACTGGGCCGCAGGGCAGTATTCCAACATGAGGACCTCAAACACACCTCCAAGACGACCACTGCCTTGCTAAAGAAGCTGAGGGTAAAGGTGATGGACTTGCCAAGGATGTCTTCAGACCTAAACCCTATTGAGCATCTGTGGGGCATCCTCAAACGGATGTGGAGGAGCGCAGGGTCTCTAACACCCACCAGCTCCGTGATGTCGTCATGGAGGAGGGGAAGAGGACTCCAGTGGTAACCTGTGAAGCTCTAGTGAACTTCATGCCCAAGAGGGTTAAGGCAGTGGTGAAAAATAATGGTGGCCACACAAAATATATTGACACTTTGGGCCCAATTTGGACATTTTCACTCAGGGGTGTGCTCACTTTTGTTGCAAGCAGTTTAGACATTAATGGCTGTGTGTTGAGTTATTTTGAGGGGACAGCAAATTTACACTGTTATACAAGCTGTACACTCACTACTTTACATTGTAGCAAAGTGTCATTTCTTCAGTGTTGTCACATGAAAAGATAGAATGAAATATTTACAAAAATGTGAGGGGTGTACTCACTTTTGTGAGATGCTGTATGTAATGTTAGTACAGCGATTTCCCCGGTGAGCTACGGTGTTACAATTTGCTCCAGCAGGGGAAAAAAATAGTACAGTAGTAGCTAGTACAGTGAGCATCTTGCAAGCTCCTCTGTTTTTTTGTTTTTTTTGTTTAGCCTGCTGAACATAAAATAAAGCGCACCAAGCCTGGGAGCCAGGGCCTAAAATGGGCTCTGCCTAACTCAAGATGACTGCCATGAGCATCCAACTGGATTGCTTCCCCAGTGACCCAGGAAATCATAGAGGAACTAAAACCAAATAGACTGTGCACTTTGCAAAGTGCAGTTGCTCAAGAGTTTAGTAAATGAGCAGAAGCTCTGCTGACTTCCCTCATCCAATCATGTGCATTGCTGTAAAGCAATATCCATGAAGACCTTTCTAATATACTATGTGTGTGTATATATAGAGTATATAGGTTATAATCGTATCAGACACCCTATTACAATCTATCTACAATGAGATTTAAGTTTCCTTTTAAGCAAAACCAATATATTTAAAGGTCATCTCCATCTAAAATTTGTGTTTCAGTTTTATCTCACTGCAAACCAGCTAAGTCCCTTTAAATTACAATATACCGCCGGATTTGCACTCCCCGTACATGATAAAAGGAATTAGTCACACGGCCTTGTTCCTTATGTAAGCTCTGCTAATTCTTTGTAAAATCTTGTGTCTGCGTTATCAGTTCTTCCCTGCGAGATAATTATTTTCACAGTTTTACATTTCTGGTGCAACTCGGCAAAGTGCCGCTCACCGCTCGATCCCTCCGTTTATTAAACACACGGGGATTTGGCTCCTGAAAGGTCATTTCCCGAGTGAAAAGGCTACCGGCACCATATAGGATTCACTCACACAGAGCCCGCATGCAATTCTTTCCATAAACTGGAACATGGAAAAAAAAAAAAAGGCTTTCAGCTTTCTCCTGTTATTTTGGCTACGGGGCTAACACTCGTCTCCGGGGAGAGGTGATGTTATTACCTTAAAATAACTGCCTATAAGAAGGAGCATACGTCTGAGTGACAGCTGTGGGTATATGGGGAAGAAGGTGTATGAACACTAACAGAATGTGAAGCAATCAGGTCACATTGCATTCCTATGGTTCAGCAAAGAATCTTCACCGTCCAAGGGTCTGATCCTTCTGCTGAACCGGGTGAACGGGTCATCAGTTCCTCTACTGAACCACTGAGGGACAAAACATATCAGGAGAGACCCTAGGAACTCAATATGTACAGTCTTAAATAGGGATGAGCTACCTGGATTTTGCTTTTCAGATTCTTTATTTATCAATGAGCATGCATTCAAAGAATGAGTGTAGATCAGAGGTCTCCAAGCTGTGGCCCACAGACTGGATTTGGCTCTTTGCTAGCCCTTATTGGGCCCTTGAGGCACTAGTCCTCTGAATGGACACCGACAGAAGGACATAATGCTTCCTGCTACTGACACCTATGATAGGACACTAATTCTCCCACTGATACGAATGATGGGACGCTATTCCTTCCACTGACTTCAATGAAGGGGCACTATACCTCTTACTGATACCAATGATGGGGCACTATTCCTCCCACTGACACCAATGATTGGAGAACTATTTCTTCCACTGATACCAATGAAGGGGCACTATTCCTCCAACTGACACCAATGAAGGGGCACATTTCCTCTGACTGATACTAATGAAGGGGCACCTTTCCTCTGACTAATACTAATGAAGAGGCACATTTCCTCTGACTGATACTATTGAAGGGACACATTTCCTCTGACTAATACTAATGAAGAGGCACATTTCCTCTAACTGATATCAATGAAGGGGCACATTTCCTCTGACTGATGCTAAAGAAGGGGCACATTTCCTTTGACCGATATTAATGAAGGGGCACATTTCCTCCCACTGTCACCAATAAAGGGGCACATTTCCTCCAACTGATACTAATGATGGGCCACATTTCCTCCCACTGGACATCAAAATTGGGGCATAATTTCTGCCACAGGCATCAATAAATGGCACTATTCCGCCCACTGACACCAGTGCTGGGACACTATTCCTCCCACAGACACAAATGATGGGCCACTATTCCTCCCACAGACACCAATGATGGGGCACCATTCCTCCCACAGACACTAATGATGGGACACTATTCCTCCCATTGACACCAACAATGGGACACTATTCCTCCCACTGACACCAATGATAGGACACAATTCCTCCCACTGACACCAATGATGGGACGCTATTCCTCCCACATACCAATTATGGGGCACTATTTCTTCCACATACCAATGATGGGCAACTATTACTCCCACTGACACCAACGATAGGGCACTATTCCTCCCACTGACACCAACGATAGGGCACTATTCCTCCCACTGACACCAGGGATAGGGCACTATTCCTCCCACTGACACCAAGGATAGGGCACTATTCCTCCCACTGACACCAATGATAGGACACAATTCCTCCCACTGACACCAATGATGGGACGCTATTCCTCCCAAATACCAATTATGGGGCACTATTCCTCCCACATACCAATGATGGGCAACTATTCCTCCCACTGACACCAACGATAGGGCACTATTGATCTTTTATTGAAAATAATCAAGCAACCTATTTTATACAAAAGTAAAAAACAAAACCATAGTACAAAACTTCAACAGAAATCCAAGGAATACACATCCATGTTCAGAATATATACAATATATACATAATCCACTACCAAAATTATTTACATAAAGCAGCAGAGAGGGCCTAAGAGGCACAACCCATCACCTATGTACGCAGCCATTTATCAAAAATTAATCCAAAAAAATAATAATCTAGGGTGATAAGAGACAGAGAGCCACACCCGGGAAAGAGACTCCTGGCAGTCAGGGAGGCTTGAAACCCCTCCACGCCTTCAACCAAGCCCCCTGACTCCGCTTGTCTCTCTCGAGCACCCGAATCTTCTCCACCTCATGCAAAATGTCATACACCACCACCTGAACAGGAAGGATTTTACGCCGAATGCAGACCTGACACCGTGCGTTCCAAGTGAAATAACGGACTACTAGGCTAACTAGAAAAAGTGTATCTAAACAAAAAACCCCACCAGTATTGAATGCTCCGTACACCCACTCAGCATAACCCAGCCTGGAGAGGAAAGGGACACCGAGGGCCCGTCCCACCTGTTTGTACACCTCTATGTTAAAAGGGCAATGAAGCAGAAAATGGTCCATAGTCTCCTCCTCACCTGCACACTCCTCCCGAGGACAGCTACGATCCACCCCACTGCGGAATTTCAAATTGCCCCTAACATAGAGTCTCCCATGGAAGCACAACCAGGCCAGATCCCTGAATTTAGGGGGTACTCTGTCCAAATTAATAAGTCTTAACCCTGCCCTCAAAACTGGGCCTGGGCAATCCCTTAAGGCCAGTGGGTCATGAAAGACTTCGCTCAAGACTCGACTCATAAGGACTTTCCTCGGAACCGATCTGAGATCTTCAGCCGACAATCGCCACTGCCGTAGTAACTTCAGGCACGGAGCGACATAGGCTGGTAGCTGACCACGATGACCCCTGAGATTCTTCACTTGGCCACCTTCTTCCCAAAGTTGTAGAAAAGGCCTAAACCAAGATCTAAATATGCCTGCCCATCCAGGAGGTTCCACTGCAAGCATATTACCAATATTAAACTTGAGAAAAAGCAGTGAAAAGAAAAGAACTGGGTTGACCATACCTAAGCCACCCTCCCTCCTGGATAGATAGGTGACATTCCTCTTGATGGGGTTCAGTCTGTTCCCCCACAACATCTGGAAGAACACACTACTGACCCTAGCATAGAGAGACACTGGCAAGATGCAGACAAAGCTGACATACAAGAAGATCGGAATCAGGTAAGTCTTAATCAGATCAACCCTTTCCCTCATAGATAACTTCCATTTCTTCCAGCTGACCACCTTAGTATTGGCAATTTCCAGTCTGCCTTCCCAGTTTTTGAGGCCATAATCGCCAGGTCCAAATTCAATGCCTAAAATCTTAATTCTTTCCTGGGGCACTGGAAAGGTGTCCGGGAGATCAAACCCCTCACCTTCCTTTCCCATCCAGAAAACTTCACTCTTTTCCTGATTGATCTTGGAGCCTGATGCTTCAGAATACCGTGATGTCAGAGAGACCACCTCCTCTGCTTCATCCGCCCCAGTGACAATCACCGACACATCGTCCGCATAGGCAACAACCCTCAAAGGCGGCTCACCCGGAAGCCCCACTGGCACCCCACACAACATGCCGCTCTCTAGCCTCCTGATGAAGGGGTCGATTGCAAACACATAGAGCAGGGGACTCAGGGGACAACCCTGGCGCACCCCGGAGCCAACCCCAAAGGACTGCCCAACCCAACCATTAACAAGAGGAAAGCTCTCTGCCCCCTCATACAAAACTTTTAACCAATCGACAAAACCACCCGGCAGACCGTACTTACTAAGGAGCAACCACAGGTACTCATGGTTAACACGATCAAAAGCCTTTGCCTGATCCAATGTCAGCAAATACTTTCCCCAGCCTGCAGCCCTGCACCGCTCCAAGGCCTCCCGGACAGCTAAAACTGCTGTGAAGGTGCACCTACCCTGGACCGAACAGTGCTGATGGCGAGAAAGCAAAGACTCTGCTACTGACGATAGGCGCCAGAAAATGATCTTTGCCAGTATCTTTCTATCGACATTAAGAAGGCTGATGGGGCGCCAATTCTCAATCATCGAAGGATCTTTACCCTTTGAAAGAAGAATCACAGCTGAGTGCCTCATGGAAGAGGGAAGTACCCCCTCAGCAAGGCAACTGTTAAAAACCTCTACCAAATGTGGGGCCAGAATAGACTTAAAAGCTTTGTAAAACTCATCCGTCAAGCCATCCGGTCCAGGTGACTTTTTGATGGCAAGCTGTTCAATTGCCCTTATCACCTCTTCAACTGTGATCTCCTCTGTCAAATTCATCAATGGGACATCTTCATCATTTAGACCTGGAGTAGAGTCCAAAAAGCTTTCCATCTTGTCACGGTCAAGCTCTTTCCTCCCAAGAAGGTCAGCATAAAAGGACCTCACGACCTCCAGAATTCCTGACCTGGACTTTGTCAAGGAACCTGTACTGTCCTTAAGGCCAACGACCGTTTTAACAGCTACACCTTGTTTGCAGTTCTGGTAAGGGTCAGGCGAGTGGTACTTCCCATAGTCCCTCTCCAGAACCAAAGAGGCATGCCGGTCATATTGACACTTCCTGAGAAGGAGTTTCACTTCGGAGATTGCCCCAGGATCTCCTCCTCTCGAGACAAGAATATCCAGCTTCCTCCGTAAACGTTGGTAGGTCATGTATTTATTAAACTGCTTTCTATTGGCTAGGCCCCTGAAGAATCCAGCAATCCTCTTTTTGGTCAGCTCCCACCACTCAGCCTTGCTGCTACAAAAGTCCAGGATGGTCACCTGTGCCTGAAAGAATTCCTCAAAGGATTGTCTAACATGTTCTTCCTTGAGTAGAGTCGAATTCAATCTCCAGATGCCCTTGCCCCTCTGAGGGGCGTCTGAAGCATTCAGGACCACAGATAGCATACAGTGATCAGAGAACTCTACTGCCTGCACCACTGGGGGTGAGAAAGCAGAGGTCTCCTTCAAAAAAAACCTATCTATTCTACTCTGACTATTACCTCGATGAAAGGTGAACCCAGTGTCATCCGGGAGGTGCTTAATGTGCACATCCACAAGACCAGCATCCCTAACCATACTATTTAAAAAAACGCTATCATATCCCAGCCTGTCCTTGAAGTCCTTCCTGTCCTTGGGCCTAGTTACTGTATTAAAGTCACCTCCAAAGACCACTTGCCGGGATGTAAAAAGAAATGGCTTGATCCTTGTAAAAAGGCATTTCCTGTCCCACTTTGTGTGCGGTCCATAAACATTAATTAGGCGCAGGTCCTGCCCTCCCACAAGGACGTCTAAGACCTTACATCTCCCAATCTCCACCTCAATAACCCGCCGGACAGTTACCATGCCGGTTTTAAACAACACCGCCACACCGCCGTAAGGCTCGGCCGCAAGAGACCAGTAAGATGGACCATACCTCCACTCTCTCTTGGCCATATGAATATCTGCCAAGGAGGTGAGCCTAGTCTCTTGCAAAAATAAAATTTCAGCATCTAATTGGCTGAACAAAAAGAAGGCCATAGAACGAGCTCTTACTGACTTAATGCTGGCGACATTTATTGTCACCACTTTTAACGGAGGGGGAACCGCCATTTGGGTTATTGGGTGGTTTGCTTCTTAGCTCCCCTCTGCTGCTCATCACCAGAAGCCTCTCTCTTTCTTGAGGCCGCCTCAAACTCCATTTCGGAATCAGAACTTCGCTCCGAAGAAGCTCCAGATGAAGAGATATCCCAATTAGAGGACCTATACCGGTTGGAGACAGGCACTGGAGCCTGTTCTGTTCTCACCACCTGCTTCTTCCGCTTCCCAACCTTCCTTCTCTCCTCCAGGTACTGCAGGTCAGCTTCAGAGATGCCCTCATCTCTTACTTTTTTCTGTGAAGTCTTTACAGAAGACTTCTTTACAGAGGAAGAAGCAACCTTTTTAGTACCCACTACTACTGCTGGTGGGGGGGGTGCTCCCTTTGAATCAGACTTAGGAGGGGTAGACTCCTGGGGGGTAACTGACTCAGGGGGCACAGACTTGGAAGGTTCTGACACAAGAGGAGAGGGTACAGTAGGCTGGGGGGAGACAGATACAGATACAGAAGGAATACTTACAGACACATGAGGGGTGGCCACAGGAACTGGAGAGGGATCCTGAGCAGGACCAGGGGAGTCGGTCACTGCAGAGGAGGATGGTACACCAGGGGCCTCACCCTCCATCCTGTCCAGCCTTGACATGTCATCTATTACCTCCTTCTCCATATTGTGCCAGGCTTCAGGACACCTGCTGTAGGGGTGGCCAAGGCGCAGGCACAGGTTGCACCTGATCATCTCGGTGCAGTCCTTAGCCATATGACCCTGACCCCGACACACTGAACATATCAAGGCTGAACAGGAAGAGCTCAAATGCCCCTTTTCTCCACAGCGGTGACACAGCTTCGGCTGACCAGGGTAGAAAATAGTCATCCTATCCCTCCCTATAAAAGCTGAGGAGGGCAGGTGACGGACAACATTCCCATCCCTGGCCAACCTGACTGTAACCGACCAACCCCCAGTCCAGATGTTACGCTCATCAAGGATTTTGCTGGGCTTAGTCAAAACCTCACCATAGTTCCTTAACCAGACCTCTAGGTCCCGAGCAGGAACACTCTCATTAGTGAGTATGATGGTTATCTTTTTCACCGTTGACCTTTGCGAAACCGCAACTGGGGCCAGACCTTCCCATTCAGGTCTTGACCTGCACCGAGCCTCATATCGCTCCCAGAACAGGTCAAGACCCTCTGGCCTGGTGAAACTAATGGTATAATCCCGTGTCCCAGCTACATGTATTAGAGCATACAGGTCATTTGCCCCAAAACCCATCTCTAAAATCAAATCCACCACTGCACGCCGTGCTGGAGGGATCGCACCACCTTCCCATTTGAGAATTACCACATTTCTTCTCGGACCCCCAGCAGAAGCCAGAGACCCAAGACCAGATCCCGGGGTGCCCAAAGTGGTAGGCTGCAGGGGGAAACCCCGCTTGGGGGCGGAGCTACCAGGAGCAGAGCGTACCACCTGAGCAAATGTGGGTTTATCAGGGCCAAGGCCCCACACTGAAGTTACAGCAGTCTGTACATTACTATTATTATTCACTACTTGAACGGAGTTGGTAGGACTGTCCATCACACTTGTACTGGGACCATTGTTCATCACACTTGTACTGGGATGATTTTTATCAGTCACACAAATATCCACATTCTTATCAGGAATAGTCACAGTTTCTGCTGCAATGCCAGCTGTCTCCTGAAGCTGTGCTGTAGAGTCTTCAGCAGGTTTGGGGCAAACAGCTTCAGATTCAGCTAAATGGGGGTTAATTGGCTCTGCTGAATCTTGTAGTTCATCTGCAGGAATGTCATTTTTTAAATGCAAACTTTGCTGTACTGCAGCATCAGCAGGCACAGCATTGCTACACATAGGACTAGCAGCCTGATTGTCACTGGGCACATTGTCAGTATCAGTCACAAAAACTGTTTTATGCACCACATGGGGCTTGACGGGCTTTACCTTGTCAGGCACATTATCTGTTATGTCCTCCTCATGGAACACCAGCTGATCACCCCGCAAAGGAGACTCCATTGCCTGGATTACCTTGAGCATGCCTCCTGAGTCCTGGGAAGGCATGGGGCTGCTTACCTCTCCCTGAGGGGACAGGGGGTCTGAACTGGGGGTCTCCTCCTCCACCTCCATCTTTGTCATCCTGGCAAACCTTCTGTCATTACAGAATTTTTCTTTGAAGGGCCCATCTCTGCCTTCCATCATGGCCACAATGGTCTCCTGGTGTTCCACCCGGACCTTGGCCAGTTGGATCTCCGGATCCATGGATCCACGTTTCTGGCTATGTAAGCCCTCACGCTGCCTTCTCAAGCGCTTCACCTCGGCTCTGAGCTTGTACAGCTTGTCTCTTTCTCTATTCAGGACTTTAATCCCGGCCACCACTCGCTCCCGGATGGCCTCTGAGCCTTCATCTTCACCAGGGGTAGAGAGATCCCCAGCCATGGCTTGTGCAGGAGCAGGCATGTTACCTGATGGCCCAGGAGATGGCTGGGAGCTTCCAGCAGGAGAGGCCCTGCTGGCCTCCATGGCTTCCCCAGAAAGGGGCCAGGAGAGCTGGGATAAATTTCCTCACCAGTCCCCTCTCACACGGATCTGCAGCAGCTCCAAAGAGACAGCCTCCTCCTAACACACCTGTGCTCCAATGATGGGTGGGGCACTATTCCTCCCACTGACACCAATGATGGGACACTATTCCTTCCACTGACACCAACGATGGGGTGCTATTCCTCCTCCTCCTGACCACAGGTGCTATTTACGACCCCCCTAAGGTCTGAAGTAATCTGTAATCTGCTCCTTTATGAGTGCTAAGACATTCCCACAGTAATTTTTTTTATAAATCGACCCTGTGCATGTAGACGTGCAACTTTTTTGTAGCTTTAGGCTGCTGTGCTGTCACACATCAACCTGCGTTACCATCGTGCGCTGACAGATTTTTTGATGTGCCTTCCCGAATTTATAATTTGGAATGGATTTGGTAAACAGCCATGGACCAACTCTCAGCGATGAAGTAAAGCAGTTCTCAGGAGGTATACAAAAATAGAATAAAATAAAATCTTATATGATAAACTAAACTTATAATTAGTTCCCAAAAGTGGAGACCATTTTTTTAAATTTAAATTAAAAATGTATTAAACTGCTCCAAGTAAAAATAATAATAAATCCGTAAGCAGCGCGTCAGCTGTTTTGTTAGCGAGCTGTACGGCGGCTGAGTGCTGACGGCGTATTGATAGAAAGTCAATGATAGATGTCATAACACTGTAACAATGAACATCAAACAAAGCCGGTGTTGTAGGAAAAGTTACTTAAAGGTAATTAAACACACTAACGAGTGTAAATGATGGAGGAAATGAGGCAGAGGGAGTTCATTTCTGGATTGGCGCTTCATAATCAGCAGACCTCCGAGAACGGGAGAACCGTGTGATTAAATATCATTTATTCTCCTGGACACAATTCTCTGCTGATGCCGCTTCCCTTACGGAGATCAGATGATTTAATGAGATGTAGCTATATCCGTACATCGACTCTTCCAGAGAAATGATTCCATTGTGTAGAGGACCTCCAATCAAATAACACCCCGCCTACAGCTTCCTCTCTCAACCCCCCCCCCACACCTTCCTTCCTCAACCCCCCCCACACCTTCCTCCCTCAACTAGAGTTGCCACCTCATCCCTTTAAAACCGAACACATATTAATTACACAGGTTCCGTGGCTGATTAAGGTGGTAATTAAACTCACTTGGTGCCTTCTCTGCAATAAATTAGCCTCAGAACCTGTGTAATTCATATGTGTTCGGGTTTAAAGGGATGAGGTGGCAACCCTACCCTCAACCCCCCCTACACCTTCCTCCCTCAACCCCCCCCACACCTGCCTCCCTTAACCCCTCCCCCCACACCTTCTTCCCTCAACCTCTCCCCCCCACACCTTCCTCCCTCAACCCCCCTACACCTTCCTCCTTCAACCCCCCTACACCTTCCTCCCTCAACCCCTCCTTCCCCCTACACCTTCCTCCCCCCCACACCTTCCTCCCTCAACCCCTCCCCCCCACATCTTCCTCCCTCAACCCCTCCTACACCTGCCTCACTCAACCCCTCCTTCCCCCTACACCTTCCTCCTCCCCACCTACACCTTCCTCTCTCAACCCCTCCTCCCCCCCACACCTTCCTCCCTCAATCCCCCCCACACCTTCCTCCCTCAACCTCTCCTCCCTCCCTACACCTTCCTCCCTCAACCCCACCTCCCCAATACACCTTCCTCCCTCAACCCCTCCTCCCCCCCACACCTTCCTCCCTCAATCCCCCCCCACACCTTCCTAGCTCAAACCCTCCTCCCTCCCTACACCTCCCTGCCTCAACCCCCCCCCACACCTTCTTCCCTCAACCCCCCTACACCTTTCTCACTCAACCCCCCCTACACCTTACTCTCTCACCCCCCCAACACTATCCTCCCTCAACCCCTCCCCCCCACCTTCCTCCCTCAACCCCTCCCCCCCCACACCTTCCTCCCTCAACCCCTCCTCCTCCCTACACCTTCCTCCTTCAACCCCACCTCCTCAATACACCTTCCTCCCTCAACCCCACCTCCCCAATACACCTTCCTCCCTCAACCCCTCCTCCCCCCCACACCTTCCTCCCTCAATCCCCCCCCACACCTTCCTCCCTCAACCCCTCCTCCCTCCCTACACCTCCGTCCCTCAACCCCTCCCCCCACACCTTCCTCCCTCAACCCCCCCACACCTTTCTCCCTCACCCCCCAACACCATCCTCCCTCAACCCCCCCCCCACCTTCCTCCCTCAACCCCTACCCCCCACACCTTCCTCCCTCAACCCCTCATTCCCCCTACACCTTCCTCCTCCCCACCTACACCTTCCTCCCTCAACCCCTCCTCCCCCCTACACCTTCCTCCCTTAACCCCCCCACACCTTCCTCCCTCAATCCCCCCCACACCTTCCTTCCTCAACCCCTCCTCCCTCCCTACACCTTCCTCCCTCAACCCTTCCTCCCCCCTACACCTTCCTCCCTCAACCCCTCCCCCCCACACCTTCCTCCCTCAATCCCCCCCACACCTTCCTCCCTCAACCCCTCCTCCTTCCCTACACCTCCCTCCCTCAACCCCTCCTCCCCCCCACACCTTCCTCCCTCAACCCCCCCTACACCTTCCTCCCTCAACCCCCCCTACACCTTCCTCCCTCAACCCCCCCACACCTTCCTTCCTCAACCCCCACACCTTCCTCCCTCAACCCCCACACCTTCCTCCCTCAACCCCTCCCCCCACACCTTCCTCCCTCAACTCCTCCTCCCCCCTACACCTTCCTCCTTCAACCCCTCCCCCCACACCTTCCTCCCTCGACCCCTCTCCCCTACACCTTCCTCCCTCAAAGCCCCCCCCCACACCTTCCTCCCTCAAGCCCCCCCACACCTTCCTCCCTCAACCCCTCCTCCCCCCCACACCTTCCTCCCTCAACCCCTCCTACCCCCTACACCTTCCTCCCTCAACCTCTCCTCCCTCCTACACCTTCCTCCCTCAACCTCTCCTCCCTCCTTTTCATGAGGACAGAGTGGTGTTACACCCTCGTCCAGACTTTTTTGCCAACAGTGGTTTCAGGTTTTCACCTGCAGATATTGTCCTGCCATCGTTTTTTCCAAAACCATGTTCTAGGGAAGGAAAGTCACTACATTGTCTTGATGTGGTGAGAGCAGTGAAAATCTATTTAAAGCTGAGTTCCACACAAAAATGGAACTTCCACTTTTCGGATCCCTCCCCCCCTCCGGTGTCACATTTGGCACCTTTCAGGGGAGGGGGGTGCAGATACCTGTCTAAGACAGGTATTTGCACCCACTTCCGGCATAGACTCCCATGGGAGTCTACGCCTCTTCCTGTCCCCACCGCGCTGTCTGCTGGGAACACACAGCTCCCAGGAGATAGCGGGGACCAGTTACGATGCGCAGCGCGACTCGCGCATGCGCAGTAGGGAACCGGGAAGTGAAGCCGCAACACTTCACTTCCTGATTCCCTCACCTAGGATGGCGGTGGCAGCTGGCGAGAACCGAGCGGGTTCTCGGCGTCGCCTGCCGACATCGCTGGACTCTGGGACAGGTAAGTGGCCATGTATTAAAAGCCAGCAGCTGCAGTATTTGTAGCTGCTGGCTTTTAATATTTTTTTTTTAGGTTGATGTAGGTGGACCCCCGCTTTAAAGGCAACTGCTCAGATTCCTAAGACTGTTGTATTATTTGTTCTGCCAGAGGGTCTTAAGAAAGGGCAGGCCGCGTCGAAATCCCCTGTCGCTAAGCGGGTTCGGCAAGTTATAATTCAATTTAATCAATTTAATTTTTATTTGATTTACGGGGAAAGATTCCCCCTTTTCGAGTTAAGGCGCACTCTACCAGGGCGGTTAGTGCTTCTTGGGCAGTGCGTCATCAGGCCTCCATGGCTCAGATCTGTAAGGCCGCAACTTGGTCTTCTGTGCATACAGTCACAAGATTTTATCAGCTGGATGTAAGGAGGTATGAGGATATCGCCTTCGGGCGCAGTGTGCTGCAGGCAGCAGTATAAGTCCTCAAGTCTGGGGGTGCCCTCCGGGTTGTGTCTCCCTCCCCTCAAGTAGCATTGCTATGGGACATCCCATTATAATAGGATTTTTATTACAGCTTACCTGTAAAATCCTTTTCTTGGAGTACATCATGGGACACAGAAGTCCCGCCCCTCTTTTTTGGGATTTAAGTATTTTGCTTTGCTACAAAAACTGATGCGCTCCTGGAAGGAGGAGGGGTTATATAGGGGAGTGAACTCACTGTATTGGGTGTGCCAGTGTCCAATCACCTGAAGGGGGCCTATAACCCATTAAGTTATTACTTAAGGCTCTGTGTCCCATGATGTACTCTAAGAAAAGGATTTTACAGGTAAGCTGTTATAAAAATCCTATTATTTTTGCCATTCATCCAATCCTCGATTCTGTCCATTCCCACTGGCTGCTTAAGGCTGACCATACACTGTGCAATCTGATTGTACAATCACAATGAGCCTGGGATAATGCACACAACTGTCTTGATGGAATTACATCAGAGGTCTCCCTATCACATCAGAGTCCCCCCCTCCTTTACATCAGAGGTCCCCCATCACATCAGAGCCCCCCTTTATATTAGAGGTCCCCCATCACATCAGAGTCCCCCATCCTTTATATCAGAGCCCACTACTTTATATCAGAGGTCCCCCATCACATCAGAGTCCCCCCTCCTTTACATCAGAGGTCCCCCATCACATCAGAGCCCCCCCCTTTATATCAGAGGTCCCCCATCACATCAGAGCCCCCCTTTATATCAGAGGTCCCCCATCACATCAGAGCCCCCCTTTATATCAGAGGTCCCCCATCACATCAGAGTCCCCCCTCCTTTATATCAGAGGTCCCCCATCACATCAGAGTCCCCCCTCCTTTACATCAGAGGTCCCCCATCACATCAGAGTCCCCCCCTCGTTTTACATCAGAGGTCCCCCATCACATCAGAGTCCCCCCTCCTTTATATAAGAGGTCCCCCATCACATCAGAGTCCCCCCCTCCTTTACATCAGAGGTCCCCCCATCACATCAGAGTCACCACCCTTTATATCAGAGGTCCCCCATCACATCGGAGTCCCCCCTCCTTTACATCAGAGGTCCCCCATCACATCAGAGTCACCCCCCTCCTTTATATCAGAGGTCCCCCATCACATCGGAGTCCCCCCTCCTTTACATCACAGGGTCCCCCATCACATCAGAGTCCCCCCCCTTTACATCAGAGGTCCCCCATCACATCAGAGTCACCACCCTTTATATCAGAGGTCCCCCATCACATCGGAGTCCCCCCTCCTTTACATCAGAGGTCCCCCATCACATCAGAGTCACCCCCCTCCTTTATATCAGAGGTCCCCCATCACATCGGAGTCCCCCCTCCTTTACATCACAGGGTCCCCCATCACATCAGAGTCACCCCCTCCTTTATATCAGAGGTTCCTCATCACATCAGAGCCCCCCCCCCCTTTATATGATGTCCCCATCACATTAGAGCCCCCTTTATATCAGAGGTCCCCCATCACATTGGAGTCCCGCCTCCTTTAGATCAGAGGTCCCCATCACATCAGAGCCCCCCCCTTTATATCAGAGGTCCCCCATCACATCAGAGTCCCCCCTTTATATTAGGGGTCCCCCATCACATCAGAGCCCCCCCTTTATATCAGACGTCCCCCATCACATCAGAGCCCCCTCCTTTATATCAGAGGTTCCTCATCACATCAGAGCCCCCCCCCCTTTATATGATGTCCCCATCACATTAGAGCCCCCCTTTATATCAGAGGTCCCCCATCACATTGGAGTCCCGCCTCCTTTACATCAGAGGTCCCCATCACATCAGAGCCCCCCCTTTATATCAGAGGTCCCCCATCACATCAGAGTCCCCCCTTTATATTAGGGGTCCCCCATCACATCAGAGCCCCCCCTTTATATCAGACGTACCCCATCACATCAGAGCCCCCTCCTTTATATCAGAGGTTCCTCATCACATCAGAGCCCCCCCCCTTTATATGATGTCCCCATCACATTAGAGCCCCCCTTTATATCAGAGGTCCCCCATCACATTGGAGTCCCGCCTCCTTTACATCAGAGGTCCCCATCACATCAGAGCCCCCCCCTTTATATCAGAGGTCCCCAATCACATCAGAGCCCCCCCCTTTATATCAGAGGTCCCCCATCACATCAGAGTCCCCCCTTTATATAGGGGTCCCCCATCACATCAGAGCCCCCCCTTTATATCAGACGTCCCCCATCACATCAGAGCCCCCTCCTTTACATCAGAGGTCCCCCATCACATCAGAGCCCCCCCCCACACTTTATATCAGTGCCTGACCTCACAAATGCTCTTCTGGAAGAATGGTCAGACATTCCCATAGACACACTCCTAAACCTTGTGGACGGCCTTCCCAGAAGAGTTGAAGCTGTTATAGCTGCAAAGGGTGGGCCAACTCAATATTGAACCCTACGGACTAAGACTGGGATGTCATTAAAGTTTATGTGCGTGTAAAGGCAGACGTCCCAATACTTTTGTCAATATTGCGTATATAAGCAAATTAAACTTCAGCTTTAAATCAGACTATAGACATCATTTTAAACTTGACAAAGTGATGGCCTCTTTGCTGGAAGCTGTTCAAGTCAAAACCCGACCAGATGTACCTGTGTGCTCCACTGCCGCAGGAAGCCTCCGGTAGCCCGCCGCTGACAGCTGTCTCACAGCCAGACAGAGTCGCCTCTCTCCAGCCCCGTGCAGGACAAGAGCCTCTGAGCAGCTGGGAACCATCTTCAGCTTTGAACTGCAGGCAGAAAGGGGGGGCCGCATCTTTTCTGGCAGGCTGCCCTCCCTTCACAGGCTGCACAATGGCTTATCGGAGATCTCATCGCTTTCATTGAGAATAAATGAAAAGCTGGAGATGACAGGCGCGTGCTGCGATTGGATGAATGATGCAGATGTTCTGGATATGGATCTGACGGGATGCCAGACTTCTGAATTAAAGCTGAATTTCGGGATTAGTGAATTATGTCTAAATCCATTCCGCACGTGTATTCTGCTTGAATCTTGGTGTGCTTTGTGTATTTCTTCCAGATCTGTAAAGTAATCCAGTGTGAGACTTCCTGTAATAAAGACCACTCACTGCTGCTCTCTGTCCTTGTGCAGGGAGACTGGTTTTCTGCAGGCAGCCTGTAGTGGGTGGAGCCTGTTGGGCCCCTCCTACAGCTCTGTTCTCTTCCTCTCCTTGTGCAGGGGGACCGGTCTTGTCTCCGCCCCTCCTGTAGTTTTCTGCAGGCAGCCTGTAGAGGGTGGAGCCTGTTGGGCCCCTCCTACAGCTCTGTTCTCTCCCCCTCCTTGTGCAGGGGGACCCTTCTTGTCTCTGCCCACTCCTGTAGTTTTCTGCAGGCAGCCTGTAGTGGGTGGAGCCTGTTGGGTCCCTCCTACAGCTCTGTTTTCTCCCTCTCTTTGTGCATGGGTACTGGTCTTGTCTCCGCCCCCTCCTGTAGTTTGCTGCAGGCAGCCTGTAGTGGGTGGAGCCTGTTGGGCCCCTCCCACAGCTCTGTTCTCTCCCTCTCTTTGTGCATGGGTACTGGTCTTGTCTCCGCCCCCTCCTGTAGTTTTCTGCAGGCAGCCTATAATGGGTGGAGCCTGTTGGGCCCCTCCCACAGCTCTGTTCTCTCCCTCTCCTTGTGCAGGGGGACCGGTCTTGTCTCCGCCCTCTCCTGTAGTTTTCTGCAGGCAGCCTATAGTAGGTGGAGCCTGTTGGGCCCCTCCCACAGCTCTGTTCTCTTCCTCTCCTTGTGCAGGGGGACCGGTTTTGTCTCCGCCCCCATCTGTAGTTTTCTGCAGGCAGCCTGTAGTGGGTGGAGCCTGTTGGGCCCCTCCCACAGCTCTGTTCTCTCTCCTTGTGCAGGGAGACCGGTCTTGTCTCTGCCCCCTCCTGTAGTTTTCTGCAGGCAGCCTGTAGTGGGTGGAGCCTGTTGGGCCCCTTCCACAGCTCTGCTCTCTCCCTCTCCTTGTGCAGGGGGACCGGTCTTGTCTCTGCCCCCTCCTGTAGTTTTCTGCAGGCAGCCTGTAGTGGGTGGAGCCTGTTGGGCCCCTCCTACAGCTCTGCTCTTTGCACAGGCTATGCACAGCACAGAGATGATCTCACTACTACTTTCAGAAGGTGAAAAAACACAATTGCTCTTTATAGGACTTTGAAGGCAACGTCTAACCCAAAACAAAAAAATCAGGATTTAACCACTTGCCGCCAAATCATGTACCTGTACATCATTGGCTTCAAGTGGTTGTTGTACCGTACCGTTTTTTTTAGAGCCGACGGTCGGCTTTCTTGTGATAACTGATGTGGCTAAGTAGCCACTCGGCTGTTATTACAAGCAGTGGGAGGGGACACCCCCCCGCCACTCCAGCCGCCTTCTCGCCTGGACTCTCCTGTCTCATCAGGAGACCCGAGCCACCAGCCGGTATGTCCACCGGCTCTCTGGAGACCCGAACAAAGCCAAAATTGGCTTTGATCGGGTCTCATATGTAGTCACTTCCAGTTTACTTGGCAGCCAACGGCGCCATTTAAAAAAAAAATCCAAAGTATTCAGAAATGCCGATCTTGGCACAGAGGAGGGGTTTGGGGTCTTTTAGACATAAGGTGCCAAATGTAGCAGTGGGGTGTGGGGGGGGGGCAAACAAGTGGAGCTTCCCCTTTTGGGTGGAGCTCTGCTTTACCACTTCACGCAAATCGCCGTACCCGTACGGTCAGTACTTTCACGCTAAATACCGTTGTTATGGCAGCAGCCAGCTGCCAAAACCCCAGCATTTTCAGGAACGGCGTGCGTTTCTCTTTATGATAAAAGTGGTCTCTGTGACGGATTCGCTGCGAGATCACTTTCCATAGCATTGCAGGGCGGTAGCGACGTCAAACCTCACTTCCGCCCAATGCTCTTAAAGGGGAGATTTTTTTTTAATTTTATTTTTTTGCATTTTAGTGTCAATTTGAAATCTGGGGTCAAAAAAGACATTTAAGAGGACCTGTCATGCTTTTTTTTCTATTACAAGGGATGTTTACATTCCTTGTAATAGGAATAAAAGTGATCCAATTTTTTTTTTTTTTTAAACAGTGTAAAAATAAAAAGGTAAAATAAATAAGAACATTTTTTTTTTTTTTTTTTTTAAAGCCCCCCGTCCTGCAGAGCTCGCTTGCAGAAGTGAACACATACGTGAGTAGCGCCCGCATATGAAACAGTGTTCAAACCACACATGTGACGTATCGCCGCAATTGTTCGAGTGAGAGCAATAATTCTAGCACTAGACCTCGTCTGTAACTGAAAACTGGTAACCTGTAGAAATTTTTAAACTTCGCCAATGCAGATTTTAAAAGTGCCAACATTTGTCGCCATTCCACGAGCGGGCGCAATTTTGAAGCGCGACATGTTGGGTATCAATTTACTCGGCGTAACATTATCTTTCACAATATAGAAAATAATTGGGCTAACTTTACTGCTGTCTTATTTTTTTAACTCAAAAAAAGTATTTTTTTCCCCCAAAAATTGCGCTTATAAGACCGCTGTGCAAATATGGTGTGACATAAAGTATTGAAATGATCCCCATTTTATTCTCTAGGGTGTCTAAAAAGAAAAAAAAAATGTGTGTTTATATATATATATATATATATGTTTGGGGGTTCTAAGTAATTTTCTAGCAAAAAAAATGATTTTAACTTGTAAACAACGAGTCTCAAAAAGAGGCTTGGTCCTTAAGTGGGTAAACTATCAGCGTAAAAGTTGACTGTTGAAAGCACCCTTGGCAATATAGGCTGCTTTCATACTGCTCTGCTGTAAAAAGGCGTAAAAAATGCAGTAAAAATGCACACGCGCTTTTGCCACATTTCAGGAGCGTTTTACATCTGTTAAAACGGGACATGTGACTCCAAAATTGCACCAAAACGCATGTCCAGCAGTAGTAAAATACCACATTATGGCCACTAGATGGAGCCGAGGAGCATGCGAAATACATACACTATATTACCAAAAGTATTGGGACACCTGCCTTTACTCACACATGAACTTTAATGGCATCCCAGTCTTAGTCTGTAGGGTTCCAATATTGAGTTGGCCCGCCCTTTGCAGCTATAACAGCTTCAACTCTTCTGGAAAGGCCGTCCACAAGGTTTTGGAGTGTGCCTATGGGAATGTTTGACCATTCTTCCAGAAGCGAGGTCGGGCACTGATGTTGGACGAGAAGGCCTGGCTCTCAGTCTCCGCTCTAATTCATCCCAAAGGTGTTCTATCAGGTTTGAGGTTGGGACTCTGTGCAGGCCAGTCAAGTTCCTCCACCCCAAACTCGCTCATCCATGTCTTTATGGACCTTGCTTTGTGCACTGGTCCAAATCATTTGGTGGAGGGGGGATTATGGTGTGGGGGTTGTTTTTCAGGTTCAGTTCCAGTGAAGGGAACTCTTAAGGCGTCAGCATACCAAGACATTTGGGACAATTTCATGCTCCCAACTTTGTGAGAACAGTTTGGGGATGGTCCCTTCCTGTTCCAACATGACTGTGCACCAGTGCACAAAGCAAGGGCCATAAAGACATGGATGAGCGAGTTTGGGGTGGAGGAACTTGACTGTCTGGGATGACATTAAAGTTCACATGCGTGTAAAGGCAGGTGTCCCAATACTTTTGGTAATACAGTGTGTGTCTTTGTAACAGGAGATGCAATGTAATACGTCTAGAGTAATGTTATAATGTCCCGAGCCATGTAACCACCACCTTTTGTGTGAAAATGTAGAGAAAAACGAACAAAGGCGTCGCAAATAAAACACGATCATTACAGGTAATAATTACATTGTTACAAAAATACTATATTTTTCGCTATAGCGGGCTGATAAATTAGCGCGATGTTCTTTAAGCGCGGCGCCCTCTGTGCTGACACAGAAAAATAAATACATCAAAAAGTGTGCGTTTCCTTTTTTTTTTATTTCCTAACCGTTAACATTCCACGCCGCGCGTCTCTGGCATCCCAAAGTGAACAATAGAGCGCGGATAGCACAAACAGCAACACACTCGAGTAAATAATTGCTTGCCATTACCATCTGTCAAGATCAGACGGATGTGAGCCCGAGCGGAGGAGAGACAGCAATCTACATAATGAGAGCAGCGGAGACAACACTGCGCCAACGCCACTTCCATCCGACTTCCCCGTTTTATGACCACACGAGCGAGCCTACGGCGCCTGCACAGCCATCAAAACCGCAGCCTGGAATCTGTGATTAATTTGCATACAAAGAATGGATAATATAAAAAAAAAAGGGGAACGTTCGGCTCGGCGCTCGTGTTTGGCTCATGTAGAAGCCTAAAAATGGAACTCCGGGCAGAATTTGAACTCGTGTTTTTAGACGAGGCTTGGAAGGGTAAGAACGTTGGTAAGGTTTTTGGACCTGTAGGTGGCTCTCCTTCATGGCACCGCGGCCAATCCCAGATTCAGATTGTCGCCTATGTCCATATGTCTCCAAACATCCTATGTCTGAGCATCAGAACTACCTGGGTCATTGTTTGACCCTTGTGCACCCCAAAAATCCAGTTCACACCAGGGAATCCTGTGTCATCCACTGACCAATCTGCACCCCTGTGTGCCCAATGACTTCAGTGCACCCCCCGAGTATCAGAGAATCCTGGGTCATTTATTGACTCTTGTGCACCCCAAAAATCCAGTGCACCCCAATAGAATCCTGTGTCATCTACTGACCAATGTTCACCCCAGTGTGCCCCATGACTCGAGTGTACTCTAGAGTATCAGTGCATGCTGGGTCATTTATTGATCCTTGTGCACCCCAAAAATCCAGTGCACCCCAGAGAATCCTGTGTCATCTACTGACCAATGTGCACCCCTGTGTGTCCCATGACACCAGTGTACTCTAGAGTATCAGTGCTTGCTGGGTCATTTATTGACCCTTGTGCACCCAAAAATCCAGTGCACCCCAGAGCATCCTGGGTCATTTATTGACCCTTGTGCACCCTGAAACTACAGTGCACCCCAGAGCATCAGAACATCCTGAGTCATTTATTGACCCTTGTGAACCCCAAAAATCCAGTGCACCCCAGGGAATCCTGTGTCATCTACTGACCAATGTGCACCCCAGTGTGCCCCATGACTCCAGTGCACCTCAAAGCGTCAGAGCATCCTGGGTCATTTATTGACCCTTGTGCACCCCAAAAATCCAGTGCACCCCAGAGAATCCTGTGTAATCTACTGACCAATGTGCACCCCTCTGTGCCCCATGACACCAGTGAGCTCTAGAGTATCAGTGCATGCTGGGTCATTTATTGACCCTTGTGCACCCCAAAAATCCAGTCCACCCCAGAGCATCCTGGGTCATTTATTGACCCTTGTGCACCCCAAAAATCCAGTCCACCCCAGAGCATCCTGGGTCATTTATTGACCCTTGTGCACCCCAAAAATCCAGTGCACCCCAGAGAATCCTGTGTAATCTACTGACCAATGTGCACCCCTCTGTGCCCCATGACACCAGTGAGCTCTAGAGTATCAGTGCATGCTGGGTCATTTATTGACCCTTGTGCACCCCAAAAATCCAGTCCACCCCAGAGCATCCTGGGTCATTTATTGACCCTTGGCACCCCAAAAAATCCAGTGCATCCCAGAGTTTCCTGTGTCATCTACGGACTGATGTGCACCCCTGTGTGTCTCATGAAACCAGTGCACCCCAGACTATCAGAGCATCCTGGGTCTTTTATTGACCGCTGTGCACCACAAAAATCCAGTGCACCCCAGAGAATTATGTCATCTACTGACCAATATGCACCCCCTGTGTGCCCCATGACACCAGTGCACTCCAGAGTAACAGAGCATCCTGGGTCATTTATCGACCCTTATGTACGTACCCCTGTGCACCCCACAACTTCAGTGCACCCCAGATTATCCTATGTCATCTACTGACCAATATGCACCCCTGTGTGCCCAATGACACCAGTGCACCCCAGCGTATCAGAGCATCCTGGGTCATTTATTAACACGAAAAAAGTACTCTTGCGCACTGGTGTGTTGGCTAAAGAAATTCAAGAGGGGCTATGGGCTTCGGCTTTGCTGCTCTCGAAGGATGGGATTATCCTAATAGTGAAAAACAAAGAAAGAAACAAGAGAGCGCACCAGCCTAGCGCATTATCCTTGGCAAATTTTAATAAATTAAAAACAAGGTAAAAAGCTACTCACAAAAGTCGCAGAGGCTCTGAGGAAGAAGGTCAAACCTTCGAAACGCGTAAGCCAGCGGCGGTCCGTGTGCCTCCCTCCTGGGACCTGGATAGCTGCCTACCATTGGAATTATTGCCTTTGTGCGGTTGATATGCTATTTTACCTGCGACTTTTGTGAGTAGCTTTTTACCTTGTTTTTAATTTATTAAAATTTGCCAAGGATAATGCGCTAGGCTGGTGCGCTCTCTTGTTTCTTTCTTTGTGGGTCATTTATTAACCCTTGTGCACCTTTGTGCACCCCAGAGTATTCTGTTTCATCCACTGACTTATGTGCGCCCCGTAACTTCAGTGCACCCCAGAGCATCATGGGTCATTTATTGACCCTTATGCACCCAAAAGATTGTGCTCCCCAGAGTATCCTGTGTCATCTACTGACCAATGTGCACCCCTGTGTGCCCCATGACACCAGTGCACCCCAGAGTATCAGAGCATCCTGGGTCATTTATTGACCCTTGTGCACTCCGTAGCTTCAGTGCACCCCAGAGTATCATCTACTAACCAATGTGCGCCATGACACCAGTGCACTCCAAGGGAGTTATGCATCAGCAAGGTCTCTCCCAGGCAAAGATTTCAAAGCAGACTGAGGTTTTAGGCTGTACTGTTCAAGCTCTTTTGAAGAAGCACAAAGAAATTGGCAATGTCGGGAAGCATAGATGCAGTGGTTGGGTAACGTTAAGGAGCGTAGACGCAGTGGTTGGCAAGGGAAACTTAATGCAGCAGATGAACACATCATGCTTACTTCCCTTCCACATCGGAAGATGTCCGGCAGTGCCATCAGCACAGAACTGGAGGAAACCAGTGGGACCCAGGTACACCCATCTACTGTCTGGAGAAGTCTGGCCAGAAGTGGTCTTCATGGAAGAATTTTGTCCAAAAAGCCAAACCCCTGTTGTGGAAACAAGGCTAAGCGACTCAACTATGCAGGAAAACATAGGAACTGGCGTGTAGAAAAATGGCAGCTGGTGCTCTGGACTGATGAGTAAAAATGTGGAATATTTGGCTCTAACAGGGGGCAGTTTGTTGGCAAAGGGCTGGAGAGTGGTACAGTAATGGGTGTCTGCAGCCAACTGTGAAGCATGGTGGAGATTCCTTGCAAGTTTGGGACATTAAAGCACCTACCGCTTCAACACACTTTTCTGATGTGTTTATGATACTTTGGTGGTGCTTTTTTGAAGCTTTAGTGAAGCTTGGCAAATGCCTTGTGTGTGTTGAATTTTTTGATTTGTTTTAAAGTGGCCCAGTAGTACCCCCACTCAGCAGATCCCCAGCTCATTGGTACCCCTGGTCAGCAGATCCCCAGTTAATGTGTTCTCTTGTTCAGCAGATCTCCTACTCAGTAGTAACCCCCTGCTCTGCTGATCCCTTGTTCTGCTGATCCCCCACTCAGCAGTAACCCCCAGCTCTGCTGATCTCCCACTATACTAATTCCCCACTCAATAGTAAACCCAGCTCTGCTGATCCCCCATTCAGCAGTAACCCCCAGCTCTGCTGATCCCTCGCTCAGTAGTAACCCCCAGATATGCTGATCCCCCGCTCAGTAGTAACTCCCAGCTAGGCTAATCCCCCATTCAGCAGTAACCCCCAGCTCTGCTGATCCTCCAATCAGTAGTAACCCCCAGCTCTGCTGACCCCCCGCTCAGTAGTAACTCCCAGCCCTGCTGACCCCCTGCTCAGTAGTAACCCCCAGCTCTGCTGATCCTCCACTCAGTAGTAACCCTCAGCTCTGCTGATCCTCCACTCAGTAGTAACCCCCAGCTCTAATGACCCACCGCTCAGTAGTAACTCCCAGCCCTGCTGACCCCCTGCTCAGTAGTAACCCCCAGCTCTGCTGATCCCCCACTCAGTAGTAACCTCCTGCTCTTCTGATCCTCTGGTTTACCGATCCTCCTCCCTCTCTCTGGTCTTCACTTATCAACACTAACACTGAATAAAAAGCCTCTCAAAAGCTTCAGGTGCTGTAAGCGAGACTACTATGGAGGCTTTGGAGATGCTTTGAAGCACCAAGAAAGCAACATGGGGGGGTAATTTTTTTAAGCAAGGCAAACACAACATGTGACCAGGACTGTAAGGGAAGCATTTTATTTAGTGACAGGCGCTTTGATTGGCATTCAGAATGGCACATTTGTGGTCCGCATTCCTGTGTGACTCCTATGCGACTAAGTGCGGCGCGATTTTCAACCCATTCCTTTGAATTTGATGAAATCGCACCGAAAGTCCATGCATTAATGTTAAAAACGCACTGCACCAGATCACATGGTACTGCGGTGCTATGCGATCCGTTGCAGGCAGGCAAGACCTGCATTTGGGGTGTTGTTAGGATTAAACTGACACCTGCAGCAGATCGCGCACCAAGTGCGCTTTAAACGCAGTGCAGGAACATGTTCCGGTGTGAATGGGCCCTTTGAGTTTCCTCCAAATCACTTATGAAATGGTTACAATCGGTTGTACGTTGTTGACCGACCCAAAGACGAATTTCTCACTTCAGTGACCGTCCTTTCCATGGCTTGATGTCGCGGAGCGGAGGAGGCTCATGTCTCCCCTTTGGGCGATGATGATTCATGCGGCAGAAGCCCCGTTCTGGCAGACCACAACGACGCACTCCAACGAAGCGCGATAGGAGGGGATCGTTCCGGCAAGTAATCGCCGAGCCTCCTGCTGCTTCCCTTCTCCTGCAGATGGGATGACGCAATGACAAAACTTAGAGGACATGCGCCCCAGTTTATGGCGTTTTTTCTGTCTCATTGACTTGCAGGGGCATTAGCCGGCTCCATTGGGCCTGGCAGAGGCTGTTCCAGTGCCCAGCGGCTGCCATTGCCCGGTTTGGAAGGTGGAAATATGACTTGGTGATAGAAATTTGTTTTTACTGCGCAATTTCATTAAATGACTGGTGCGGAAAATGACAACGCGGTCTTTACAGTCCAAGTGCATTCTTAAAGCTGTACTCCATGCAAGTTTATTAGGCATTTATATAGTGCGGACCATTTTTACTTTATTCACATCAGTCCCTGCACCCAAGGAGCTTACCATCTAAGGTCCCTATCTCGCATGCATACTGGGACCGAGATAAACAGGAGCCAATCATCCTACTAGCATGTCTCTGGAGTGTGGAAGGGAATCAGAGTACTTGGAGGAAACATATACAATGGGGGAAAATAACTATTTGATCCCATACAGATTTTGTAAGTTTGCCCACTTACAAAGAAATGAAGGGTCTATAATTTTTATCATAGGTGTATTTTAAATGATAGAGACAGAATATCAACCAAAAATCCAGAAAAAACACATGATACAAATGTTATAAATTGAGTTGCAAATTAGTGAGTAAAATAGGTATTTGATCCCCAAGCAAAACATGACTTAGTTACAGTGATGGCGAACCTTGGCACCCCAGATGTTTCAGAACTACATTTCCCATGATGCTCAAACAAACTGCAGAGTGCATGAGCATCATGGGAAATGTAGTTCCAAAACATCTGGGGTACCAAGGTTCGCCATCACTGACTTAGTACTTGGTGGAGACCCAACCCAACCCTTGTTGGCGAGCACAGAGGTCAGACGTTTCTCGTAGTTGGTGACCAGGTTTGCACACATCTCAGGAGGGATTTTGGCCCACTCTTCTTTACAGATCTTCTCTAAATACCTAAGGTTTCTTGGCAACTCGAAGTTTCAGCTACCTCCAGAATTTTTCTATGGAATTAAGGTCTGGAGACTGGTTTAGGTTCTTCTTGAGCCACTACTTTGTTGCCTTGGCTCATTGTCACGCTGGAGGACCCATCTTCAGTGTTCTGGCTGAGGGAAGAAGGTTCTCATCCAAGATTTTACAATCCATTGGCCCCTTAATGCGGCAAAGTCGACCTGTACCTTTAGCAGCCCCAAAGCATAATGTTTCCACCTTCATGCTTGACTGTAGAATGGTGGTCTTAGGGTCATAATGAGCATTTTTCTTCCTCTAAACACGGCGAGTCGAGTTAATACCAAAGAGCTCAATTTTGGTCTTAGCTGACCACAGCACTTTCTCCCAATCCTTCTATGAATCATTTAGATGTTCATTGGCAAACTTCAGACGGGCCTGTACATGTGTCTTCTTGAGGAGGGGGACCTTGTGGGCCCTGCAGGATTTCAGTCCATGGCGACGTATTGTGTTACCAATGGTTTGTTTGGTGACTGTGGTTCCCAACTGCCTTGAGATCCTTCACAAGCTCCTCCCGTGTAGTTCTGGGCTGATCCCTCACTTTTCTCATGATCATCCTCACCCCATGAGGCGAAATCTTGCATGGAGCTCCAGACCGAGGGGCGATTGATGGTTATTTTGTGTTTCTTCCATTTGCGAATAATCACTCCAACAGTTGTCTCCTTCTCACCAAGCTTCTTGATGATGGTCTTGTAGCCCATTCCAGCCTTGTGCAGGTCTACAATCTTGTCCCTGATGTCCTTTGACAGCTCTTTGGTCTTGCCCATGGTGGTGAGGATTGAATGGAAGAAAGAGATTCTGTGGACAGGTGTCTTTTATACACATAACAAGTTGCCGTTATGAGCACCTTCTTAAAGTGATAGGAGTAATCTGAGTACCAGATGAGCACCTACTGTAGCCAGTCTGTGGGAGCCAGAATTATTGTTGGTTGGTCGGGATCAAATACTTATTTTACTCACTGAACTGCAACTCAATTTATAACATTTGTATTGTGTGTTTTTTTCTGGAATTTTGGTTGATATTCTGTCTCTAACACTTAAAATACACCTATGATAAAAATGATAGACCCTTTATTTCTTCGTAAGTGGGTAAACTTACACAATCTGCAGGAGATCAAATCATTATTTTCCTCACTGAACAAACTCCATGCAGATAATGTCCTATCTAGGATTCAAACCAAGTACTGCAAGGCTAAAGTGCTAACCACTAAGCTAGCATGTGCCTGGGTATAAACACACATTAATGCAGCTTTGCATTCACTAATATATTATTAACCAAGTTCGGACGACCTGCCCCCAATGTACTGCGGACGGGCGGCTAGTGCAGGCAAAGGGACGCACTGACGCTTTGGTTACCTGCTTCCGGGTTTAGGGTGCACACATGCGTGTCCCCCCCCCCGACACCCGCTGTGACTGTATACAGTGGGAGTCTGTCAGCAAGTCCCGGACAATAATTCACGGCCGGGACCTGCTGATCAGCTGTGTCCAATCACAGCCCAGAGTCCTGTCTTGACTATTAATCAGAGCGAGTGATCTCTCTGTTTCTTACCCCTGCAAACCAATTTGAATGAGCACTATTGAAAAAAATGGGGTGCGATTTCGCACACGTGTGAATGGAGCCTAAGGGTTACCTAACTGCAGCAGGGAAACACCAGGCTTCCAGGCCCGCCAGACAGGGCTGTGCTGTGAGAGAGCTGTGTAAATCTCAGGACTGGATGGACAGAAATGCAAATGAGTCTGAGTTGACTTTTAATTTGGCAGCAAATGAGAGAAAGCATGATGGAGGAGTTTTGGACTTGGTTCTTACAGTAAGGCTCCATTCACACGAGTGCGACTCCAAAGTCGTCCAATTCTCCAGTGCGGCTTTGATGCGACTTTCCACTCTCTGCCACTCAAGTCTCATCAATGTGCAGGAACCTTTTCAAAGTCGCTGCGACTGCACAGATCGGAGCCTGTGCCATTGAAATCAATGGGCCGCGACTTGTTATGTGACTTTTTGTGTCCAAAGTCATATTGGTGTGAACAGACCCTTACAGAAGTTTTGGCGTATTCTTAAAGTTAAAAATGTAAGTAAAAATATGAAATTAAAAAAATAGATAGCGCAGGGAGAATTCTACTAGCTGCGGAGCTGTGAACTGAGGAGCTGACAATTCACCATCTCCGCTGTTTATTTCAATAAACCCCCTCATAGAGGTAAGTAGGAATGACAGAGGACTTACCTATACAGACGATGTCCATGAAGCCGTACATTCCGTAGCAGATCTGGAAGAGCAGGTCCTGCCGCTGCCACTTGGCGGACGGGCTGAACGTGGACCAGATGAGCCACGAGATGCTGGCGATGAGGAAGAGGGAGCCCAGGATGGCCGCTGCGATCTGCACCTTCTCTATTACTGTCAAGGAGATGGCTTGCCACTGCAGGGGAGAATTTGATCATCGTTACTGCTTTGTACTTATATGGCACCAACATATAGCATGGCGCATCATAGACTGAGGAAATCACCAGAGAGAAAAAAAAATTAACATTGAATTGAATGTAACAAAACAACAAAGTGCATCTGCAATACAATGTCAACCAGGGAGCAGATCCTGAAATCAGATACCTAGAGAAGGAGGCCTGTATAGGCACCTCCCCTACAGAACATGTACACTCACCTCCCCTACAGAACACGTACACGCATCTCCCCTACAGAACACATACACTCACCTCCCCTACAGAACACGTACCTCCCCTACAGAACACGTACACACACCTCTCCTATAGAACACGTACGCGCACCTCCCCTACAGAACACGTACACACACCTCTCCTATAGAACACGTACACTCACCTCCCCTACAGAACACGTACACTCACCTCCCCTACAGAACACGCACATGCACCTCCCCTACAGAACACGCACATGCACCTCCCCTACAGAACACGTACACGCACCTCCTCTACAGAACACATACACGCACCTCCCCTACAGAACACGTACACGCACCTCCTCTACAGAACACATACACGCACCTCCCCTACAGAACACGCACACGCACCTCCCCTACAGAACACGCACACGCACCTCCCCTACAGAACACGTACACTCACCTCCCCTACAGAACACCTACACTCACCTCCCCTACAGAACACCTACACTCACCTCCCCTACAGAACACCTACACTCACCTCCCCTGCAGAACACGTACACACACTGACCCGGCGCTGCACGTACACACACTGACCCGGCGCTGCACGTACACACACTGACCCGGCGCTGAACGTACCTACCGCACACAGCATATACACCCACATACCTACCCTGCAAAACACATACACACATCTACTGTACAAAACATGTGTATACACCTGTCCTGCAGAGCACATACACTCACATTCCCTGCAGAGCACGAACACATGCCTACCTTGCAGAACATGTACAGTACAAGTACCTACCCTGCAGAACACACCGGGAGCCCCCATTTCAGGCCTCTCTGTTAGACAGATCCACATTCAGCTATTGGCCGACAGGTGAAATACAAGAGCAGTCCCCGCCCTCCTCTGCAATGTATGTAAATGTACTTGGCGGCTCCTTTGATTAGCTGCTGCTGTTTAGCGCTTACAATTGGGTCCTGATTGTAAAGTTTATATTTCATATAAAATAGTGACACACAAAGAGGTCATTCTGTGTAACATACAAACCACAACACATCATAACATACAATAAATATACATATATTGCCGCTACATTCCATACAAAGGAGGGTGACACAACAGGTTCACTTAAAGCTGAACTTCAATCTGCTTCTATTTCACCTTTCCAGGTTCCTCCCTTCCTCCTGAACAACATGCCAATCAACTTTTTAAATAAAACCTTTCCATTACATGCCTTATTTTATTCCCAGTGACACCATCACTGGGTCCCTGTGCTTCTCTATGCAGAGCAGGCAGATCATGGATGGTGGGAGGGGCCAGCAGGGGGCTGTAGGTACAGTGCCTTGCAAAAGTATTCACCCCCTTGGCTTTTTACCAATTTTGTTACATTACAGCCTTTGGGTCAATGTTTTTTTAATCTGAATTATATGTGATGGATCAGAACACAATAGTCTAAGTTGGTGAAGTAAAATTAGAAAAATATATACATAAAACTATTTTTTAGAAATAAAAAACTGATAATTATCATGTGCGTATGTATTCACCCCCTTTGTTATGAAGCCCAGAAAAAGCTCTGGTGCAACCAATTACCTTCAGAAGTCACATACAGTGGGGACGGAAAGTATTCAGACCCCCTTAAATTCTTCACTATTTGTTATATTGCAGCCATTTGCTAAAATCATTTAAGTTCATTTTTTTCCTCATTAATGTACACACAGCACCCAATATTGTACACACAGCACCCCATATTGTACACACAGCCCCCCATATTGTACACACAGCACCCCATATTGTACACACAGCACCCCATATTGTACACACAGCTCCCCATATTGTACACACAGCACCCATATTGACAGAAAAACACAGAATTGTTGACATTTTTGCAGATTTATTAAAAAAGAAAAACTGAAATATCACATGGTCCTAAGTATTCAGACCCTTTGCTGTGACACTCATATATTTAACTCAGGTGCTGTCCATTTCTTCTGATCATCCTTGAGATGGTTCTACGCCTTCATTTGAGTGCAGCTGTGTTTGATTATACTGATTGGACTTGATTAGGAAAGCCACACACCTGTCTATATAAGACCTTACAGCTCACAGTGCATGTCAGAGCAAATGAGAATCATGAGGTCAAAGGAACTGCCTGAAGAGCTCAGAGATAGAATTGTGGCAAGGCACAGATCTGGCCAAGGTTACAAAAAAATTTCTGCTGCACTTAAGGTTCCTAAGAGCACAGTGGCCTCCATAATCCTTAAATGGGACGACCAGAACCCTTCCTAGAGCTGGCCGTCCGGCCAAACTGAGCTATCGGGGGAGAAGAGCCTTGGTGAGAGAGGTAAAGAAGAACCCAAAGATCACTGTGGCTGAGCTCCAGAGATGCAGTCGGGAGATGGGAGAAAGTTGTAGAAAGTCAACCATTACTGCAGCCCTCCACCAGTCGGGGCTTTATGGCAGAGTGGCCCGACGGAAGCCTCTCCTCAGTGCAAGAAACATGGAAGCCCGCATGGAGTTTGCTAAAAACACCTGAAGGACTCCAATTTGGCGAGAATTAAGATTCTCTGGTCCGATGAGACCAAGATAGAACTTTTTGGCCTTAATTCTAAGCGGTATGTGTGGAGAAAACCAGGCACTGCTCATCACCTGTCCAATACAGTCTCAACAGTGAAGCATGGTCGTGGCAGCATCATGCTGTGGGGGTGTTTTTCAGCTGCAGGGACAGGATGACTGGTTGCAATAGAGGGAAAGATGAATGCGGCCAAGTACAGGGATATCCTGGATGAAAACCTTCTCCAGAGTGCTCAGGACCTCAGACTGGGCCGAAGGTTTACCTTCCAACAAGACAATGACCCTAAGCACACAGCTAAAATAACGAAGGAGTGGCTTCACAACAACTCTGTGACTGTTCTTGAATGGTCCAGCCAGAGCCCTGACTTAAACCCAATTGAGCATCTCTGGAGAGACCTAAAAATGGCCGTCCACCAACGTTTACCATCCAACCCGACAGAACTGGAGAGGATCTGCAAGGAGGAATGGCAGAGGATCCCCAAATCCAGGTGTGAAAAACTTGTTGTATCTTTCCCAAAAAGACTCATGGCTGTATTAGATCAAAAGGGGCTTCTACTAAATACTGAGCAAAGGGTCTGAATACTTAGGACCATGTGATATTTCAGTTTTTCTTTTTTTAAAAATCTGCAAAAATGTCAACAATTCTGTGTTTTTCTGTCAATATGGGGTGCTGTATGTACAATATGAGGTGCTGTGTGTACATTAATGAGGAAAAAATGAACTCAAATGATTTTAGCAAATGGCTGCAATATAACAAAGAGTGAAAAATTTAATGGGGTCTGAATACTTTCCGTCCCCACTGTAATTAGTGAAATGATGTCCACCTGTGTGCAATCTTATGCCCTGTACACACAATCGGACATTCTGATAACAAAATCCATGGATTTTTTCCAACAGATGTTGCCTCAAACTTGTCTTGCATACATACGGTCACACAAATGTCTGTAATTCCGAACTTCAAGAACGCGGTGACGTACAACACGTAGACGCCCCGAGAAAAATTGTGTGACGGAAATTCCGATGGAAAATGTCCGATGGAGCCTACACATGGTCGGAATTTCCGACAACAAGCTCACATCGAACATTTTCCGTCGGAAAATCCGATCGTGTGTACGGGGCATTAGTGTCACATGATCTGTCATTACATAGACACACCTTTCTGAAAGGCCCCAGAGGCAGCAACACCTAAGCAAGAGGCACCACTAACCAAACACTGCCATGAAGACCAAGGAACTCTCCAAACAAATAAGGGACAATGTTGTTGAGAAGTACAAGTCAGGGTTAGATTATAAAAAAATATCCAAATCTTTGATGATCCCCAGGAGCACCATCAAATCTATCATAACCAAATGGAAAGAACATGGCACATCAGCAAACCTGCCAAGAGACGGTCGCACACCAAAACTCACAGACCGGGCAAGGAGGGCATTAATCAGAGAGGCAGCACAGAGATCTAAGGTAACCCTGGAGGAGCTGCAGAGTTCCACAGCAGAGACTGGAGGATCTGTACATAGGACGACAATAAGCCGTACGCTCCATAGAGTTGGGCATTATGGCAGAGTGGCCAGAAGAAAGCCATTACTTTCAGCAAAAAACAAAATGGCACGTTTTGATTTTGCGAAAAGGCATGTGGGAGACTTCCAAAATGTATGGAGGAAGGTGCTCTGGTCTGATGAGACTAAAATTGAACTTTTTGGCCATCAAAGAAAACGCTATGTTTGGCGCAAACCCAACACATCACATCACCCAAAGAACACCATCCCCACTGTGAAACATGGTGGTGGCAGCATCATGCTGTGGGGATGTTTTTCAGCAGTCAGGACTGGGAAACTGTTCAGGGTTGAGGGAAAGATGGATGGTGCTAAATACAGGGATATTCTTGAGCAAAACCTGTACTACTCTGTGTGTGATTTGAGGCTAGGACGGAGGTTCACCTTCCAGCAGGACAATGACCCCAAACACACTGCTAAAGCATCACTTAAGTGGTTTAAGGGGAAACATGTAAATGTGTTGGAATGGCCTAGTTAAAGCCCAGACCTCAATCCAATAGAAAATCTGTGGTCAGACTTAAAGATTGCTGTTCACAAGCGCAAACCATCCAACTTGAAGGAGCTGGAGCAGTTTTGCTCAGGAAGAATGGGCAAAAATCCCAGTGGTGAGATGTGGCAAGATCATAGAGACTTATCCAAAGCGACTTGGAGCTGTGATAGCCGAAAAAGGTGGCTCTACAAAGTATTGACTTTAGGGGGGTGAATAGTTATGCACATTGATTTTTTCTGTTATTTTGTCCTATTTGTTGTTTGCTTCACAATAAAAAAAAAAAAAAAAAACCATCTTCAAAGTTGTGGGCGTGTTCTGTAAATTAAATGATGCAAATCCTCAAACAATCCATGTTAATTCCAGGTTGTGAGGCAACAAAACACGAAAAATGCCGAGGGGGCGAATACTTTTGCAAGGCACTGTACGTTACAGATCGCTGAGCCCAGAAACCTTCCGGTACTGGAAGTGCCTTGCTCAGTGGCGGCCGTTCATGCAGGGCGCCCCCCTAAATCTACATGCAGGGCGCCAGACGCATGGATTTCAATGAGGTGGGGTTTTTTTTGTCTTTTTTTGAAGCACATGATTAGAGATGGAGGTTCTAATTGGCTGTTGTGCCATGTTCTTTCAATTTAGTTATGATAGATTTGATGGTGCTCCTAGGGATCATCAAAGATTTGGATATTTTTTTATAACCTAACCCTGACTTGTACTTCTCAACAACATTGTCCCTTACTTGTTTGGAGAGTTCCTTGGTCTTCATGGCAGTGTTTGGTTAGTGGTGCCTCGTTCTTAGGTGTTGCAGCCTCTGGGGCCTTTCAAAAAGGTGTGTATATGTAATGACAGATCATGTGACACTTAGATTGCACACAGGTGGACATCATTTCACTAATTATGTGACCTCTGAAGGTAATTGGTTGCACCAGAGCTTTTTGTGGGCTTCATAACAAAGGGGGGTGAATACATACGCACATGCCAATTATCAGTTTTTTATTTCTGAAAAATAGTTTTATGTATATATTTTTCTAATTTTACTTCACCAACTTAGACTATGGTGTTCTGATCCATCACATATAATTCAGATTAAAAGAACATTGAACTAAAGGCTGTAATGTAACAAAATAGGTAAAAAGCCAAGGGGGTGAATACTTTTGCAAGGCACTGTAAGCCCGGGAAGCAGTGGTGGGAGGGGGCGCACCTCTCTCGCTGCCTCTAAAAAGTGATCCCACATGGACCAATTTTAATCGGAAAGCCGGTTACCTAAGAGAAAAGAAAATACCAGAGTTACGGTGACTAGCTGCAGCCATAACCACGGTGTCAATAACGGAAATTTCCCATTTAGGCGGTTGGCAAGTGGCTGGGGAAAGGGCGGTTCTCCTTATCCGATCCTCCGCTCCCGCAGGCTCCTTCGCCCTGCACAATCTCTTACCCCCCTATGCCCAGGATATGCCAAATTTAAATTCAGAGTGCTGATCGATCACCCGGCACGGAGTTGCTCGGACTTACCTTTACCTGAAGAGGGTTTTTTGTGCTTATGGCAATAACGTGGTACTTGTAATAACACAGTTCACAGCTCCAGGATCCGCGCTCGCTGATCCACCTAATAAGACAGGGCTGGTGCGAACAACGTACAGATCCGTCACAGCGGCAAGGACTCAGCAGCTCCCCCTGCAGGATTCAGAACATACAACACAATTACACCGGGTCACGCGATCTCACTTATTAGATACAGAACAGTAATAAAACCTAAAGACTGATAAGACTTGTTACAATCTATAGAACAAGACTAAAGAATACACTTCAAGGCTGTACAGAGATAATACAAGCAGTCTGTAACATGTATGGCCAGCTCAGGCCGCCTTTTCTCTATCAGTATATATACATATATATATATATATATATATATATATATAATATTATATATATCTTTAACTATATATGTATAGTTATCTAAGCTGCACATTACAATTTACATTTACATAGAATACAAGTTCTTCTTTTTGCAACATTTTTAATATTTCAGAGGTTACAGATTCATGGGATGCACTTCGAAAGAAAACCATCAACACATTTTTGTCCTCACTGACCAGCAATATAGGGAGGACTATGTTACATACCTCTGACTCCTGAACTCTTTATGCTGTGCTGTATAGCACATACCCCTGACCCCTGCACTCTGTAGGTTGTGCTGTGTAACACATAGTCCTGACCCCTGCGCTCTGTAGGCTGTGCTGTATAACACACATTCCTGACCCCTGCACGCTGTGGGCTGTGCTGTATAACACACATTCCTGACCCCTGCACTCTGTAGATTGTGCTGTGTAACACATATTCCTGACCCCTGCATTCTGTAGGATGTGCTGTATGTTACATACCCCTGCACTCTGTAGGCTGTGCTGTATAACACACATTCCTGACCCCTGCACTCTGTAGGCTGTGCTGTATAACACACATTCCTGACCCCTGCACTCTGTAGGCTGTGCTGTATAACACACATTCCTGACCCCTGCACTCTGTAGGTTGTGCTGTGTAACACATATTCCTTGACCCCTGCATTCTGTAGGATGTACTGTATGTCACATACCCCTGCACTCTGTCGGATGTACTGTATAACATATTTTCTGGACCCCTGCACTCTGTAGGCTGTGCTGTATATTACGTTTTCCTGACCCCTGCACTCTGTAGGATGTGCCGTATAACACATATTCCTGACCCCTGCACTCTGCACCCCCCACCAGAAAAATAAATTTGAGCCTGCCCCCACAATCAGACACATATGAACATGAACAAACCTGGCGGGTTACCGACATACAAAAATGTTGCTTGCTCTACACATGTGTTACATATCGCCACACATGACGGAATGACGTGAAAATCTTGTGTACAAAACCTTGTTGTTGTTTTACAGACGTGCAATTAAGACCGCACCTTTTCTGGAACTTTTTGCCTACAAGTTTATAATAGTATTTGTTGCTTGAAAATTACTTAGAACCCCCCAGCATTATATATATATTATATATATATTTTTTTTAGCAGAGACTCTAGAGAAAAAAAAATGATGATCAATACAATATTTTATGTCACACCAGATTTGTGCAGCGGTATTACAAAGGCAATTTTTTTGGAAAAAATACACTTTTTTGAATGACACTCGTGGAATGGCGCCAAACTACAGTACTTAAAAATCTCCATGCTTTCAATTTTTTTTTACAGGTTACCAGTTTAGAGTTAGAGCCCTTGCACACTGGGGCGGTTTGCAGACGCTATTGCGCTAATAATAGCGCCTGCAAACCGCCCCGAAAGTGCCGCTCCTTGCATTCTAGTGTGAAAGCCCCGAGGGCTTGCACATTGGAGCGATGCGCTGGCAGGACGGTAAAAAAAGTCCTGCCAACAGCATCTTCGGAGCGGTGAAGGAGCGGTGTGTATATACCGCTCCTTTACCGCTCCTGCCCATTGAAATCAATGGGACGGCGCGGCTATACCGCCGGCAATGCGCCTCTGCAGAGGCGCTTTGCGGTGGTATTTAACCCCTTCTCAGCCGCTAGCGGGGGGTAAAACCGCCCCGCTAGCGGCCGCATACCGGCGGTAAAACGCCGCTAATAATAGCGGCGTTTTACCGCCGACGCCGCCCCCCGCCCCAGTGTGCAAGGGCTCTTACAGAGAAGGGCTTGTGCTAGAATTATTGCTCTCTCTCTGACTATCGCGCTGATACAGATATATATATTCTCAACTAGAAGGCTTGTGCTCCAAGTGGACAGCATCCCCTGAGGAAGCCCAGATTGAGGGCGAAACATGTTGGGAACTCCAAATGTGCGGTATCCATAAGGATTGTACCCTATGTACTTGCTGTGGATTTTTTTTTTTAGATAATTTTTGTTTAAATAAAGTGTATACTTTTTAATATACCTCCTCAATTTATGAGTATATGCAGAAATCCAAGAAAAAAACACAGAAGGGCTTCAGATGCCCACATCTAAAATAGAACCTGCCCGCTTCCGAGATCTGTGAGTTACAAACTATTTTTAAAGAAAGTAAAAGCGCTAAAAATAAGACGTTAGAAATATTCATGTACAGGTTTGGACAATTACAGAGCAGTAAAAAAAAAAGTTTGGGGGACTGGAACTCCGCTTTAATATATTTTTTAAAAGGTGTATGAACTGTAATACCCTATTTTCTGGTAATTATAATTATAATTACTTTTTTCCTTTTAAAGGTAAATGAGAGATTTGAGGTCTTGTTGACTGCAGATCTCGCAATAAAGAGGACCTGTCATTCTTATTTATATTACAAGGGATGTTTACATTCCTTGTAATAGGAATAAAGATGATCACATTTTTTTTTAAAAGGACAGTGTAAAAATAAAAAATAAAAAGCAAAATAAATTAAAAAAAAAAAATTGAAAGCGCCCCCATCCCTCCGCGTTTAGAAGCGTACATAAATTGCGCCTACATATGTAAACGGTGTTTGCACCACACATGTGCTGTTGGAATACATGCGATTTGACATGTCAAATCGCACCGGTGTGAACCAGGGCTTAAAATGGTTAAAGTCTTGGCTTTTTTTTAATTAAAAATAAGAAGCATGTTATACTTCCCTCCTCTGTTGCAGTTGGTTTTGCACAGAGCAGCCCAGATCCTCCTCTTCTCGGGTCCCTTGCCGGCTCTCCTGGCCCCTCCCTTCTGCCGAGAAGAGCAGTGGACGGTGTCAGTGGTTTTTATTTGTATTATTTTATTTTTAATAGTTTTTTACAATTTTATTTATTTATTTATTTATTTATTTTCGAATATTTTAGGAGCCCTGTTAGGGGGCTTTGGTGAAATATCAGGGGTTTAAAGTGATTAAAGGGCTTTTTTTTTATTAAAAACAATAAACATGTTATACTTACCTGCTTTGTGCAGTTGGTTTTGCACAGAGCAGCCTCGATCCTCCTCTTCTTGGGTCCCTCTTCAGTGCTCCTGGCCCCTCCCTCCTGCCGTGTGCCCCCCACAGCAAGCAGCTTGTTATGGGGGGCACCTGAGCCGAGCCTGCAGCTCTGTGTGTCCATTCAGACACGGAGCCGCAACTCGGCCCCGCCCCCTCTTTCTCTCCTCATTGGCTGACTGACTTTGATTGACAGCAGCAGGAGCCAATGACGCACCGCCGCTGTCTCACCTAATGAGGGGGGAGAGGCCACCTTCTCATGACACCATCCAGGGGACCCTTTTCTCTTCATACAGGGACATTAACCACTTGCCGACTGGGAACTTTTACCCCCTTCCTGCCCAGGCCAATTTTCAGCGCGTCACACTTTTGAATGACAATTGCGCAGTCATGCAACACTGTGCCCAAACCAAATTTTTATCATTTTTTCCACACAAATGGAGCTTTATATAGTATAGTATATAATCATTTTTCTCCTTCACTGATGGGCACTGATGAGGCTGCACTGATGGGCACTGATGAGGCTGCACTGATGAGGCTGCATTGATGATCACTGATTGGCTGCACTGATGAGGCGGCACTAGTGGGCACTGATGAGGCTGCACTGATGGGCATTAATAGGCGGAACTGATAGGTGACACTGATGAGGAAGCACTGATGAGCACTAATTGGCAGCACTGGTGGGCACTGTTGGGACTGCACTGATAATCAGGACAATGATAATCAGGTCACTGATTATCAGTGCCGATGTCCCTTTACCACAAACCAGTTATTGGCTTTCTTCTTTTCTGCATGAGGAGAAAAAGCTGATAATCGGCTTGTGCTGACATCAGTGATCAGCTGTCATTAGACAAAGCTGATCACGTGGTAAATGGCAGCTGTGAATGTCCCTTTTTTTTTGTGATGAAACAGGAACAGGAAGGGGCCGTCCCCAAACTGTTCCCACAAAGTTGGGGACATGAAATTGTCTGAAATGTCTTGGTATGCTGACGCCTTAAGAGTTCCCTTCACTGGAGCTAAGGGGCCAAGCCCAACCCCTGAAAAACAAACCCACACCATAATCCCCCCTCCACCAAATGATTTGGACCAGTGCACAAAGCAAGGTCCATAAAGACATGGATGAGCGAGTTTGGGGTGGAGGAACTTGACTGGCCTGCACAGAGTCCTGACCTCAACCCAATAGAACACCTTTGGCATGAATTAGAGCAGAGACTGCGAGCCAGGCCTTCTCGTCCAACATCAGTGCCTGACCTCACAAATGCGCTTCTGGAAGAATGGTCAAACATTCCCATAGACACACTCCTAAACCTTGTGGACAGCCTTCCCAGAAGAGTTAAAGCTGTTATAGCTGTAAAGGCAGGCGTCCCAATACTTTTGGTAGTATAGTGTATACTGTATTTATTGGCGTATAACACTCACCTTTTCACCATGAAAATCGGGTGCAAATAGCGTGTGCTGCCCCCCCCCCCTTCCTGTCCACTGTAGGCTGCAGATGGGCATCGATCGGGCTGCACTGATGGCAATGGTGAGACTGTATTGATGTGGACTGATGAGGCTGCATTGATGTGGACTGATGAGGCTGCATTGATGTGGACTGATGAGGCTACATTGATGTGGACTGATGAGGCTGCACTGATGTGGACTGATGAGGCTGCACTGATGTGGACTGATGAGGCTGCATTGATGTGGACTGATGAGGCTGCATTGATGTGGACTGATGAGGCTGCATTGATGTGGACTGATGAGGCTGCATTGACGTGGACTGATGAGGCTGCATTGATGTGGACTGATGAGGCTGCATTGATGTGGACTGATGAGGCTGCATTGATGTGGACTGATGAGGCTGCATTGATGTAGACTGATGAGGCTGCATTGATGTGGACTGATGAGGCTGCATTGATGTGGACTGATGAGGCTGCATTGATGTGGACTGATGAGGCTGCATTGATGTGGACTGATGAGGCTGCATTGATGGCACTGGTGAGGCTGCATTGATGTGGACTGATGAGGCTGCATTGATGGCACTGGTGAGGCTGCATTGATGTGGACTGATGAGGCTGCATTGATGTGGACTGATGAGGCTGCATTGATGTGGACTGATGAGGCTGCATTGATGGCACTGGTGAGGCTGCGTTGATGTGGACTGATGAGGCTGCATTGATGTGGACTGATGAGGCTGCATTAATGTGGACTGATGAGGCTGCATTGATGTGTACTGATGAGGCTGCATTGATGTGGACTGATGAGGCTGCATTGACGTGGACTGATGAGGCTGCATTGAAGGCACTGGTGAGGCTGCATTGATGGCACTGGTGAGGCTGCAGATGGGCACTGACTCTTATTTTGCTTCAAAGTTCCTTAAATAAAAAGTTTTTTTCCTGAAACTTCCCTCTTAAAATGAATGTGCGTGTTATACACTGATAAATACGGTAGTTTCCTTCTTATGGTTTTTTACTAAGATTTGTAAATATGAAAAATGATATTAAAAATAAAAGTGAGATACTTCTATTGATGTGTTGGTAATAGTTATGTAGACCATAAATACCGCTCCCCCCCCCCCTGTTTTTTTGTTGGTTCTGTATAACCTGAAGGGGGGGGGGGGGTATACAGACATGCTGAGAGTAAATGATCCCCCCCCCATGCCAGGTGGATTGCAAATATCTGGCCAGTGGATCGCATCGAGACCGGCTCATCGCTGTTGCAAAATGGCTAAATCGCCGCGCTGCATGACCGGCTGAACGCACATCCCACCGCGCAGAACTATTTACAGCACACGCTTTGCTTACACTGTAAATTCGCGTCTGTTACGTAACTGAATCCTGCCGCCGGACCCGGACAGCTACATCCAGGGAACCAGGAATAATGAGGATTTTACAGCGGCGGCACCTGCTGAACAGCGATCTATCTTCCCGCACACGCTGCAAAACAGGGAAAAAAGAACATTGTAATCAGGAACGCTCAACTCGTCTGTCCACCGCTACAAATATCAATTCAGAGCATCCGGTTTTTATAAAACGGCCTGGAGGTGAGTCAAGACATTCCCCCCGCTGTGCAGCTCCCATTCCTGATCTCTAAGCTGAACTCCGGGCAGATATACTGCACAATCCCCGGACACTTTGTTAGGTACACCTTTGCTAGGTTGGGCCCCTCTATCCCTGACCTGCCTGGTGTGTTCCTTGGCCTTCATGATGCTGTTTTGTTCACTAAGGTTCTCTAACAAACCTCTGGGGGCTTCACAGAACAGCTGTATTTATACTGATATTAAATTAGCTCTCAGAGGGACATTGGTCCCGATTGAGGAGAGCTCCCGCCAGCAGATCTGTGCCCACCTATGCCATCTACCAGTGCACAACAGTGCCGCATACCAGTGCCCACCAGCGCCACCTACCAGTGCCGATCAGTGTCACCTATCAGTGCCCATCAGTGCCATCTATCAGTGGTACCTATCAGTAACTATCTGTGCCTATCAGTGCCCACCAGTGTCGCCTCATCAGCGCATATCGATGAAGGAGAAATATTACCTGTTTGCAAAATTTTATAACAAACTATGTAACATGTTTTTTTGTTTTTTTTCAAAATTTTCCATTTCTTTTTTTTTTGTTTATCAAAAAATAAAAACCCAAGCTGTGATTAAATACCGCCGAAAGAAAGCTCTATTTGTGGGGAAAAAAATTACATTTGGGTACAGTGTTGTATGACCGCGCAATTGTCATTCAAGGTGCGCTGAAAGCTGAAAATTTGTCTGGGCAGGTGGGGGGGGAGGGGGTTTAACTGCCTGGTAAGCAAGTGGTTAACACCCCCTCCCCCCACCCCCAAAAAAATAAAAAATTTTGAGCCCCCCTACCTTTACATAGGAACGTAAACGCATGGGTCAGGGGTACCTACGCATGAAAACGTTGATTGTGACATACTTGTTACATAACACAGTCAACATGGTATTGAAATTTTGCTTTATATAAACCATAGTGCTAATATCATGTGACAAAGGATATTGGAACTACCGCTATTTTATTCTCCATGGTCTCTGTTTTATAAGTTTTGTTTTGGGGGGGTTAACTTTTTTAGACAAGCGTGCAAAAAAAACGCAAACATGGTTCTGGTAGAGAAAGGGTTGGAATTCAATGCTTCTGCGACTGACTGCTGGGGGCCGGGGGGGGGGAGGGGGGGAGCCGAGGGGCCACACAACAAGTACCAAAGGGCCGCAGATTGGGAACTGGGGCTTTAAATGGAAGCCTGAACATGTCACAGGCCCCCTCTGAGCACTCCTGACACCGGCAGCTTTGCCGTGATTGTAAATGGCTTATACCGAGGGGATCGGCGCCTGAGGTTGCAGCACAATGACTGCCGCTCTGATTTGCTGAGATCTCCCCGGCAGACACGCCAGTGAACCAGAAGAGAGAAGAGCGCTCATCCTGACAGGCGGACCGCGGGCGCACTGACTATACTTAATTCCGGCGACTTACTCCAGGTGATTCTTGCTTATTTGCAGCTATAAAAAAAAAAAAAATTGCCAGTCGTTTCAGTCCACGGGTAGGTGGCTCTGAGAGAAGTACTGTAGGTCGGACCAGGAGGGATAGCAATGAGCGTGCGACCGCAGGAATGAAGTGTGACGGGATAACCTGGCAGGTTGAGGAAAGGCCGACCAAAGGAACTGAGCGGAGCCGCGATAGAATAACGAGAAGCACATGGAAAGAGACCGGCATTCGTTTTCATGTCTTATAGATATATATATATATGTTAACCGCTTCAGCCCCAGAAGATTTTTACCCCCTTCCTGATCAGAGCGCTTTTTTTTGCGATTCGGCACTGCGTCCCTTAAACTGACAATTGCGCGGTTGTGCGACGTTGCACCCAAACAAAATTGACGTCCTTTTTTTCCCACAAATAGAGCTTTCTTTTGGTGGTATTTGATCACCTCTGCGGCTTTTATTTTTTTTGCGCTATAAACAAATAAAGAGCGACAATTTTGGAAAAAAAAAAGCAATATTTTTTACTTTTTGCTATAATAAATATCCACCAAAAATATATAAAAAAAACTATTTTTTTCCTCAGTTTAGGCCGATACGTATTCTTCTACATATTTTTGGTAAAAAAAAAAAAAAAAAAATCGCAATAAGCGTATATTGATTGGTTTGCGCAAAAGTTATAGCGTCTACAAAATAGGGGATAGTTTTATGGCATTTTTATTAATATTTTTTTTTTATTAGTAATGGCGGCGATCTGCGATTTTTATCGTGACTGCGACATTGCGGCGGACACATCAGACACTTTTGACACTATTTTGGGACCATTGTCATTCATACAGCGATCAGTGCTATAAAAATACACTGATTACTGTGTAAATGACACTGGCAGGGAAGGGGTTAAACACTAGGGGGCGATCAAGGGGTTAAGTGTGTCCTAGGGAGTGATTCTAAATGTGGGGGGGGGGGATGGGCTACCACTGACATGACAGCGATCACTGCTCCTGATGACAAGGAGCAGTAGATCTCTGTCTTGTCACTAGGCAGAACAGTGAAATGCCTTGTTTACATAGGCATCTCCCTGTTCTACCTCTCCACACCGAAATCGCGGCCCGCCGGCGAACTTCGAGTTCCCGGGACCCGCGGGCACGCCGATAGACGGCAAATTTAAAGGGACGTACCTGTACGCCCATTTGCCTGCCTGTGCCATTCTGCCAACGTATATCTGTGTGCGGTGGTCGTTAACATAAAAAAAAAAAAGAGAACAGCGTTGCTATGGGGTGTATTTTTTTTTTTTAAATTACATAGCTGCTCCCTCAAAAGTGCATGTAAATTCGTTCTGTGCGAATGGGGCAAAATCGAATGTTTCTGGCTATATTCTTTGCAGTTCGAACGTGTGAATGGGGTCAGATGTTCTTCATTTATAAGAATAGAGTAAATCAGGAAAAATACCACATTATGGTCACTAGATGGTGCTGAGTATCAAAAGAAATAGGCATGCTCAAAGATCCTATCTAGTTGGCATAACACATTATGTCCACTAGATGGTGTTGAGTGTCATAGGAAATAAGCATCATTTATAAGAATAGAGTAAATCAGGAAAATACCACATTATGGCCACTAGATGGTGCTGAGTAACATAAGAAACAACCCCATCTAGTGGCCTTTTGCTGATTTATTCTATTCTTATAAATGGAGAACATCCGACTTGGAGAGAAAAATGCCTGAAAACCATTGATCTTGCCAGCATTTGCACAAAACAAAAATACACAAAGTTTCACAGAATTAAAAGCTCTGCTTTTTTTTTTTTTTTTATGTATACACCTCCATAGTATTACTACCCCAGTATTAATACCCAGCCCAGTCTCTATATTATGTTATCCTCAGGGAAATCAAAGAGAGCCCTGAGTGACGCCGACCCCAGTCAGTAAATTGTGTACAAAATGTGTGTGTCATAATATATACAAAATACAATATATGTATAGATACAGTATATACATTATATATTACAAGGTATCAAAAAGTATCAACATATGAAAAATGTCCCATAGATTATGAATAACAATGATGCAAAAATGTAGGAAAACCAAAAATAATAATATATATATATATATTGTACTTTTTTGCATAGGGTAGCAAGGATAGGTAGCAGAAGGGAAGAGAGAACATTCTAAGAATAGTTATAGTAGGGAAGGGATTTCACTTAAAAAAATAAAATTAGCACTACAAAAGAGAGCTAAATATGTATTATCACTTCAGTTTAAAAGCCTTTTAAAACTCAAAAACTCTTTTGCTGCCAGAGCTATTTTTGCCTTTTTTTTTTTCTTTTTTCTTTTTTTTTTTTGCACACGTGTAAAAAAAAAAATCACTTTAGGCCTGGAGATTAAAAAAAAAAACCCAAGCATTATATATTTTGCTAAAGGCAGAGAATAAAATTGTATTAGTTCCAATTTTTTTTACATCACACGATATTAGCTCAAAGGTTTATCAAGCGCAAATTTACAGCAAAATACACTGCAGTTGACTTTACGACACACAGGCACAATATATTACCCAATTTCTTTGGTAAAACATAAATGATGAGATTGTGCCGAGTAAATAGATACCCAACATGTCAAACCTTAAAGGGGTTGTAAAGACTCGTTTTTTCACCTCAATGCATAATGCATCCTATGCATTAAGGTGAAAAAACACCTTGCAGTCATCGCACCCCCCCCCCCCCCTGTTTTACTTACCTGAGCCCCAAATTTCCATCGGTGCGTCCCCGCCATCCCTCTCTCCACGGGCTCCCAGCTCTTGATTGGATAGATTGATAGCAGCGCAGCCATTGGCTCCCGCTGCTGTCAATCAAATCCAATGTCGCGGGCGACGGGGGGGGCGGGGCCGAGTCATACGTTCGGCCTCTATGGACGCCGAATGCTTGTCTCAGGAGTGCGCCCGCAAGGTAAACCCCCCCCCGGGGGAGCACTTCTCCAAGGGGGTTATCTAATGTGGGGGGGGAGCCGCAAGAGCCGCCGAGGGACCCCAGAAATGGATGTTTGGGGCCACTCTGTGCAAAACGAGCCGCACAGTGGCATACCTCCCAACATTTTGAGATGGGAATGAGGGACACCTACTAGCAAATGTATGTAGGCATAAGACACGCCCCCTGCCACACCCCTTAAAGGAGAATCAACAAAAAAAAAAAAGTCAATTAAATCCACAAGGGACTTTTTTTTACCACTACTACTATTCCTTTATATTGGCTTTTAAAATTTACAAATGCAGCAATTTAGAAATTAGATGAAAGGTTTAGCGCTGGGAAACACTTTTTGAAAGATAAAAAGTACATTTTATATACATCTATATAGATCAGACCAAAATGAGGGACAAATGAGGAGGAATGAGGGACAGAGGGACTTTGTTCCAAATCAGGGACAGTCCCTCCAAATCAGGGACAGTTGGGAGCTATGCAGTGGTGGTAAGTTTGACATGTTTGTTATTTAACAAAAATAAAAAAACTATCCTTCAGTATCACTTTGATATTGTATACATCCAATAAATGGCAACATAATTTGGTACCTTAAAGTGGAGTTCCACCCATTTAAAAGTCAGCAGCTACAAAAAGTGTAGCTGCTGATTTTTAATAATCAGACACTCACCTGTCTCACGGTCCAGCGATGTGGGCGTACGGACCCCCCCCCTCCTCTCTGCGGTGCCAGAATTGTAACTGTGGGCGCCCGGCTGTGAGTTCACAGTCGGGCGCGCACTGCGCATGCGCGAGTCACGATGCGTGCCGTGAATGGCCGGGCAATCTTCTGGGACCTGTGACGTGTCCCAGAAGATTGCAGGGAGGGAGGGGGCAGGGGTGAACTGCCTTACAGCGCTGCGGAGCCCCGGGAGGAAGTGGGAGCTGGATGCTTCTAAAAAGAGAGTATCCGTTCCTCCCCCCCCGGCAAAAAAAAATGACATGCCAAATGTGGCAAGTCAGGGGGTCACCATCACTTAAAGCAGTAGTTCCATTTTTGGGTGGAACTTCGCTTCAAATTTTTAAATTACTGATGCTTTCAAAGTCCCTACAGATCATCAGTTTAACGTTAAACGTTAAAAACTTTATTTATATCACATGGAAGACCAAAAGTCCCTATGTGATACAATGTTGCGATGGATTCTCTCTATTGAGACATCAGGTGTCTATTAGATCCCTTATGTTTCTTCTTCCCTCCAAGAGGAACTGCAGTCTGCTCACAATTTTTGTAATAAAAACATCTTTGCCATTCTGAAGCTTCCCTCCAACCACTTTGCATATTATTTTATATATACTGTGATTCTGTACTTGCCAAATATGCTGCAGAAATCTCCCTCCACTGAGTCTGGATGCAGCCATTTTAACTGAGGGCAGCTGAAGCTGCTGCCTGTTCACTTCCTGGATTTACACAGATGCACAGAGGCACACCTCCAGCTCTGCGGCTCTCATTGGACCTCTTATGACTCATCCCCCCTCCCTTCCTGGCAAACTCTCAGGAGAGTGAGAGAGAGACTGCTGTGCATGATGTCATAAGCCTAGGCTAATGACGAGACAGGAAACAGGAAGTGGGCTGTATAAGGTATTTACTGGCAGAAAAAAATGTTTTACTATTCAAAGTTAAAACAACAACAAGGGCAGAAGATTTAATAGATGGAAAGATGAAAAAATGACTGAAGGTTCCGCTTTAACACTAATAGAGTTCAGATCACCCTCCATTAGCTTCTTTCCCGGCCACAGCGGCCAGGGAATGTAATAGCTGAATCTGATGTGCGCGGCCTACTGCATTAGGGTGTGCACCCCAAAGCTCAAACACACATGACTTTCTGGACAGTGAATTATGAGAAGTGCCCTGTGCTGAGCGGCTTCCTGTTCATTCACAAACTGAAGCCAAGGAAACACAGTTTATTGATTAATTGTAGGTATGTGCACTGCCGAAAAATTCGTTTTTTTTTTTTTTTTTATTTCATTCGTTTTTTTTATTTGTTTGTCGGATCATTCGTTATGATCGGCATTCGTAATTTCGATAATTCGTAACTTCAGATGCATTCAAATTAGTTACGTTCCATTCGCATAGATGCAATATTCATTATTCCGATAATTCATAACTTCGGATACATTCGTATTTGTTACGTTCCATTTGTTTAGGTGCGGCATTCGTTAATTCGGATAATTCGGAACTTCGAATAAATTCGTATTCGTTACGTTCAATAACAGTTAGCCAAATTTGAAAGGAAATTCCAATTCCTATAATTTAATTGTTTATAACTATTAATATAGTTTTTATTATTATTATTATTTATTATTAAAAAAAAATAATAATAATAATTAAAAAAAACTATAATGATGGTTAATAATTTAATAACAATGGAAAATACGGAAAACAAAATTATTCAAATGTTTTTCGTTCTTTCGGATTTTCAGATTTTTGTTCTTAGTTTCAAATTTTCGTTCTTTGTGATCTTCTGATTTTCGAATTTTCAGATTTTCGTTCTTTTAGAAGATTTGTTTTAGAAAAATTTGTCTTTCGTTCAGATTTTTGTTCTTGGTTTCAGATTTTCGTTCTTTGTGATCTTCTGATTTTCGAATTTTCAGATTTTCGTTCTTTTAGAAGTTTTGTTTTAGAAAAATAAGTCTTTCGTTCATATGCCGAAATTTGGCAAAAAACGAATTCGGAAACTAAACGAATTGCACATGTCTGATTGAGTGTTTTTCACTGTGTTCATTTAGAAAAAGAAGGTATATAGTTATACTGGCTATGGGCAGGTATAAGAGAGTTCGATATATCCAGTTTGGAAGATATATATATCTGTCCATATTAATTATCTGGATATTACAGTGTATCTCCTTCCTCCCCTGGTGAACCATATGAGTTTATATTTATATCTATATATCGTTACGCCTTCAACCCTATACACGGTCGCTGGTATTAGTAAGAAACTGCCTCCTGCTTTACACAGTGGAGATATTTCTATGCTGACAAGTGAGACCTGTTCCTTCCAACTATCCCCAAGTGTGTCCTGATGAAGCAAAACAGCTAAACGCGTTGGCGCACAGGGGCTCACTGCCGTTTATTTGGTGTCAACTCTCTGGTTTACACTAGATACTCATTACTATTATATGCCCATCGTATGTTTTTTATTCTTCTTTACTTGACCTGTTTGATATAACTTATTGTTAATAAAATATATTTTTGTACTATATCATTGTCCATCTTGCCTGTAAAGTCTGAATTAGGGCCCTGTGGCCCTTTAACCTTTCTCGCCTCAGTAGTACTCTTACCTGTTTCTTTTTTGTATATTTATTTTTTTAAATATCTTACTCTTCTCCTCAGTGAATTAGATATGTGCAGAACAAAAAAAATCTGTTTAGTTTCGGATCGATTCGTTAAGTTACAAATTTAGCTTACCGTATATACTCGAGTATAAGTCGAATTTTTCAGCACCTTTTTTTGTGCTGAAAGTGCCCCCCTCGACTTATACTCGAGTCAAGCACTTTTCTGCAGCACAAAATTTCATTTTCCGAACCGATTTTGGGGCTCCGTATCTCAGGGCCACTTGGTGCTAGAAACCCCAAATTTGGTGTGCAAACCCAGTGGACCTTGTACCACAACATATCCAAAGCTGGAGTTCCAAGCCCTAAGTGGCCCTGAGATACGGGGCCCCAAAAATCGGTTTGGAAAATGTCATTCTCTGCTGCAGAAAAGTGCTTGACATTTTCTGAACCGACTTTGGAGCCCTGTATCTCAGGATCACTTAGTGCTAGGAACCCCATATTTGGTGTGCAAACCAAGTGGACCTGGTTCCATAACATATTCAAAGCTGGGGTTCCTAGCACCAAGTGGCCCCGAGATATGGGGCCCCAAAATAGGTTCAGAAATTGTCATTCTCTGCTGCAGAAAAGTGCTTGACATTTTCTGAACCAATATTTGGGGTCCTGTATCTCGGGGCCACTTGGTTCTAGAAATCCCAGCTTTGGATATTTTATGGTGCTAGTTCCACTGGGTTTGCACACCAAATTTGGAGTTCTTAGCACTAAGTGGCCCCGAGATACGGGGCCCCAAATTCGGTCAACTGTGTCCATCTGTAGCAATGTCATTTCGGGACACTTTGGGTTCAGAGACCACAAATTTTGGCTGCAGCTAGGGGGCATCTAGGAACCCTTAACTACCGAGTTTGAAGTTCGGGGGACCTATGGCTGCAAATGGGCACAGTGAGGCATGCAAATGAGCACAGTGAGGCTGCAAATGGGCATTGTTGACCCTCTTTTCCACTTACAGTAGCTGTGCATTTCTCACCCTCGTCTTATACTCGGGTCAATAAGTTTTTCACATTTTTTTGTGGTAAATTAGGGCCTCGACTTATACTCGGAACGACTTATACTCGAGTATATACGGTAGTTGCATTCCTAACGAGATTCGTTTAGTTTAGTTTATTGGTTTTTGACCGGATTCAAATTTTTCCAATGGATTTGAAGTATTTAAATCAAATTCAAATCGAAAATATCGAATCAATCTGAATTCACTGTGAAAAATAACTGGTTCTATTCTATTCCTAATTTTAAATTCAAATTTTTAAAGATGGCTACATTCTTTCTATTTTATTCTATTAGAAATTCAAAAGACGGCTATATTCTTTCTATTTTATTCTATTTGAATTTCGGAAGACGCCTATATTCTTTCTGTTTTATTCTATTCGAAATTCAAATTTCGGAAGACGGCTGTATTCTTTCTATTCTCTTCTATTCTATTCTTTCATTTTATTCTTTTATTTTCTATTGTATTCCTTTATTTTCTATTCTTTTATTATATACTCTATTCTGATATTCAATTCGAATTTTGGAAGACGGCTGTATTCTTTCTCTTCTATTCTATTTTGTTTTTAATTCTATTCTTTTCTTTTCTATTCCTTTATTTTCTATTCTATTCTTTTCTATTCTTTTGTGTTCTATTCCTTTCTTTTATTTTCTATTCTATTTTTTATTCTATTCAAAATTCGAATTTTGGCAGATGGCTGTATTCTTTCTATTCTCTTCTATTCTGTTTTTTTTATTCTATTCTTTTATTTTCTATTCGGTTCTAGTCTATTCCTTTATTTTCTATTCTTTTATTTTCTATTATATTCTTTTCTATTCCTTTAATTTCTATTTGTTTATTTTCTATTCTATTCTGTATTATTCTATTCGAATTTCGGAAGACGGCTGTATTCTTTCTATTTTATTCTATTCGAAATTAGAATTTTGAAAGCCAGCTGTATTCTTTCTATTCTCTTCTATTCTATTTTTTTTTTTATTCTATCATTTTCTTTTTCATTTTATTCGGTCATTTTCTATTCTGTTCTTTTATTTTCTATTCGTTTTATTCTATTCTATTCTTTTGAAATTTCAGAAGACGGCTATATTCTAATACACACAGTCTTTGAAGGAAATCAGCAATACTCATCAATATATTTACATTTCAAATTTGTTTTTCAAATTAGTTTTGAATTCGATTCGAATTAGGATAATTCGTTATTTCAGACGAACACACATACAAAATGATATCTAATGTTTTGACAAAATGTAACATAGGATATTATGTCACATAAGTAGATACCCAAAATGTCAAGCTTTAAATTTCCACGCCTGTAAAAAACGACGGTATCCACAGGTAACACATTAAAAGCATTTACAGGTCAACAGTTTGGAGGTAACTGTGAAATATGGCCCTAGAATTAATGACGTTCACAGGACAGGGATGGGGTTGCTTTTACATTTATCTTTTTTATTATAATATTATTTACAATATATTAAATAAAAAAATATGATAAAATATAATACATTAAATAGAAATATAAAATAATACATTTTTATAATATATTTAAATAAATAATCATTTTTTTTTTAACACGTCTTCGTTTTTTTTCTTATGAAAACGTAGCTTGGTAGACAAGGTGAAAAAAAATCCTGGAAGAGAGCTTTAATGTTAAATGTGAAAGGGCTTGTTCACATTAACGATTGAGAGGCAGTAAAACCAAGCGTGGAACCCCGGTTTAGCTGCCCTCACTGCTCCCCCTTTAGCTGGGGGGGGGAGTGCATATACAGCAGCTGAGATGCTTTGGTTTGTGGCGGGAATTATACCCCCTGACACTTTTTGCGACCCATTCAAGTGAATGGGGCTGCTCTGCAAACGCAATGCACACAGTTGTGGGGAACAAGAGAATAAAGCAGGCAGTGAGGAGGCGATACAACCCCCCCCCCCCCTCGTCAGGACCATTTTTAAGGCAGGGCAAAAGGGGAAGCTGCCCTGGGCCCCATCATTGTTGTGGGGCCCAAAGCAGCTGCCTCATACTTGCCAACTATCCCAGTTTAAGTTTCCTTGAAAGTCCTGCCTACAACTATATTCATTAAGACCTCTTTCACACTGGAGGCGTTTTTCAGGCACTACAGCGCTAAAAATAGCGCCTGCATAGCGCCTGAAAAAAGCCTCAGCTTCTGAAGGTCCCCCTTACATTGGTGGTCAGTGTAAATCCTTCTTTACATTGGTGGTTACTGTGAATGCTCCTATTACATTAGTGGTCAGTGTAAATCCCCATTACATTGGTGGCCAGTGTAGAAACTCCTTTTTATATCGGTGATCGTTAAAAAAATCCAAACTTGCATTTGTGGTCCATTTCGAATCCTCCCTTACATTGGTGGTCCCTGTAGAAGCCCCCTTTAAATTGGTGGTGAGTGTAAATCCCCCTTACAATGGCGGCCAGTGTAGAAATCCCCCTTTTTTGGCTGTTGAAGTAAAATCCCCCATTACATTGGTTGTCCGTGTAAATTCTTCATAACATTGGTGATCAGTGTACATTTCCCATTACATTGGTGGGAAGTGCAGGATTGGTCTTACACTGGTGGTCAGTGTAAATCCCCCCTAACATTGGGGGTTGGTGTAGAAGTGTCACCTTACATTGGTGGTCAGTACAAATCTCCTCGACAATGGTTGTCAGTGTAAATTCCCTCTTACATGGAGGTCATTGTATACCCCCGCCCCCCTTACACTGGTGGTTGGTGTAAATGGTCTATTGCATTGGTGTTAGTGTAGAAATCCCTCTTTTCTATTGGTAGGTGGCATGAAATCCCCTGTTACATGGTGGTCAGTTCAAATTCCCCCTCACATTGATGGTCAGTGTAAATCCTCCCTTACATTGGTGGTCATTTTAAATTCCCCATTACGTTGGTAGAATCCCCCACTATATACTTGCCAAAGATTTCCAGCTTTGCTCTACATGATTCAGAATTTGCCACAGTGTACTGCCTCCTAACTAATCCCATCCCCCACCACTGTTACTGATCCCCCTCAACCCCCCAGCATTGTCACTGATCACATCCCCCTCCCCCAGCATTGCCACTGATCCCAGGAGTCCTAGAATCCCCAAGAGTTTTCTATTGATGGATCCCCTCACCTCCCCAGTCCATGGTGTGCAGGCAGTGAGGAGATGATGTGCTGTGACCTTTAGCAACCAATCAGTGAGCAATAATGCTGTGCACTAACCTCTTGCAACCAATCATTGAGTGGTAAGGATATGCAGTAACCTCTAGGAACCAATCAGTGAGCAGTAATAATGTGCAGTAACCTCTAGCAACCAATTAGTGAGTGGCATAGATCTCCAGTAACCTCTAGCAATCAATCAGTGGGCAGTATTGATGTAGAGTAATCTCTAGCAACCAATCAACAAGCAGAAGTCTTGTGCTTTAACCTCTAGAAAATAAACATTGAGCCATAAAGTGCGCTGTAACCTCTAGCAGCCAGTCAGTGAGCGGTAATGATACACTTTAACCTCTCGCAACCAATCGCAATCGCTGCCTGATCTGATTCAGTAAACTGATTTTGAGTCTAGCTGCTATTTATTGTATGTCTCAAAGCATGTGGAGAGCGAAATTGCACGGAAGAGGGGGCCCAAGAAAATGTTTGCCCAGGGTCCGGTCAATAATAAAGACGCCCCTGCCCCTCGGCACCAGAGAGGAAGACAGAATTCTGTTCAATTCTGTGCAACAACGGTACCCCTTCTCTCCACTTCCCCTGGTCCCAGCATTTAGCAGACTGCAGACCATCTCAGGTCCTCCTTCATACCCTGTACTTTCTGCTTCCCAGCTTCTTCCCATCAGCAGTATGTGGAAAGGTGAAGGGGTGCACTGTGGTGTAAGGGAAGGTGTGGAATTCCTGACTTCTGATGGTGGGAGGGGGCTCTTGACATCTGATCAGTGGCAGCTGGTGTTTTTTTTTGGGGTGGGGCAGCAAACAACCACCCCCTCCCCCTTGCTGTCTGCCGGTCGGTCCGGCACTTACCCCATCTAGGTGGAGGACTGTGGGCAGCGGCTCCAGTGTCCTCTCCTCCAGCACATTGGATCCCATCTAGGTGGCAGACAGCGGCTCCGGGGTCCTCTCCTCCAGCACGGTGGACCCCATCTAGGTGGCGGATGGCGGACAATGGCTCCGGTGTCCTCTCTTCTAGCATGGTGGATCCCAGCTAGGTGGCGGATGGCAGGTGGCGGACAGCGGCTCCGGTGTCCTCTCCTGCAGCACGGTGGATCCCATCTAGGTGGCGGGCAGAAGCGCCGGTGTCCTCTCCTCCAGCACGGCGGACCCCATCTAGGTGGCGGACAGCGGCTCCGGTGTCCTCTCCTCCAGTACGGCGGACCCCATCTAGTCGGCGGGTGGCGGGCCAGCACAGCGCCTTCCTCCTCTCTCCTCCTCCTAGGCGCTAGGCATCCAATAGGATCGCCTGACATTTTGGCCAATTGGGAAACGGGACTCAGGACCTGCTTCCTGATTGGCGGGGAGGAGATTTAGTGTGAAATTAGCAAACATTTATTTGCTATCGTCACACAACTGGGTGGGCTCAGAGCGCAGTGCTCTGCATCCTGAACGTACCCTTTTTTGAAGCCTATTAGAGCCTCTGGCTCTAATCACGTGCTTCAAAAAAAAAAAAAAAACCCCATTGGAATCCATAGTCCGACGCCCTGTATGTAGATCAGGGGGCTGGACGCATGGATATTTATTTGTATTTGATAATTCCCTCTAGCGTTCTCTTTAATTATTACATCATATTTTTTTTTTTTGTTAGACAAATGTATTTTCTGTGCTCCTCAGCTCCTTCTAGTGGCCATAATGAGATATTGTACTACTGCTCATAATAAAAGAACATTTGTTCAGAAGAAGAAACAGCGATACTTCAATGAACACGTTTGGAAGCAAGTCTTTTTTTCCTTCCGGTCTTGAAACGAGTTGTATGTTTTTATGTTCCAGCAGTATTTCTCGCCTCTTTAATCCCTATGTGAGATGCTGTGCTTGTAGAACCGGCCAGATCTGGTTTCTCTGCCCGAAATTCTCAGCGATGTCGGGATTAAGCAAAGTACCGGCGCAGATAGCAGAAGAAAAAAAAATCCCGTCTTTCTAATTTGTACAATGTGTCTGACTTCCCCGAGACAATTTTCGTACATTGTGATTTAAATGATGTGAAACAAATGGGCCGGCTCCCTCTCGCTGTGTCTTGGCAGTCCGCTGCCAGAAGAACGAGGAAAGATCTTACCCGGCAATTGAATCTAAATCACAATCAATTCCGAGGAGGAAGTAATAGAGGACGTCTTGCATGGGGGTCGGGGGGACTCTGCTGGGGTCCTCTGCTGAGAGAAGGATTCACGAGGCTCTCCGCAGCTCTGTCAGGATCGATTTTATTTTTAGAATTTAGGGAACAGATGCAAAAAAATATCACGACGGCCATGCTTGCTTTGGAAGGACTTTAAAGAAAAATGCAGCTAAGCGGTTTCCTCGCACTAAGAAGAGATTTGTCCGCCCCGCTGCGTTGCATTATGGAATGTGTTTTGTGTTATGGCAGCCAATTCAAAGGAATGGGTGGCTAATGCACCAAAACAGACAAAAAAGGGGACATGCGCCATTCTTTTCTTCCGCAGCACATCATAATAGTGCATGGTAGTAAGTCACTATGCATTGTGGTACTTCAGAGGTGCATTGGGGTGCCAATGGAATGAATGGCAGCGCAATAGGCTAAACTTGAAGGTAGTTTTCAATTCTATACTTGAACTCAGAGGCGTAGATAAGGGGGGGATAGGGGGTCCAAACCCCACATCTAGAGTGTCTGCGGTGCCAAAGCAACACAGAGAGTTGCTGTGCTGCACCCAAACCACTACAGCTGCACCTTTGCTGCCTGTCAAACTCCAGACACAAGCAAGTGGCAGTTAACAGGGAGGGAGGCTCCTTCTCGGCTCCGGAGGCAAGACTTTCCCTTACTTTGAAATGCCTGATCTGGTACACGGATTTCTTGGAGAAGGGAGATCTGTACTGGGGGGAGCTGTACTGGTGGAGTGGAGATCTGTGCTGGGGGAAGAAATCTGTTCTGTGAGGAAGGGAGGAAGATCTGTACTGGGGGAAGTAAATCTTTACAGGGGGGGGGGGGGGGTAGTATTGGTGAGGGGAGGGAAAGCTGTACTGGGTTGAAGGAGAGAACTATACTAGGGAGGGTGAACTGTGCTGCGGGAGATCTTTACTGGGGGGATTTTGGCTTGCTTAGGGAGTTATTTTCTTTTAACTCTGTCCACAAACCCATTTACACACTCCTGGCCCCTGCACCCTCTGTGTTACGCACTCCTGACCCCTGCACACTCTGCATTACAGACCCCTGACCCCTGCACTCTCTGCATTACAGACCCATGAACCCTGCACTCTCTGCATTACAGACCCCTGACCCCTGCACTCTTTGCATTACGCACTCCTGACCCCTGCACTCTCTGCGTTACAGACCCATGAACCCTGCACTCTCTGCATTACAGAGCCCTGACCCCTGCACTCTCTACGTTACGCACTCCTGACCCCTGCACTCTCTGCATTACAGCCCCACTGCACTCTCTGCATTACAGAACCCTGACCCCTGCACTCTCTGCATTACGCACTCCTGACCCCTGCACCCTCCATGTTACAGACCCCTGACCCCTGCACTCTCTGCGTTACAGACCCATGAACCCTGCACTCTCTGCATTACAGAGCCCTGACCCCTGCACTCTCTGCATTACAGCCCCCCTGCACTCTCTGCATTACAGAACCCTGACCCCTGCACTCTCTGCGTTACGCACTCCTGACTCCTGCACCCTCCATGTTACAGACCCCTGACCCCTGCACTCTCTGCATTACAGCCCCCCTGCACTCTCTGCATTACAGAACCCTGACCCCTGCACTCTCTGCGTTACGCACTCCTGACCCCTGCACCCTCCATGTTACAGACCCCTGACCCCTGCACTCTCTGCGTTACAGACCCATGAACCCTGCACTCTGTGCATTACAGCCTCCCTGCTCTCTGTGCATTGCCGACTCCTGACCCCTGCACTCTCTGTGTTACAGACCCATGAACCCTGCACTCTCTGCATTACAGACCCCTGACCCCTGCTCTCTCTGCGTTGCGCACTCCTGACCCCTCCCCCCAAAAAATTTGAGCACTAATGTTCACACTTACCCTTTGCAAGCCAATATTCTCCCCCCAAAATAATTCTCCCTCATCCTTCCCAACTTCCCCCTCCTAGCACAAATCCTCTACCTCTCAAATTTCCCCTCTGTGCATAAATCCCCCCCCCATCCCCATCTCCCTGCACAGATTCCCCCCCAAATCCCCTTTCTATGCACTTATCCCCCCCCCCAATTTCCCCTCCTATACCAAATTACTTCAGTCATCCCTACCAAATCCTTCTCCTAAACCCCCCTTCCTAACAGAAATCCATTCTCCTAGTACAAAATCAGTTTTGCCGCTGCGCAAGCAGCATGCTGATAGGAGGGGAGAGCAGACTGACAGGGAGATAAGCTCATCAGTCTGCTGCTTCTTTCACTGTCCAATCACAGACTGGGGGGGGGGGGACAAGACCTGTAAGCGATACTGAACCACAACAGGGAAAAATCAGGTCTCCTGCCCCGCCAGACAGGGCTGTGCTGTGTGGCAGAACTGTATAAATCTCAGGACTGGATGAACAGAATTACAAACATCTGCCAGACAAAACTGCTCCCCATATATGTATTTCATCTGTTTATCCGGAGTTCTGCTTTAACTGTGATGCCTCCATTCCACTTATATCTGCAGATCTATCAATGCAAAAACGAGCTGACTGCGCCGATTTCCAGAGTTTGTGGATGTCAGCTCAGGGAACAATTCCGCATCCTCCACCGCCAGGCCGCGAGTTTACTATTTATTCCCAGCGCCGCTTACGCTTCACACCTCCGTCTGCTAAAATATGATTTCTGTGAAAGCTGCTACGAGTTACTCCCTGGAAACCTGAAATAAGCCGTCAGATCGTTGCTTGTGAGCGTCGTGCTTTATTAGTTCTGCCGTGACAAATATTCCAAGTTTCCAAGAGCCACATTAAGATGAGATTCCCATTAAAGGGATTGCTCTTAGTGGAGACCGGATCAGCACATTGTTCTCTCCTTCCATCTGACCCAACAGTGTGCCGCAATTCCCCTCTCCCTGACTGGATCTCTTCCTTTTATAGATTGTAAGCATGTCCGGGCCAAGCTGGCCATCTCATTGCTCCTTCTACCTGTTCTGGGACTAGTCAAGTGTGTCCAGCAGAGTCCCCCCTTACATCAATGTGTGCCCAATAGAGTTCCTCCTTATATCACCCAGCAGAGCCCCCTTACATCCATATGTGCCCAGCAGAGCCTCCCTTATATTCATATGTGCCCAGCAGAGCCTCCCTTACATCCATGGTTTCCCAGCATAGTCCCCCTACATCCATGTGTGGCCAGCAGAGCCCCCCTACATCCATGTGTGCCCAGCAGAGTCCCCCCTTACATCCATGTGTGCCCAACAGAGCCCCCTTGCATCCATATGTGCCAAGCAGAGCCCCACCCCCTACATCCATGTGTGCCCAGCAGAGTCCCCCCTTACATCCATGTGTGCCCTGCAGAGCCCCCTTACATCCATGTGTGCCCAGCAGAGCCCCCCTTACATCCATGTGTGCCAGCAGAGCCCCCCTTACATCCATGTGTGCCCAGCAGAGTGCCCCCTTACATCCATGTATGCCCAGCAGAGTCCCCCCCTACATCCATGTATGCTCAGCAGAGTCCCCCCTTACATCCATGTAAGTCATCCACCAGAGCCCCCCTTACATTCAGGTGTGCCCAGCAGAGCCCTCCTTACATCCATGTGTGACCAGCAGAGTCCCCCTTTCCCCCTTACATCCATGTGTGCTCAGCAGAGTCCCCCCTTACATCCATGTAAGTCATCCACCAGAGCCCCCCTTACATTCAGGTGTGCCCAGCAGAGCCCTCCTTACATCCATGTGTGACCAGCAGAGTCCCCCTTTCCCCCTTACATCCATGTGTGCCCAGCAGAGTCCCCCTTACATCCTTGTGTGCCCAGCAGAGGCCCCCTTACATCCATGTATGCCCAGCAGAGCCTCCTTACATCCATGTGTGCCCAGCAGAGTCCCCCCTTACATCCATGTGTGCCCAGCAGAGCCCCTCTTACATTCGTGTAAGCCCAGCAGAGTCCCCCTTACATCAATGTAAGCCCAGCAGAGTCCCCCCTTACATCCATGTGCGCCCAGCAGAGTCCCCCCCTACATCCATGTGTGCCCAACAGAGCCCCCTTGCATCCATGTGTGCCAAGCAGAGCCCCACCCCTACATCCATGTGTGTCCAGCAGAGTCCCCCCTTACATCCATGTGTGTCCTGCAGAGCCCCCTTACATCCATGTGTGCCCAGCAGAGCCCCCCTTACATCCATGTGTGCCAGCAGAGCACCCCTTACATCCAATAGAGTGCCCAATAGAGTTCCTCCTTATATCACCCAGCAGAGCCCCCTTACATCCATGTGTGCCCAGCAGAGCCTCCCTTATATTCATATGTGCCCAGCAGAGCCTCCCTTACATCCATGTGTGCCCAGCATAGTCCCCCTACATCCATGTGTGCCCAGGAGAGTCCTTCTTACATCCATGTGTGGCCAGCAGAGCCCCCCTACATCCATGTGTGCCCAGCAGAGTCCCCCTTACATCCATGTGTGCCCAACAGAGCCCCCTTGCATCCATGTGTGCCAAGCAAATCCCCACCCCCTACATCCATGTGTGCTCAGCAGAGTCCCCCCTTACATCCATGTGTGCCCTGCAGAGCCCCCTTACATCCATGTGTGCCCTGCAGAGCCCCCTTACATCCATGTGTGCCCAGCAGAGCCCCCCTTACATCCATGTGTGCCCAGCAGAGTGCCCCCTTACATCCATGTATGCCCAGCAGAGTCCCCCCTTACATCCATGTATGCTCAGCAGAGTCCCCCCTTACATCCATGTAAGTCATCCGCCAGAGCCCCCCTTACAATTAGGTGTGCCCAGCAGAGCCCTCCCTACATCCATGTGTGCCCAGCAGAGTCCCCCTTTCCCCCTTACATCCATGTGTGCCCAGCAGAGTCCCCCTTACATCCATGTGTGCCCAGCAGAGGCCCCCTTACATCCATGTATGCCCAGCAGAGCCTCCTTACATCCATGTGTGCCCAGCAGAGTCCCCCCTTACATCCATGTGTGCCCAGCAGAGTCCCCCCTTACATCCATGTGTGCCCAGCAGAGCCTCTCTTACATTCATGTAAGCCCAGCAGAGTTCCCCTTACATCCATGTAAGCCCAGCAGAGTCCCCCCTTACATCCATGTGCGCCCAGCAGAGTCCCCCCTTACATCCATGTATGCCCAGCAGAGCCCCCTTACACCCATGTGTGCCCAGCAGAGTCCACCCTTACATCCATGTGTGCCCAGCAGAGCCTCCCTTACATTCATGTGTACCCAGCAGAGCCCCCTTACAGCCATGTGTGCCCAGCAGAGTCCAACCTTACATCCATGTATGCTCAGCAGAGTCCCCCCTTACATCCATGTAAGTCATCCACCAGAGCCCCCCTTACATTCAGGTGTGCCCAGCAGAGCCCTCCTTACATCCATGTGTGCCCAGCAGAGTCCCCCTTTCCCCCTTACATCCATGTGTGCCCAGCAGAGTCCCCCCTTACATCCATGTAAGCCCAGCAGAGTCCCCCCTTACATCCACGTGCACCAGGCAGAGTCCCCTCCTTACATCCATGTATGCCCAGCAGAGCCCCCTTACACCCATGTGTGCCCAGCAGAGTCCCCCCTTACATTCATGTGTGCCCAGCAGAGCCTCCCTTACATTCATGTGTACCCAGCAGAGCCCCCTTACAGCCATGTGTGCCCAGCAGAGTCCCCCCTTACATCCATGTGTGCCCAGCAGAGTCCCCCCTTACATCCATGTGTGCCCAGCAGAGCCCCCGCCCTTACAGCCATGTGTGCCCAGCAGAGTCCCCCCTTACATCCATGTAAGCCCAGCAGAGTCCCCCGTTACATCCATGTGTGCCCAGCAGAGACCCCCTTTCATCCGTGTGTGCCCAGCAGAGTCCCCCCTTACATCCATGTGTGCCCAGCAGAGTCCCCCCTTACATCCATGTGTGCCCAGCAGAGCCCCCCTTATATCCATGTGTGCCCAGCAGAGTCCCCTCTTACATCCATGTGTGCCCAGCAGAGCCCCCACCCTTACATCCATGTGTGCCCAACAGAGCCTCCCTTACATTCATGTGTGCCCAGCAGAGCCCCCGCCCTTACATCCATGTGCGCCCAGCAGAGCCTCCCCTTACATCCATGTGTGCACAGGAGAGCCCCCCTTACAGCCATGTGTGCCCAGCAGAGTCCTCCCTTACATCCATGTAAGCCCACCAGAGCCCCCCTCACATCCATGTGTGCCCAGCAGAGCCCTCCTTACATCCATGTATGCCCAGCAGAGTCCTCCCTTACATCCATGTGTGCCCAGTAGAGTCCCCCCTTACATTCATGTGTAGCCAGCAGCGCCCCCCCCCCTACATCCATATGTGCCCAGCAGAGCCCCCCCTTACATCCATGTGTGCCCAGCAGAGTTCCTCCTTATATTCATGTGTGCCCAGCAGAGTCCCTCCTGTTACATACATGTATGCCCAGCAGAGCCCACCCCTCTTACATCCTGTGTCCAGTAACATACCACCTGTATTAGAGTGAGCCCACTTTGGATGAAGGAGCACAGGGGGCCCCTTTGAACATCAGCCCTGTCAGTCTGGGGGGTAAGGAAGTGTTAGATGTACTGGCAGATTTAGATACACTAACAGATTGAAGCCAAACTCCAGATCACACTTTATAATCAGTTACAGTAAACAGTTTTTTTTTCCTCTTGGTATAAAAGTTTTAAATAAATAAAAGCTGATCATTATAAGCACCCCTGTCAGTGGTAAATGGTTTGTCTCAACCCTCTAATTGCTAAATCTGCAAGAAAGCTTGCTCTTTTTAAAAAAAAAAAAAAAAAAAAAAAAACAGACTTACTGGACATCAGGATTACCTGATGAAAATAAAGGAAAGAAAGCCTAAAAAAGAAAACAAATGCAGCCATCACATCTAAGAATTAGTAAGCTGCATTATAAGAAATGTTTGCTTTTGGGTTTAATACATGACAAAATCAGTGTGCATGTAAGGATAACACAGATCGCTTCCCCCCCAAATCTTACAGAGAAGGTTTATTACCTGCAGAGCTTCTGGTCATCCTGACCATCAGTCTGATATTAACCCCGTGTTCCCCACACAGTCTTCCTGAGGCTAAAAATTCCCACATTGTCTTCTCAGCTAAAAACTAATAAGACATTTGAGGTTAATTATGCAAAGAAAAAGCCATATTTGAAACCACTCCCCCTGGAGCAATTTTTCACACCTATTATAAAATTTGCAGTTTTGTCCAGAAATGAATGACCTAAACCCTCCAAAGATGACGTCTTTTCTGAATCCAGAGGCCCCCGGAGAATAAAAAGATGGTAGTTGCAATTTTTTTTTTTTTGCTTGATATTTACGCAACTGTTTATCAAATCCATATTCCCCAAAAATAATACATTAAAATGAATTTTAGTGCACACAAACACAATCTGATTTTTTTTCATGTACAAAATTAAATGATGAGGTCATGTCAACTAAATGAATATGAAATACACTTCAAAGCTGTGTGCTGCCTTGAAATGGCGAAACATTGCGGTACCCAAAAGGATCTCTAGGCGAAGCTCATCAGTTTAGGGTCGTCTCTGTAAATGAGGGACCTTGAATTATTTCTTAGTTTTTGTGTTAAAATGTGTGTGAGCAGGCGACTAAAGGCTCTAAAACTTTAAAAACTATTTTATTGCATTATATTTTCAATTTTTTATCACTTTTTTATTCTTTGTTTTTACATTTATCTTTATTGCTAATACAGAATGGCTAAAAACCCCTTATGTAATAGCATTAGGTAGGTGACAGGCAGTGCCATCCTAATAGAATCATGGGCCCCTGGGCATGGTAATGCACTGGGGTTCCTACCAGCCTACATCAGGTGTCCCCATCACAGTGCCCCCTTACATCATGTCACCCCCTCACAGTACCCATATACTGAACATCAGGTGTCCCCATCACAGTGTCCCCATACATCAGGCTCCCCCATCACACTAACCCCACATATCAGGTGTCCCATCATAGTGTCCCCTTACATTAGGTGTCCCCATCACAGTGCCCCCTTACATCATGTCACCCCCTCACAGTACCCATATACTGAACATCAGGTGTCCCCATCACAGTGTCCCCATACATCAGGCTCCCCCATCACACTAAACCCACATATCAGGTGTCCCATCATAGTGTCCCCTTACATTAGGTGTCCCCATCACAGTGCCCTTTACATCAGGTTCCCCCATCCCCATCACAGTGTCCCCATACACCAGGTGTCCACCATCACAGTAACTCCATATATCAGGTGTCCCCCACCACAGTGTCCCCTTACATCATGTGTCCCCCATCACAGTAACCCCATATATCAGGTGTCCCCCATCAGTGTCCCCCATCACAGTAACCCCATATATCAGGTGTCCCCCATCAGTGTCCCCCATCACAGTAACCCCATATATCAGGTGTCCTCCATCACAGTGTCCCCTTACATCAGGTTCCCCCACCACAGTGTTCCTATACATCAGGTGTCCCCCATCACACTGTCCCCTTACATCAGGTTCCCCCCTCCCATCACAGTGACCTCATATATTAGGTGCCCCATCATAGTTCCCTTTATAGATCAGGTGTCCCCATCACAGTGCCCCCTTACACCAAGTGTCCCCATCACAGTGTCCCCGGAAATCAGCTGCCCCATCACAGTTTCCCTTTACATCAAGTGTCCCCATCACAGCACCCATACATCAGGTGTCCCCATCACAGCGCCCATACATCAGGTGTCTCCATCACAGTGCCCATACATCAGGTGTCCCCATCACAGTACCCATGCATAAGGTGTCCCCATAACAGTGCCCATACATCAGGTGTCCCCATCACAGTGCCCATACATCAGGTGTCCCCATAAATCAGGTGTCCCCATCACAGTGCCCATACATCAGGTATCCCTATCACAGTGCCCATACATCAGGTGTCCCCATCACAGTGCCCATACATCAGGTATCCCCATCACAGTGCCCATACATCAGGTGTCCCCATCACAGTGCCCATACATCAGGTGTCCCCATCACAGTACCCATACATCAGGTGTCCCCATCACAGTGCCCATACATCAGGTGTCCCCATCACAGTGTCCCCATACATCAGGCTCCCCCATCACACTAACCCCACATATCAGGTGTCCCATCATAGTGTCCCCTTACATTAGGTGTCCCCATCACAGTGCCCTTTACATCAGGTTCCCCCATCACAGTGTCCCCATACACCAGGTGTCCACCATCACAGTAACTCCATATATCAGGTGTCCCCCACCACAGTGTCCCCTTACATCATGTGTCCCCCATCACAGTAACCCCATATATCAGGTGTCCCCCATCACAGTAACCCCATATATCAGGTGTCCCCCATCACAGTGTCCCCTTACATTAGGTTCCCCCATCACAGTGTTCCTATACATCAGGTGTCCCCCATCACACTGTCCCCTTACATCAGGTTCCCCCCTCCCATCACAGTGACCTCATATATTAGGTGCCCCCATCATAGTTCCCTTTATAGATCAGGTGTCCCCATCACGGTGCCCCCTTACACCAAGTGTCCCCATCACAGTGTCCCCGGAAATCAGCTGCCCCATCACAGTTTCCCTTTACATCAAGTGTCCCCATCACAGCACCCATACATCAGGTGTCCCCATCACAGCGCCCATACATCAGGTGTCTCCATCACAGTGCCCATACATCAGGTGTCCCCATCACAGTACCCATGCATAAGGTGTCCCCATAACAGTGCCCATACATCAGGTGTCCCCATCACAGTGCCCATACATCAGGTGTCCCCATAAATCAGGTGTCCCCATCACAGTGCCCATACATCAGGTGTCCCCATCACAGTGCCCATACATCAGGTGTCCCCATCACAGTACCCATACATCAGGTGTTCCCATCACAGTGCCCATACATCAGGTGTCCCCATCACAGTGCCCATACATCAGGTGTCCCCATCACAGTGCCCATACATCAGGTGTCCCCATCACAGTGCCCATACATCAGGTGTCTCCATCACAGTGCCCATACATCAGGTGTCTCCATCACAGTGCCCATACATCAGGTGTCCCCATCACAGTGCCCATACATAAGGTGTCCCGATAACAGTGCCCATACATCAGGTGTCCCCATCACAGTGCCCATACATCAGGTGTCCCCATAAATCAGGTGTCCCCATCACAGTGCCCATACATCAGGTATCCCCATCACAGTGCCCATACATCAGGTGTCCCCATCACAGTGCCCATACATCAGGTGTCCCCATCACAGTACCCATACATCAGGTGTCCCCATCACAGTGCCCATACATCAGGTGTCCCCATCACAGTGCCCATACATCAGGTATCCCCATCACAGTGCCCATACATCAGGTGTCCCCATCACAGTGCCCATACATCAGGTGTCCCCATCACAGTACCCATACATAAGGTGTCCCCATAACAGTGCCCATACATCAGGTGTCCCCATCACAGTGCCCATACATCAGGTGTCCCCATAAATCAGGTGTCCCCATCACAGTGCCCATACATCAGGTATCCCCATCACAGTGCCCATACATCAGGTGTCCCCATCACAGTGCCCATACATCAGGTGTCCCCATCACAGTGCCCATACATCAGGTGTCTCCATCACAGTGCCCATACATCAGGTGTCCCCATCACAGTACCCATGCATAAGGTGTCCCCATAACAGTGCCCATACATCAGGTGTCCCCATCACAGTGCCCATACATCAGGTGTCCCCATAAATCAGGTGTCCCCATCACAGTGCCCATACATCAGGTGTCCCCATCACAGTGCCCATACATCAGGTGTCCCCATCACAGCACCCATACATCAGGTGTCCCCATCACAGCGCCCATACATCAGGTGTCTCCATCACAGTGCCCATACATCAGGTGTCCCCATCACAGTACCCATGCATAAGGTGTCCCCATAACAGTGCCCATACATCAGGTGTCCCCATCACAGTGCCCATACATCAGGTGTCCCCATAAATCAGGTGTCCCCATCACAGTGCCCATACATCAGGTGTCCCCATCACAGTGCCCATACATCAGGTGTCCCCATCACAGTACCCATACATCAGGTGTTCCCATCACAGTGCCCATACATCAGGTGTCCCCATCACAGTGCCCATACATCAGGTGTCCCCATCACAGTGCCCATACATCAGGTGTCCCCATCACAGTGCCCATACATCAGGTGTCCCCATCACAGTGCCCATACATCAGGTGTCTCCATCACAGTGCCCATACATCAGGTGTCTCCATCACAGTGCCCATACATCAGGTGTCCCCATCACAGTACCCATACATAAGGTGTCCCCATAACAGTGCCCATACATCAGGTGTCCCCATCACAGTGCCCATACATCAGGTGTCCCCATCACAGTGCCCATACATCAGGTATCCCCATCACAGTGCCCATACATCAGGTGTCCCCATCACAGTGCCCATACATCAGGTGTCCCCATCACAGTACCCATACATCAGGTGTCCCCATCACAGTGCCCATACATCAGGTGTCCCCATCACAGTGCCCATACATCAGGTATCCCCATCACAGTGCCCATACATCAGGTGTCCCCATCACAGTGCCCATACATCAGGTGTCCCCATCACAGTACCCATACATAAGGTGTCCCCATAACAGTGCCCATACATCAGGTGTCCCCATCACAGTGCCCATACATCAGGTGTCCCCATAAATCAGGTGTCCCCATCACAGTGCCCATACATCAGGTATCCCCATCACAGTGCCCATACATCAGGTGTCCCCATCACAGTGCCCATACATCAGGTGTCCCCATCACAGTGCCCATACATCAGTTGTCCCCATCACAGTGCCCATACATCAGGTGTCCCCATCCCAGTGCCCATACATTGGGTGTCTAGAGAGGGACGGGGGAAGAGAGGGATGGGGGAGAGAGGGATAAGGGAGAGAGGGATGGGGGGAAGAGAGGGATGCGGGAGAGAGAGACGGGGGGAGAGAGGGATGGGGAAAGAGAGGGACAAGGGGAGAGAGAGACGGGGAAGAGAGGGATGGGGGGGAAGAGAGGGATGGGGGAGGAGAGGGACGGGGGAAAGAGAGGGATAGGGGAAGAGAGGGATGGGGGGAGAGAGGGACGAGGGAAGAGAGGAATGGGGGGAAGAGAGGGATGGGGAAAGAGAGGGACGGGGGGAGAGAGGGACAAGGGAAGAGAGGAATGGGGGGAAGAGATGGATGGGGGAGGAGAGGGACGGGGGAAAGAGAGGGATAGGGGAAGAGAGGGATGGGGGGAGAGAGGAACGGAGGAAGAGAGGGACGGGAGAAAAGAGGGACGGGGCAAAGGGGGATGGGGAAGAGAGGGATGAGGAAAAGAGGACCAGAAAAGAGAGGGACCGGGAAAGAGAGGGACGAGGAGAGAGAGGGACGGGGGAAGAGAGGGATGGGGAAGAGAGGGACGGAGGAAGAGAGGGACGGGGGAGAGAGGAATGGGGGAGAGAGGGATGGAGGAAGAGAGGAACGGGGGAAAAGGGGATGGGGAAGAGAGGGACGGGGGAAGAGAGAGACGAGGGGAGAGAGGGATGGGGGAAGAGAGGGACGGGGCAAAAGGGGATGGGGAAGAGAGGAATGGGGGAAGAGAGGGACAGGGGAAGAGAGGAATTGGGGAAGAGAGGGACAAGGGAAGAGAGGGATGGGGAAGAGGGGACCGGGGAAAGAGAGGGACCGGGGAAAGAGAGGGATAGAGGAAGAGAGGGAGAGAGGGACGGGGGGAGACAGGGGTAGGGGAAGAGAGGGATGGAGGAAGAGAGGGACGGGGGGAGAGAGGGATAGGGGAAGAGGGGAGAGAGGGATGGGGGAAGAGAGGGATGGGGGAAGAGAGGGATAAGGGAGACAGGGACGGGGGAAGAGAGGGATGGGGAAGAGAGGGATGGGGAAAAGGTGATGGAGAAGAGAGGGATGGGGGAAGATAGGGACGGAGGAAGAGAGGGACAGGGGAAAAAGGGGATGGGGAAGAGAGGGACGGGGGAAAAGGGGATGGGGAAGAGGGGACCGGGAAAGAGAGGGATAAGGGAGAGAGGAATGGGGGAAGAGAGGGATAAGGGAGAGAGGGATGGGGGAAGAGAGGGAAAAGGGAGAGAGGGATGGGGGAAGAGAGGGCTAAGGGAGAGAGGGATAGGGGAAGAGAGGAAGAGGGGAGAGAGAGAGACGAAGGAAGAGAGGGACGGGGGAATAGGGACAGGGGAAGAGAGGGGTGGGGGGAGAGAGGGATAAGGGAAGAGAGGAAGAGGGGAGAGAGGGACGGAGGAAGAGAGGGGCGGGGGGAGAGAGGAACAGAGGAAGAGAGGGATGGGGGGGGAGAGAGGGATAGGGGAAGAGAGGGATGGAGGAAGAGAGGGACGGGGGGAGAGAAGGATAGGGGAAGAGGGGAGAGAGGGATGGAGAAAGAGAGGGACGGAGGAAAAGAGGGACGGGGGGAGAGAGGGATGGGGGGAGAGAGGGATAAGGGAAGAGAGGAAGAGGGGAGAGAGGGACGGAGGAAGAGAGGGGCGGGGAGAGAGAGGGACAGAGGAAGAGAGGGACGGGGGGAGAGAAGGATAGGGGAAGAGGGGAGAGAGGGATGGAGAAAGAGAGGGACGGAGGAAAAGAGGGACGGGGGGAGAGAGGGACGGGGGGAGAGAGGGATAGGGGAAAAGGGGAGAGAGGGATAGGGGAAGAGGGGAGAGAGGGATGGGGGAAGAGAGGGGTGGGGGAAGAGAGGGATAGGGAAAGGGAGGGATAGGGGGAAGGGAGGGATGGGGAAGAGACGGACAGGGAAGAGAGGGACGGGGGAAGAGAGGGACGAGGGAAGAGAGGGACGGGGGAAGAGAGGGACGGGGGAAGGGAGGGATGGGGGAAGGGAGGGATGGGGTAGGAGGGAGGGAAGGAGCTTCTGTGATAACATTTGGATATACTTCTTTCCATTAATTAGTGGGGTTTCCCTCTTTGTAGTGTCCTATAGTATGTTTGTTCAGAGGCCTGCTGAACAGAGAATCTTAAGCTGCAGATATAAACATCAGCTATCAGGGCCAGGTGATTGGATGCTACAATAGACTCTGCAATAATAGTAAAGATCGTCCAGCAATCTGGCACCCGGATATAAAATGTATACGGCATATTCATCTCTATTTGTTCATTTGGCACCTACAAAATGTGGCGTATGTGCAGCCAAACAAATTCTTACACCGCCGTCACGCGGCAGACACTCTCAATATTTGTTGGTTTGGGACGACGCGGATCTGGCACAGAAGCCCAGAGTCCTCATTCATGATAACAGCATGCGAGCGTGCAATGTCCCCGTCCCTGGGAGATCTAATAAAAGCTGCTTTACCTCATTTACTTTCTAACCTAAGGAGCCTCGTGCACCCCAGTGCCATCCTGCACAGATATTCATCTGCCTCTTACGTTTCCTGAAAAGCTCTTTCTCTGAGTATAATGGGAATTACAGAGCCAGCTTATGGAAAAATCGGAATATTCACTCTTAAATTATTAGGACGGCGCAGGCTTACTTATGAAAGATTTATATCTGGCTCTTTATTTAGCTTTACTTATTCGGAGTCTGAATCTTCAGCTTTGAGAGTCAGGGTTCACTAGGAGTTTAAAGCCCATCTGCGGGGAAAACAAAAATCTTCCCTTGCAATGGGGCTGCCCCTGCACTGTGAGGGTTAAATGCTCATTGAAAGTGGAGTTCCAACTGTTAAAACTTTTTTTTTGGATGAATATATTTATTTTAAAAACCTTATTAATAGCACTCCCGTTTCTCTGATCAATCGCCGCTCGATTGCCGATTTAAATGAGGGCGATATTTTATATTGCTCGTTCTTGGCAATTTCCATCTTGCTTGTGGGCATGTGAAGCCCACAAGCACTATCTTCCGGGATCCGGTGCAGCTGAGCGGCCAGCGCGCACCGCCCGTTCTTGCGAATGCGCAGTATGTACGGCCCGCAGCGCCGTATACTTCTGACGTTGCCATCACAATGGGCGTCAGCGTCAGAAGTGCCCGCCCTGTTGTGATGGCAACGAAGCCCTCAGCGCTGCCCAGTGACCCCTGGGAAATGATGACAAGTATATCCCAGGAGCAGTAGCGAGCACGGGCGCCGAGGGAAATGACATCAGGCGCCAGGTAGAGGAAGAGGCAGATTACAAGGCACCCCATAGCAACAGACATGAAAATGTGAGTAAAAAAAAAATTTTTTTTCCAAATGTTGTTTCTTAGGTTTAATGCTGCTGAATAATACAAAGTTAATTCTTTGGGTGGAACTCCGCTTTAAGTCAAGGGGACCAAAAGCTGATTTACTTAGCTGATCCCTGCTCCCCCAGCAGTGGGCGCTCTTGTTTTACCCCACTACGCTCCAGCAGTGGACTGTCTCTCTGTGTCCTCATGTGCCTTGTAGGGCTATGGGCCCTACAAGTTGATATTAGGACCTGTGACCGCCAGAGCATAAGGGAGAAGAGGCTGCAGGGACCTTGAACGGCGCCTGCAGGAGTTGAAGCTTGGCTAGGTAAAAGTGCTTTTTCCAGTACCTTAAACATAAAAGAGCATTTAACCCTTACAGCGCTGGGGCATCCCCACTGCAAGGGACAGCGTACTGACACCAACGTATTGCATACATCAATTTGTGATTGATTTGTGGAAAAAAAAGCAACTGATTAGCAGATTGCACAACATAAGTGTGCACCACCCAGGGAGAATGCACATCTAAAGGGATGCCGGGAACGTGTTCCCTTCATTTAATGCTTGAGTACAAAATCAATAATAGCAGAGAAAGCTGATAGCTGTCAAGAGGGGGAGGGCAACAACATTACAGATCTTTGAGAGAGGGGACTGCTGGTATTTGTAGTCGTTCAGACTGGAAATGAGCCAATCGGTTCACCTCCTGTGTTCAAAACGCAGCAGGGCAGCCTCTCGGCACAGGACCCAGAAGCTAGTGGAAATCACGGTTGCAGTGTAGTAGGGGTGCCCTTAAGGCCTCATGTACATTGCTGATGGTAAACGGACGTTTAGGAGCCGTTGGGCATTTTTTTCAACTGCTCCTGAACTCTCCTCTATGTTATCTTATCAGTACATGTACGCGGGGTCGTTTTTAGTCGTTTCTAGGCAGTTGCGTTTAGAGGCTTTTTTTTTTGGAACCCAAGAAAAAAAAAATGAGTTCAGCAGCTGTGTTTATAGGCATTTCAAACGCCAAACGCGGCTAAACGCGGTAACTCACGTTTAGCTGCCTTTCGTTTACATTTTTTCATTTTTTGGCTATTTTTCAAAAAAACGCTTCTAAACACAAATGCGGCAAAAATTCGACTAAACGCAGCATGTAAACGCGGAAAAACAGACGTTTTAAACGCGGGTTACTATCTGTCAAGTCAAATCGTTCAGGAGAGGTTGTAAAAACACCCTGTGTACATTAAGCCTAATAATTACATCTACAGAAAGTTCTCTCCTGCGCCGTGCGGAGGGCCCAGATAACAATGTTCTACTTCCGTTATGGTGCTACAGGATGAATTCTGCACTCCCCGCTGCCTTAGCCAACTAGGAGAAGTCCACAAGGAAAGAAAGAAAAAGGTGTGTGGCCTAGTGCATTATCCTTGGTAAAAAGTTTTATTAAAAAGCAGAAGTAAGTGGAGTATTCACATTTGGTATCTGGAATAACATCACATCATTCCTCTAAAAGGTCATAAAACAGTACCCGTATCCCATGGGATAGTAGGGGGAAGTGATCGGCTAACGCGTTTCGAGGATTTTTCCTCTTCCTCAGAGCCTTATGGAACTGAGTCTGGTCTGCATATTTAAATGTAGTGGACTGGATCACTTCACCCTACTATCCCATGAGATACGGGTACAGTTTTATAAACTTTTAGAGGAATGATGTGATGTGACTCCACTTACTTCTGCTTTCTAATAAAACTTTTTACCAAGGATAATGCACTAGGCCACGCGCCTTTTTTCTTTCTTTCGGTGCCTCATACTTGCCTGAGCCTCATCCCGATCCAGCGATGTGCATATGTGCCTCGGTTCTCCGGGGACTCTGCTTCCTCATTGGCTGAGACATCAGTGGGAGCCAATGTCTGGTTGGAGCCTGGGCTGAGGCTTTCATACACCTTCTTATGGGGGTTTTTCAGAGATGTGCGACTTCCAGGACTTTTCCCTTTTCCATCTGATCCATATCAAGCCATGCACATCCACATTGTGGAAAGGTGGACAGCACCAGAAGGTAAACATTGTTTTCTATGCAAGTAACCAGGTGGATCCAAGAAAAAAAAAACACCAAAATAATCAATACATAGAGCAAGTATATGTAGCAATTATTAGTTGGTAACAAAAATGAGATGCCTGAATATTGCAGTGCACCTTTAGTTGGTTCTCAAGCAGCATTTGGTCTATAAGGGGCACAGAGGCGGCGTCCCCCTAATCTGTATGCTCCGGCCCCTAAACTCCATGCAGGGCGCCGGACGAATAAAGTTCTGTAGTTCACATGATTAGAGGCGGAGGCTCTAATTGGCTTCAAAAAGGTAGGGCTTGGGGCACCGAGCACTACGCCCCGAGCCCGCCCACTTGTGACATTGACGAATCAACATTCGCTATTGTCTTTCTGCTTCTCCTCCCGGGCCAATCAGGACAGGAAGTGGGTCCTAGGACCGGATTGGCTGGGAGGAGAAGCGACCGGATTGGCCAGGAGGAGAAGCATGGGAAGCCGCCGAAGCAGGAGAAGAGACCGGATTGGCCAGGAGGAGAAGCATGGGAAGCCGCCGAAGCAGGAGAAGCGACCGGATTGGCCAGGAGGAGTAGCATTGGAAGCCGCCGAAGCCACCAGCAACCTGGATGGGGTAGGTGCCTGGCTGGCGAGCAGGCCGGGGGGGGGGGGGAGGGGGTTGTGCGATTTGTTTGCTGCCCCAAAAATGGCACACCAGCCGCAACTGTTCTCAAATTCCCAGTCTGTTTGTAAAATTCAGTACATTTTTACAAAATGATAATAAAAGAGGCTGCGGATACCCTGGAATGTCTAATCCAACCACTTAGCGAAAGTGCCAGACACTTCCCATAAAAAATGTATAAAAAGGAAGAAGCGGTGATTAGACATAAATGCATCAATTTCAGAACTAGTGCCTTATTCCCTTTTATCCATACAGTACAGTGTCTGCAGCTGGAGGGCAGAGACACTTCCCCGCTTCAGACAGGAAATCTGTGCACTGTATGTGACCCCGGATTACCGATGATTCATTAGCGCAGGTTATCTGGCTAGAATTCAGAAACTGGCACTTGCAGCAATGGTGAGCGGAGGATGGAATGGCTGAGCAGTCAGGATGCTAATTAGAAGCCGCTCAGCCCCAAGAAAGCAGTACTGCCTGCAAACTGAGCAGGGTTAAAGAAGCTGGGACTGGGTACAGGGAACAGAGAAGGACTGTAGAAGGCGGGACTATGTGCAGGGAACATAGAAGGACTGGAGAAGGTGGGTAAATGTACAGGGACCAGAGAAGGACTGTAGAAGGTACGACTGTCAATGTACAGGGAACAGAGAAGGACTGTAGAAGGTGGGACTATCAATGTACAGGGAACAGAGATAGTTTGAGAAGGTGGGACTATGAATAGGGAATAGAGAAGGGTTGGAGAAGGCAGGATTTGTACAGGGAACATAGATTGGTTGGAGAAGGTGGACTATATATAGGGAATAGAGAAGGACTGGAGATGGTCGGACTATGAATAGGGACTAGAGAAGAGTGGGAGAAGGCACGACTGTGTATAGGGAACATAGAAGGACTGGAAATGTTGGGACTATGAATAGAAATAGAGATAGTTTGAGAAGGTGGGACTATGAGCAAGGATTAGAGAAGGGTTGGAGAAGATGGGACTGTGAAGATGTATTAGAGAAGGGTTGGGGAAAGTGGGACTAGGAATAGGGAATAAAGATAGTTTGAGAAGGAGGGACTATGATTAGGGAATAGAGAAGGGTTGGAGAAGGTGGGACTATGAATAGGGAATAGAGAACTGTTGGAGAAGGTGGGACTTTGAATAGGGAATAGAGAAGGGTTGGAGAAGGTGGGACTTTGAATAAGGAACAGAGGAGGGTTGGAGAAGGTTGGACTGTGTACAGGGAACATAGAACAACTAGAGAAGATGGGACTGTGAATAGGGAACAGAGAAGGGTTGGAGAAGATGAGACTGTGAAAGACTGTGATGTGGGTCGGAAAGGTGGGACTGTGTGCAAGGAATGGAGAAGGGTTGGAAAAGGTGGGACTGTGTACAGGAAATAGAGAAGGGTTGGAAAAGGTGAGACTGTGTATAGGGAATAGAGAAGGGTTGGAAAAGGTGGGACTGTGTACAGGGAATATAGAAGGGTTCGAAAAGGTGGGACTGTGTACAGGGAATAGAGAAGGGTTTGAGAAAGTGAGACTGTGTACAGGGAATAGAGAAGGGTTGGAAAAGGTGGGACTGTGTACAGGGAATAGAGAAGGGTTGGAAAAGGTGGGACTGTGTACAGGAAATAGAGAAGGGTTGGAAAAGGTGAGACTGTGTACAGGGAATAGAGAAGGGTTGGAAAAGGTGGGACTGTGTACAGGGAATAGAGAAGGGTTGGAAAAGGTGGGACTGTGTACAGGAAATAGAGAAGGGTTGGAAAAGGTGGGACCGTGTACAAGAAATAGAGAAGGGTTGGAAAAGGTGAGACTGTGTACAGGGAAAAGAAAAGGGTTGGAAAAGGTGAGACTGTGTACAGGAAATAGAGAAAGGTTGGAAAAAGTGAGACTGTGTACAGGGAATAGAGAAGGGTTGGAAAAATTGGGACTGTGTACAGGGAATATAGAAGGGTTCGAAAAGGTGGGACTGTGTACAGGGAATAGAGAAGGGTTGGAGAAAGTGGGACTATGTACAGGGAACATAGAAGGACTGGAGAAGATGGGACTGCAAACAAGGGAGCGTAAAAGGACTGGAGAAGATGGAGGCTATGAATAGGGAACAGAGAGGGTTGAAGAAGATGAAACTGTGAAAGCTGAATGGAGAGGTGGGACTTAGTGCAGGGAACATAGAAGGACTGGAGAAGATGAGACTGTGTACACAGAATATAGAAGGGTTGGAGTAGGTGGGACTGTGTACAGGAAACATAGAAGGACTGGAGAAGATGGGATTGTAAACATAGAAGGACTGGAGAAGATGGGATTGTAAACAGGTTTCATAGAAGGACTGGAGAATATGGGACTATGAATAGGGAACAGAGAAGTGTTGGAGAAGATGGGACTATGAATAGGGAACAGAGAAGGGTTAGAGAAGATGGGACTATGAATAAGGAACAGAGAAGGGTTGGAGAAGATTAAACTGTGAAAGCTGAATGGAGAGGTGGAACTGTGTGCAGGGAACATAGAAGGACTAGAGAAGGTGGGACTGTGTGCAAGGAATATAGAAGGGTTGGAGTAGGTGGGACTGTGTACAGGAAACATAGAAGGACTGGAGAAGATGGGATTGTAAACAGGTTTCATAGAAGGATTGGAGAATATGGGACTATAAATAGGGAACAGAGAAGGGTTAGAGAAGATGGGGCTATGAATTGGAAAAGGTCAGCAATTGAGTACTGTCCGTGATCCTTTTTTTTATTTGAACTAACATCCATTTTTTCAGGACAAGCTTTTGGGGTGTGCCCCCTTCTTCAAGGTCCAAGCAGTACTATTACACAAAGTTTTAGCAGAACGTTAATAGGACAATCTCTGAGAAAAAAAAACACAAACGTATACAACATTGATGATTGCTGTGGTATTGCTGTGCATGTTTGTTTGTGTTGTTTGTGTGTTTTTTTTTCCTCAAAGATTGTTGAAAGTTCACTAATAAGGCTCAAACAAAATATAGGAAAGGGTTGGATAAGGGTGTTGGAATACATTGTTCATGTATTTTTGTTCCTTTTCCTGTCTGCAGTTAAGCAGCAAAGCCCATGTGGACTGTGCACTGTCTGTTCTGTGCGGCTATATACAGAATTTTCAAACAGGTTATGAGCCCAGACAAAGCCCAGGTACACACCCAGAGAAAAGCTGAGAACCCAGGCATAGCCTAATCATAGCCACCTACAGCAAACAAGTGCCAGATACAGCAACAGAAAGAAAACGGCAGAACAATAAAAAAAAAGAATGTCCAGTAACACAGCTGCAACAAAGCTTTCATTTGCAATCCATTCCTGACAAACCAGAACTACCAGTCTTGGAAATTTAGGATGCAAATGCTACTAATAAGAGAAGGTATGTGGAAATGTAAAAAGTCAGGCCAGAACACCCTTTAGACAGGGCCGTCTTTAAAGCAGGGCAAAAGGGGCAGCTGCCCTGGGCCCCCTCATTGTTGTGGGTTCCAAAGCAGCTGCTTCATACTTGTCAACTATCCCAGTTTTAATTCCCTTGGTCCTTGAAGTTTTAGTCCCATGCTGTGTCCCGATATCTCAGTGTGAAGTTCTGTTACTAATGCTGCCCAGCTCTGCCCTATTGCTGTGTACAGATGACTCACCTGCAGACCCTGTGTTTACATGCAAATAACCTGCATTGATATGTAAATAGACACGGACCGGCAGCATTGAGATGTAAATAGAGGCGGCATTCATATGTATATCATGCCTCCCCCTGAGATCATATCCACCATCACTTCTGCTGATTGCTGCCCCCTGGTTAGGTAAAGGGGCATGCTTGAAAGTGACTTAAAAGTCCTGCCTTCAACTGTGGCCATTAAGCCTAACATCAGCCTGTTCTGCAAAGGTAAGCAAATTGGAGGTGGAACCCTTTTTCAAAATAACATGATGCCACCTCACCCTGAATTTTGGTGCATGCGAATACACACATCTCAGCAGATGCGTGAGGGTGCCATTAACAATTAATGGCACTTCTGTGTATCTGCTAAAGGGCAGTACATTTCTGTGATGCCGGGAAAGTGATTTTGCATGCGTTGCCGACACACACAAATGTGAATGCAGTCTAAATGTCTCAGTTACATTGGTGGTCAGTGTAAATCTTCTCATTACATTGGGCTTGGTGTGCAATCCTTTCATTCACACTAGTGGCCAGTGTGAAGGTCCCCCTTTCATTGGTGGTCAGTGTAATCCCTCCTTACATTGGTGGTTACTGTGAATGCTCCTATTACATTAGTGGTAAGTGTAAATGCCCATTACATTGGTGGCCAGTGTAGAAACTCCTCATCATATTGGTAATCTGTAAAAAAATCCAAACTTGCATTTGTGATCAGTTTTGAATCCTCCCTTACATTGGTGGCCCATGTAGAAGCCCCCTTTAAATTGGTGGTGAGTGTAAATCCTCCCTTACATTGGTGGCCAGTGTAGAAATTCCCCTTTATTGATTGTTGATGTAAAACCCCTCATTACATTGGTTGTCAGTGTAAATTCTTCATTACATTGGTGATCAGTGTACATTTCCCTTTTACATTGGTGGTTGCAGAATTGCCCTTACACTGGCGGTCAGTGTAAATTCCCCTTTACATTGGTGGTCGGTGTAAAGGTGTCACCTTACATTGGTGGTCAGTACAAATTTCCTCAACAATGGTTGTCAGTGTAAATTCCCCCTTACATGGAGGTCATTGTATATCCCCCCTTACACTGGTGGTTGGTGTAAATGGTCTATTGCATTGGTGTCAGTGTAGAAATCCCTCTTTATATTGGTGGGTGGCGTAAAATCCCCCCGTTACATGGTGGTCAGTGCAAATTCCCCTCACATTGGTGGTGCGTGCAAATCCCCCCTCACATTGGTGATCATTGCAAATTCCCCAATACATTGGTGGTCAGTGTAGAATCCACCACTATATACTTGCCAAAGATTTCCAGCTTTGCACTACATGATTCAGATTTTACCACAGTGTACTGCCTACTAACTAATCCCATCCCCCCATCACTGCCACTGATTCCATCAACCCCCCAGGATTGCCACTGATCACACACCCCCCTCCCAGCATTGCCACTGATCCCAGGAGTCCTAGGATCCCTAGGAGTTTTCTGTCTCTTGATGGGTCCCTTTACCTCCCCAGTGCATGGTGTGCAGGCAGTGAGGAGATGATGTGCTATAACCTTTGGCAACCAACCAGTGAGCAGTAATGATGTTCACTAACCTCTTGCAACCAATCATTGAGCGGTAAGGATATGCAGTAAACTCTAGCAACTAATCAGTGAGCAGTAATAATGTGCAGTAACCTCTAGCAACTAATTAGTGAGTGGTAAGGATGTTCAGTAACCTTTAGCAACCTATCAGTGAGCAGTATTCATGTACAGTAATCTCTAGCAATCAATTAACAAGCAAAAGTCATGTGCTTTAACCGTTAGCAATTAATCACTGAGTCATAATGTGTGCTGTAACCTCTAGCAGTCAGTCAGTAAGTGGTAAAGATACACTGTAACTTCTGGCAACCAATCGCAATCGCTAGCTGATCTGATTTAGTAAACTGCTATATTTTCTATGTCTCAGAGCAGGTGGAGAACGAAATTGCATGGAGGGGGGAGCAAGAAAATGTTTGCCATGGGTCCAATCAATATTAACGACGGCCCTGTCTTCAGATGAGCAGATAGAGAAAGACCAAAAAGCTCAGAGCACAATTTCTCTTAGCATAGAAGATGATCAATAAATAGATGATCATACATATGCGTAAGTGTGAAACCTCTAAAGAAATGCAGGAAGGATTACAAAAGGTACATGAAAGAGCTAAGCTCAGCAGTAAACTGTATTTGATTAAAAAGCTATACCAAACCAAGCTGATGAGAGGCCAGGATATGCAGGATTACATAAGGCACACCTTGGAAATGATTGAACGCCTGAGAGGTTTAGGAGGAGAAATAAAAGATTTTCATGTCGCAGCACCACTACTTAGTGGCTTACCAGAAAGTTATGAAACGCCTATCACAGCACTTGATGCACATCCAGATGATGAACTGACATTGGAATATGCTAAGGGGAAGCTTGGTGATAAATATAAGCGTAAAACAGAAAGCATTAATAGTGACGGCGCTTCTGTCACAGCTTTAAAGATGAAAAATAGTAATAAAAACAGTAACATGCAACAAGAAACATGTGAATGTTTTGTGTGCAAGAAACAAGGTCATTTAAAAGCAGATTGCAGAATCTGGAAAGCTAGAAGGCAAAAACAAACTAAACTACAAAAAGGCCAAAAGTGTGAAGGAAGAAATTGATTTTGCTTCAGATAATGAACATGTTTTTCAATCCAAAAGTTGCACATCATCTTTGCAGGCATGGTGTGTTTATTCCGAGGCTACAAGTCACATGACAAATGAAAGAAATGTATTTATTCACATTGACCAGCGTAAAACAGAAAAAAATCACCATAGCTAATGGGCAAATAATGGAATCAGAAGGAATAGGAGATTTTTCTTTACTGTCCAGTTTCCCAGAGTGTCACTAGAAAGATGTCTGTAGAAAATGTCCCCTATGGCCCTACTGTTGAAACTAATCTTTTTGTTCAGTGAAGAAGCTCACGAAACAAAGCAATGTAGTAACCTTCCAAGATGACAGTTGTGCCATCACAAATAGAGATTATCTTACTTGCAAAGGCTAAAATGACAGATGAAACTTCAGTGTGTTCAAACTTTAGTGAACTAACACAAACACTTGAGGAAAACACAAACTGAGGAAAATTCCACATCGGTGTCACATGAAGATAGGCAATCGAGTGACATAGAAATGAATGCAGACAATCCAAATGCTGTAAAAGAAGAAACCAGACCACAAGAGGCTTCAACCAGGAAATCCACCAGAAGCATTAAAGGCAACCCAGCCCCATGGTATTTAAACCAGAGCTAGATTCAAAACAAGACATGAGATGAAAAGACTTCCAACTCATGAGAAACACAAGTGTATCATAGCATTTGTAGTTGTTGAGAGGGGGTGTAGGAATACATTGTTCATGTTTTTTTGTACAACAAATATATATATATATATATAGCCAATAGATGGAAGTGTTATAAGCTTGTTGCAGCTATATGGTAAACTCCATGTCTTTTCTCTGTATAATAAAGTTTCCTTTCGTTTCTACAGTTAGGCAGCAAAGCCCATGTGGACTGTGCACTGTTTGTTTGTTCTGTAGGGATATATACATTTCTGGAAGGTGGACTGTGTACAGGGAACATAGAGAAGGGGATGAAGAAGGTGGGACAGGGAAGGGTTGGAGAAGGTGAGAAAGAGGACAGAGAAGGATTGGAGAAGGTGAGGACTGCGAACACTGAACACAGAAGGGTTGGAGTAGATGGGACTATGAACAGGGAACAGAGAAAAGTTAGAGAAGTTGATTACTGTGAACAGGGAAGGGTTGAAGAAGGTGGGACAGGGAACAGAGAAGGGTTGGAGAAGGTGATGAATGTGAACAGTGAACACAAAAGGGTTAGAGAAGGTGGAACAGGGAACAGGGAAGGGTTGCAGAAGGTGGGACAGGAAACAGAGAAGGGTTGGAGAAGGTGAGGACTGTGAACAGTGAACACAGAAGGGTTGGAATAGAAAGGACTATGAACAGGGAACAGAGAAGAGTTGGAGAAGGTAATTACTGTGAATGGGGAAGGGTTGAAATAGGTGGGACAGGGAACCGAGGAGGATTGGAGAAGGTGATGACTGTGAACAGGGAACAGAGAAGGGTAAGGACATAAAAAGAGAGAAGGGCGCACCAGCCATGTGCATTATCTTTTGTAAAACATTTATTAAATAAAATGATAAAGGAAATTACTCACAAGCAGTAAAGAATCATGTGCCATAAACCTTGGACATCAACTTGCAACAAGTGGTATAGATGATGAACAAAACCTTCCAAAGGTGTTTCCGAGGAAAATATACACTGCCCGCTTACGCGTTTCGAAGGGCTCATCCCTTCTTCATCAGAGCTCAGCAGTCTGCTGAGCTCTGATGAAGAAGGGATGAAGAAGGGATGAGCCCTTCGAAACGCGTAAGCGGGCAGTGTATATATTCCTCGGAAACACCTTTGGAAGGTTTTGTTCATCATCTATACCACTTGTTGCAAGTTGATGTCCAAGGTTTATGGCACATGATTCTTTACTGCTTGTGAGTAATTTCCTTTATCATTTTATTTAATAAATGTTTTACAAAAGATAATGCACATGGCTGGTGCGCCCTTCTCTCTTTTTATGTCTTTGTCTGCTAGGAATCCCCATCCTTGAGGGCAGCAAGGCCAGTGTATTCCTTCTTATTGGGTCGACCACTTGTGCGCAGGAGTCATTTTCTGTTTTTTATAACAGAGAAGGGTTAGAGAAGGTAGGACTGTAAACAGGGAATAGAGAAGGGTTGAAGAAGGTGGGACAGGGAAGGGTTGGAGAAAGTGGGAAAGCGAACAGAGAGGGGATGGAGAAGGTGAGGACTGTGAACACTGAACACAGAAGGGTTTGAGTAGAGGGGACTGTGAACAGGAAACAGAAGAATTGGAGAAGGTGATTACTGTGAACAGGGAAGAGTTGAAGAAGGTGGGACATGGAACAGAGAAGGGTTAGAGAAGGTGATGAATGTGAACACTGAACAGAAAAGGATTAGAGAAGGTGGGACTGTGAACAGGGAATAGAGAAGGGTTGGAGAAGGTGGGACAGGGAAGGGTTGGAGAAGGTGGGAAAGGGAACAGAGAAGGGTTGGAGAATGTGAGGACTGTGAACACTGAACAGAGAAGGGTTGGAGTAGATTGAACTGTGAACAGGGAACAGAGAAGGGTTGGAGAAGGTGATTACTGTGAACAGGGAAGGGTTGAAGTAGGTGGGGCTGTGAACAGAGAAAGGATGGGAAAGGTGGGGCAGGGAACAGAGAAGGGCCGGAGAAGATGGGACTGTGAGCAGGGAACAGAGAAGGGTTTGAGAAAGTCTGGCCAAGAATGCCAGGAACTGCACAGACACCAGGATTTACATGACTGTGTAAGCTCTGAGCTGACATTCCAGTCTAGGAAATAGATGGTGACCCTGGATGATGCCTAAACAGATATAGCTCTGTCCTTCTGGAGATAACAGCAGATGAGGATATTGTCAGGGGGCGTAATGTGAGAGGTAATCAATAAATATAAATCTACACATTACTTAGCATACTGTACATGTACCATACATCTGATGCAAGGTCCACTTTAAATCCATATTTCTAGGCTAGCTGTGTGATCACGGTACGCTTTCTAAGCCACTAGCTTCTTGACGAGCAGAGTGGACAGTGTGTCTGCGCTGCCAACGAGCCGCATTGATCTGTGGAGAGCTGAGTGCTGAGTTAGCCAGTCCCGGGGGGCTAGGCTGGACGCTTTTACAAGGAGAATTACCTCTTGGAGAAGTGCAGATGTAGCGGGGAAGGATTAGGTGCACTGGGCAATTTTAGCCCGTAACAAAGGAGATTAAGGCGGGATATCATAGCAATGTTTAGGAGGCTAAAGAGGATAGATGGCGACTGGAAACAGACCAATCACATGGATAAGGCAGTCGGTATCTCGGCAAACCAGAGGGCAGCCACAGAGCGGGCCAGAACCCCGGGAATGATGCAAAATTCTAACATAAATTTAGCTGTAAGGCTATTGGTTTCCCAGGGTCCGCATTGTCAGGTAAGCAGAAAAAGTTATTGGAAAAAAAGACAATACCAACGCTCAACCGCAAATACATCTTCCTGTGACTGGGAACCGGTGCTCTGGCTAAGGTGCCTCCACACTCCAATAGAAGAACTAGTAGTAGAAGCAAGCCGGCTACTCAGTTTCATTCGTAAAGTGCAATTATTTATTGGCTACTAGGGATGGGCGAATGGTTTGGTCCGAGCATAAGGGGAACCCTGCGCTAAAATGAAAAAACAAATGGCGTAGGGTTCCCCCCCCCCCCGAAATCCATACCAGACTCTTATCCGAACACGCAACCTGGCAGGCCGCAGGAAAAGAGGGGGGGCGAGAGAGTGCTCCCCATCCTGAACCGTACCAGGCCACATGCCCTCAACATGGGGAGGGTGCTTTGGAGTAGCCCCCCAAAGCACCTTGTCCCCATGTTGGTGGGGACAAGGGCCTCATCCCCACAACCCTTGCCCGGTGGTTGTGGGGGTCTGTGGGTGGGGGGCTTATCGGAATCTGGAAGCCCCCTTTAACAAGGGGACTCCCAGATCCCAGCCTCCCCCCCTGTGTGAATTGGTAACGAGTACATTGTACCCCTACCATTTCACATAAAAAGTGTCAAAAATAGTAAAAAAGACAGGAGACACTTTGGGACAAGTCCTTTATTAAAAAATAAAAAAATAAAAATGTCCCTTGATGTAGATCCATCTCACGCCGCCCGACGGACCAAAAAAACCCCATGCAACAGCTCCGCCTCCATGGGAGGCTCCCACCAATAACCAGGGCTTTTTTTCTCAGAGAGAAGGTGCAGGAACCCCTCCCCTTCCGAGTCACCCCTTGACTCCGCCCCCTACCCACCTCCGAGCACCGTTCCTTGGGTCCAACCCTTACCCACCTCCCAGTACTGCCCCTTTAAGAGAACACAGAACCAAGTATTTTATATGGAGTTTGTTAATGATAACAAGAAAGGCAATAAAATAGATCTAGCAACAATAGACAGCCCAGCGACAATAGATCCCATCCAGCAACAATGCATACCCAACAGCCAGCATCAATTGACCCTTCAGCAGCCAGCAACATTAGACCACTCTCTCAACAGTAGATCCCACCCAGCAACGATTGACCCCCTCCAACATAAGACCCACTCCCAGCAACAATAGATCCCCCATCAGCAACAATAGACCCCCCTGCAAAAAAAGATTCCAACCAGCAACAATAGATTCCACAGCAGCCAGCTACAAAGACCCCTCCCTCAACAGTAGATTCCTCCCAGCAATGATTGACCCCCTGCAACATAAGACCCACACCCAGCAACAATAGATCCCCCACGAGCAACAGAAGTCCTCCCCAGCAACAGTAGACCTCCTTCCTTCCCAAAAATAGATCTCCTCCAGCAACAATAGATTCCTCAACAGCCAGCATCAATAGACTCTCCAGCACACCCCAGCACCCCTTGCCATTCAGTTCTGGAGGTGCCGGCAAGGCGCTCCACTGAGTTCCTGCTGAAAAAAGCCCTGCAACTGTCAAGCCTGTCAGCACACTCTGTTAACACTGATAATCAGCGCACTAAATATCAGTGCAGCTCCATCAGTGCTTCCTATCAGTGTCCATCACTGCCACCTATCAGTGCTCATCAGTGCAGCCTCATCAGTGCCACCTCATCAGTGACCATTAGTGCAGCCTTATCAGTGCCACCTCATTAGTGCCCATAAGTTCAGTCTCATCAGTGCCACCTCATCAGTGCAATCTCATCAGTGCCCATTAGTGCAGCCTGATCAGTGCCACCTCATCAGTGCAGCCTCATCAGTGCCCATCAGTGCAGCCTCATCAGTGCCCATCAGTGCAGCCTCATCAGTGCCTATCAGTGCATCCTCATCAGTGCCTATCAGTGCAGCTTATCAGTGCCCATCAGTGCAGCCTCATCAGTGCCTATCAGTGCAGCCTCATCAGTGCCCATCAGTGCAGCCTCAGCAGTGCCCATCAGTGCAGCTTATAAGTGCCCATCAGTGTAGCCTCAGCAGTGCCCATCAGTGCAGCTTATCAGTGCCCATCAGTGCAGCCTCTTTAGCGCACATCAGTGAAGAAGAAAAATTACTTATTTGCTAAATTTTCTAACAGAAACGAAAGAAAAAAACATTTTTTTCCCCCAAATTTCCAGTTTTTTTTCATTTGTTTAGCAAAAAATAAATAAACCTCGTGGTGATTAAATACCACTAAAAAGCTCTGTCTAAAAAAAAAAAAAAAATTATAAAAATGTCATATGGGTACAGTGTAGCATGCCCGCGCAACTGTCATTCAAAGTGCGACAGAGCTGAAAGCTGAAAATTGGCCTGGGCAGGAAGGGGGTGAAAGTGCCCTGTATTGGAAGTGGATAATATGATCATCAGCTCCACCTAGTGGCCATAAACCGGTATTTTCCTGATACACTCTATGAAGGACAATCGAAGCTGGATAGAAAATAGCCTAATAACGGTCGATTTTGCTCCCATTGGCACAGAATGCAGGGAAGGAACGGCTCTGCAATTTTATTGAATAAATTGTACAATGTTATAGATTGGCAAGTCTGCGCTCTACCTGAAAGCATAAATTAGAGGCTGTGAATGTCATGTAGGCGTCTGTAGCTCTATATAAATAGACGTCACTGACCTTCACATCACGCATCCTCTGCGACTATTCCTTAATCTTATTTTTGGCTGCTACATAGGAAATGTTTCTATCCGGGCGCACTTATGCAGATCAGCAGTAATGCAAATTCTCCGGCAAATCTCACTGTGAATCTGCCGGTGTTTGGATTACGGTATAAATAATTGAATCGCATTTTAACATTTTCCTTCAATAATTAAGAAGCGGGCTATTTTCTCCGCGACAAAGCAAGGGAGGACTGTGCCGTTTTCCACACCAGTTGCTCTGCCGCTGTTCTCGGCTCCAGATATTTAATTGCTGGTTGTGGAATGAGTCATCCCAATATACAGCACGCCGCGCCGGAATGCCGAGCAATGCCTCGGAAAAAAAAAAAAAAAAAAAAAAAAGGATTTCAGCTGTCGCGCAGCAGTCTAAAGGCACAAAAGCAAGAATACAGGTGGGACGTGCCGCAGCCGAAGATCACAAATGACCTGTTTATGCTCGGCGGAATGGAACTGAATTGTCACAAACTGGTTCATTTAATAATGAAAAGAGTGACCGTGATGTGTAAATTGCGGTAACCCGTCACAACCCATTCTTCGGATTACAGTGACGAACGATGAACGGCGGGTTACTAACCTTAGACATCCATCTCATTTACCACTTGTTGTCCGGGGCAATTTAGAAATTTTTTTTTCACGTACATGGCAAAATCTGAATTTGTTTTTGCTAGAAAATTGCTTACAACCCACAAATATTATGAGGTTGATTTACTAAAACCGGAGAGTGCAAACACTGGTGCAGCTGTGCATGGTAGCCAATCAGCTTCCAGGACTTTCTGTCAAAGTTACTAAGGTTCCTGCACACTCCAATTGAAGAACTCGTAGCAGAAGCAAGCCGGCTACTCGGTTTCATTCATAAAGTGCAATTCTTTATTGGCTACATTGAGAACTACAACTGTACCAGGCTAACGCGTTTCGGCCATAACAGCCGTCTTCATAGTGCAGCTGTGCATGGTAGCCAATCAGCTTCCAGGATTTTCTGTCAAAGTGGCTAAGGTGCCTCCACACTCCAATTGAAGGACTCGCAGCAGAAGCAAGCCGGCTACTCGGTTTCATTCATAAAGTGCAATTCTTTATTGACTACATTTAGAACTACAACTGTACCAGGCTAACGCGTTTCGGCCATAACAGCCGTCTTCATAGTGCAGCTGTGCATGGTAGCCAATCAGCTTCCAGGACTTTCTGTCAAAGTTACTAAGGTTCCTGCACACTCCAATAGAAGAACTAGTAGTAGAAGCAAGCCGGTTACTCGGTTTCATGCATAAAGTGCAATTCTTTACTGGCTACATTTAGAACTACAACTGTACCAGACTAACGCGTTTCTGACATAACAGCCGTCTTCATAATGCAGCTGTGCATGGTAGCCAATCAGCTTCCAGGATTTTCCGTCAAAGTGGCTAAGGTTCCTGCACACTCCAATAGAAGAACCAGTAGTAGAAGCAAGCCAGCTACTTGGTTTCATTCCCACAAACATTATGAGGTTGATTTATTAAAACAGGAGAGTGCAAAATCTGCAAAAACTGGGGCTAACATGCACAGCTCCAGGATTTTCCAGGATTTTCTGTCAAAGTGGCTAAGCTGCCTCCACACTTCAATAGAAGAACTAGTAGTAGCAGCAAGCCGGCTACTCGGTTACATTCATAAAATGCAATTCTTTATTGGCTACATTGAGAACTACAACTGTACCAGGCTAACGCATTTTGGCCATAACAGCCGTCTTTATAGTGCAGCTGTGCATGGTAGCCAATCAGCTTCCAGGACTTTCTGTCAAAGTTACTAAGGTTCCTGCACACTCCAATAGAAGAACTAGTAGTAGAAGCAAGCCGGCTACTCGGTTTCATTCATAAAGTACAATTCTTTATTATCTACATTGAGAACTACAACTGTACCAGGCTAACGCATTTCGGCCATAACAGCCGTCTTCATAATGCAGCTGTGCATGGTAGCCAATCAGCTTCCAGGATTTTCTGTCAAAGTGGCTAAGGTGCCTCCACACTCCAATTGAAGGACTCGCAGCAGAAGCAAGCCGGCTACTCGGTTTCATTCATAAAGTGCAATTCTTTATTGACTACATTTAGAACTACAACTGTACCAGGCTAACGCGTTTCGGCCATAACAGCCGTCTTCATAGTGCAGCTGTGCATGGTAGCCAATCAGCTTCCAGGACTTTCTGTCAAAGTTACTAAGGTTCCTGCACACTCCAATAGAAGAACTAGTAGTAGAAGCAAGCCGGCTACTCGGTTTCATTCATAAAGTGCAATTCTTTATTGGCTACATTTAGAACTACAACTGTACCAGGCTAGCGCGTTTCGGCCATAACAGCTATCTTCATAGTGCAGCTGTGCATGGTAGCCAATCAGCTTCCAGGACTTTCTGTCAAAGTTACTAAGGTTCCTGCACACTCCAATAGAAGAACTAGTAGTAGAAGCTAGCTGGCTACTCGGTTTCATTCATAAAGTGCAATTCTTTATTGGCTACATTTAGAATTACAACTGCACCAGACTAACGCGTTTCGGCCATAACAGCCGTCTTCATAGTGCAGCTGTGCATGGTAGCCAATCAGCTTCCAGGATTTTCTGTCAAAGTGGCTAAGGTTCCTGCACACTCCAATAGAAGAACTAGTAATAGAAGCAAGCCAGCTACTTGGTTTAATTCCCACAAACATTATGAGGTTGATTTATTAAAACGGGAGAGTGCAAAATCTGCAAAAACTGGGGCTAACATGCACAGCTCCAATATTTTCCAGGATTTTCTGTCAAAGTGGCTAAGCTGCCTCCACACTTCAATAGAAGAACTAGTAGTAGAAGCAAGACGGCTACTTGGTTACATTCATAAAATGCAATTCTTTATTGGCTACATTGAGAACTACAACTGTACCAGGCTAACGCATTTTGGCCATAACAGCCGTCTTTATAGTGCAGCTGTGCATGGTAGCCAATCAGCTTCCAGGACTTTCTGTCAAAGTTACTAAGGTTCCTGCACACTCCAATAGAAGAACTAGTAGTAGAAGTAAGCCAGCTACTTGGTTTCATTCCCACAAACATTATGAGGTTGATTTACCAAAACTGGAGAGTGCAAAACTGGTGCAGCTTTGCATGGTAGCCAATCAGCTTCCAGGACTTTCTGTCAAAGTTACTAAAGTTCCTGCACACTCCAATAGAAGAATTAGTAGTAGAAGCAAGCCAGCTACCCTGGTTTCATTCATAAAGTGCAATTCTTTATTATCTACATTGAGAACTACAACTGTACCAGGCTAACGCATTTCGGCCATAACAGCCGTCTTCATAATGCAGCTGTGCATGGTAGCCAATCAGCTTTCAGGATTTTCTGTCAACGTTACTAAGGTTCCTGCACACTCCAATAGAAGAATTAGTAGAAGAAGCAAGCCAGCTACTTGGTTTCATTTCCACAAACATTATGAGGTTGATTTACTAAAACGGGGCAGTGTAAAATCTGGTGCAGCTGTGCATGGTAGCCAATCAGCTTCCAGGATTTTCTGTCAAAGTGGCCAAGGTGCCTCCACACTCCAATAGAAGAACTAGTGGTAGCAGCAAGCCGGCTACTTGGTTTCATTCATAAAGTGCAATTCTTTATTGGCTACATTTAGAACTACAACTGTACCAGGCTAACGTGTTTCGGCCATAACAGCCATCTTCATAATGCAGCTGTGCATGGTAGCCAATCAGCTTCCAGGATTTTCTGTCAAGGTTTAAAGTGATATTAAAGTTTTTTTTTAAGTTAAAAATAAGAAACATGTTATACTTACCTGTTCTGTGGTTTTGCACAAAGCAGCCCGGATCCTCCTTTTCTCAGGCCCCTCGCTGGCACTCCTAGCCCCTCCCTCCTGTTGAGTGACCCCACAGCAAGGAGCTTGCTATAAGGGCTCCGAGCCGCAGCTCTCTGTGTCCATTCAGACATGGAGCTTCGGCCCGGCCCGCCACCTTTCTCTCCTCATTGGCTGACTGACTTTGATTGGCAGCAGTGGGAGCCAATGTCTCAGCCAATGAGGAGGGGAGTCCCGGACAGCCAGGACATGCCTACAACTAGATCGCTGAATCTAGATGGGGCTCAGGTAAGTATTAGGGGGGCTGAGGGGGCAGCTGCACACAGAAGGTTTTTTATCATAATGCATATAATGATCGTTTAAAACAATTGCTAAAAAACCTTCTGCCTTTACAACCAGTAAGTGTCAAAAAATGCCAATAAACCCACATCATAAAAAACTATCAATAAATGGTAAATTACATGACGTTTATACTCACTCAGTCACTATAAGATTCCTTTTCTGTATTCTGCAAAAAAACCTGGTTGATCCTGCTGCTCTCTGTCTCCCCCTTCTGTCCATGTCCCCAATTTATCTATGGGATTTTGCAGAGCAGTGTTGGCCGCTCTGCACATGCTCAGTTTTCAGTGAGTTTCTATGCTGAGCATTTCCTCCCTATCACATCTGAGCAGCCCATGTGACTATAGTGTCCCACATGTGGGTGTATACACAGTAGTAAATGACAGCCCACTCCCTCCCTCCTCTTCCATACCCGCCAACCAGCTAACACAATGGGGGGGGGGGCTGGATATTGCATATAGATTAATGGAGGCTTCACCTCCCTCTTATTCTAAGACACAGGCTAAAGGGGTGTGACACAGCCTGTGACTAGCAGACATTTCCCTACACCATGTTATTGGCAAATTATATTATATTATATATATTATATTATATTATATATATATATATATATATATATATATATATATAGATATATATATATATATATATATATATATATATATATATATATCTATATATATTATATTATATTAAATATATCAAATAGGTAAAAGGAACTTTTTTAAATTAAAATAATTACAGTGCCGTCACCCATGTACAGAGATAGAAGGGATAATGTAAATTAAACAGCGTGTGTTTAGTATCCCTTTAATTGAACAAGCTGATATTGGAGGCTGTTTGGCTACCATGCAGAGCTGCACCAGATTTTGCACTCTCCAGTTTTAGTAAATCAACCCCTCTACGTTTTCTGAAAGCAGAGGCCCTGGAGAATAAAACAGTGGCTATTGCAATTTTTTATGTCACATGATATTTTTGTTGCAGCTGTTCATTAACTTACAGGCTGGGAAAGGGGGACTGATAGAAGGAGAGAACGACAGAGGAATAGGGTTAAGGTTAGAGGAGGAATAAGCTAATCAGTGTGCTGCTTCTCCTTTCACTGTCCAATCACAAGCTGGGGGAGGAATGAGTCCTGTGTTGCTTAACCTCTTCCCGCCTGCCGACCGTCAAATGACGACTGGGCGACGCGGCTTTCATTCTGGGTGGACGTCATATGACGGACCTCCAGAACGACCAATCTCACGTGCCCACGGCGGCCGCGGCTCTTTAACCATGTGATCGTCTGTGTCCAATACCAGCCGATCACATGTAAACACGGAGATGCCGGTAATCGGCGCTCCTCGCCTCACACTAACAGAGTTTGAGGAGAGGAGAGCCGATCAGTGGCATCTCCTCACAGAGGACATCTAGGGATGTAACAGGACACTGATCATCAGTGCCCTGATTACAGTTAAGTGCCAGCAATGCCACTGCCAGCAATCAGTGCCCACAATTGGCACCAATCTGTGCCCACAAGTGCCAGAAATCAGTGCCCACAAGTGCCAGCAATCAGTGGCCATCAGTGATGCCAGTCAATGCTGGCTATCAGTGCTGCCCATCAATGCCCATCACTGGTGCCCATCAATGCTCATCACTGCTGCTCATCAATGCCACCCATCAATGCCCATCAGTGCCCATCAGTGCCGCCTATCTGTGCCCAGTGCCACCTATTAGTGCCGCCTATCAGTGCTCATCAGTGCCACATATCAGTGCCTCCTCATCAATGCCCATAAGTGCCACCTCATCAGTGCCCATCAGTGCTGCCTCATCAGCGCCCATCAGTTAAGGAGAAAAATTACTTATTTACAAAATTTATTTACAGAAACTAAGAAAAACTTTTTTTTTTTCAAAATATTTGGTCTTTTTTTTTTTTTAGGAAAAAATAAAAAACCCAGGAGTGATTAAATACCACCAAAAGAAGCTCTATTTGTGTAAATAAAATGATAAAAATGTCACATGGTTACAGTGTAGCATGACTGCGCAATTGTCATTCAAAGTGTGACAGCGCTGAAAAATGGCTTGGGCAGGAAGGGGGTGTAAGTGCCCCGTATTGAGGTGATTAAAGTCATATCAAAGTCAGAATAAAAAAAACAAAAAAAAATAAACAAATATGTTATACTTACCTGCTCTGTGTAGTGGTTTTGCACAGAGCAGCCCCGATCCTCCTCTTCTCAGGTCCCCCACTGGCACTCCTGGTCCCTCCCTCCTGCCCCCACAGCAAGCAGCTTGCTATGGGGGCACATGAGCAGGCTTGCTCCCGAGCCACTACTCTATGTGTCAATTAACACAGGTCCCGCCCTTGCTCTTTCCTCATTGGTTCACTGGTTGTAATTGACAGCAGTGAAGCCAATTAGTGGTTACATACAATTAGGGGTTGTAATAAGCCCTGGACACAGAGAGTGTTCATCCAGAGACTGGTCAGGGTTAATAGCTCAGTTGCATATAGCCAAAGCACAGACTGCTGCTAGCCCATTCGCCTGTCTGAATGAGCCCTAATTTCTGCCTGGAGGTCATCTTTAAATAGCAAGTTCCTAATGGATTGGGAAATACCAATAGAAAGAAAAGCCATATGAGATCCCGACAAGATCATTATCCATTGTTATGGAATGCAGTGCAGGGCTTAATTAGAGAATGCTACCTCTTAGAGACAAGAGAAGCTTGCCTTTACCCTGTGTATTATAAAAGAAAATTTGATAAATTTAGGCTCCATTCACACCATGGTGCTCCGTTTTGCTCTGCCCGCGATTTGGAAATGCCGCAAATCGCGGGACGCCCCATTTCTTTGAATGCCACCAAATCGCGACGCAATTCTGTCGCGATTGTCGTCTGATGAATCACGCTAAAATCGCGCAAACAGAATTATGGGACACCCATAAGAAGTTCCTGTACTTTTCTGTTTGCGCGATTTTACCTTTGTTGGGTGACAATCGCGGTTGAATCCCGGCAAACTAATGGGGATCGCAAGGGCATCCTGCGATTTGTGGCGTTTTCACGGAACGACATGGTGTGAATGGAGCCTTAGGGTAAAATATCCGACATTGTTCCCCTTAAATGATGAGACGGTATGGATGACACATTTTTGCCCACAAGTGTGCAAATCCTCCTTCATCCCAAGTGATGGAGTTTGAAGTGGTTTGACTTGCAGCGGCAGCCGGATCATAAGGGGCGCAGGGGCACCGCCCCCCTAATTTCCATGCAGGGTGTCGGACTCATAGGTTTCTATTAGTTTTTTTTTTTTTTTTGGAAGCACATGATTAGAGCCTGAGGCTTTACTTGGCTTCTGGCTTTAAAAAGGTTGTCACCCACAAATATTTGCTATTGTCTTTGGCTTCTCCTCCTGGCCAATCAGGACAGGAGGTGGATCTTAAGACCGGATTAGCCAGGAGGAGAAGCCGGGGAAGCTGCCACCGTGGATGGTTTGAGTGCGGACCTGGCGGGGGGGTTGTTTGACGACCCCCCTCAAAGCACCAGCCGCCACTGTTGATTTGACTTTGAGTTTGCACAAAGCCTTGACCTCATCCCTTCTTAGCATCTTTGGGATGAATTGGAATGAGCCAGGTCTTCTCATCCAACATCTCCATAATGGCATGGTTTGACCAAATGATGAAGGTGTTTCAGGTTTTAGGTGTTTCTAGTAAAAAGTACTACAGCATACAAATACATTTTAGACAATTGTGCTCTTCCAACAGTTTGGTAAGGACCCTTTTCTGTTCCAGCATAACTGTTCAAAGCCAGATCCATAAAGACATAGTCTGACCAGTCTGGTGTGGAGGACATTGAGTAATCAGCACAAAGCCCTGACCCAGTGGCGGCCTCTCATACAGGGCGCCCTAATCTTCATGCGCCCGGCCCCTAATCTCCATGCAGGGCGCTGAACGCATTGATTTCTATGTTTTTTTTTTTTCTTTAGAAGTACTTGATTAGAGCCTGAGGCTATAATTGGCTTCAAAATGGGTGGGCTCGGGCACAGAGCACTGCGCCCCGAGCCTATCCACTTGTGTGACATCAGCGAATTAATTATTGCTATTTTCTTCCTGCTTCTCCCCCCGGCCAATCGGGTCTTAAGACCCGCTTCCTGATTTGCCGGGAGGAGGAGCAACCGGACTGGCCGGTAGGACAAGCAGTGGGAAAGCCGCCGAGGAGGAGAAGCAGCTGGGAAGCAGCCAAAGCCGCCGAGAAGGAAGAACAGCTGGGAAGCCGCCAAAGCCGATGAGAAGCAGGAGCAGCTGGGAAGCCACCAAAGCCGCTGAGAAGGAGGAGCAACAGGGAAGCCACCAAAGCCGCCGAGAAGGAGGAGCAGCAGGGAAGCCAGCAAAGCCACCAAGAAGGAGGAGCAGCAGGGAAGCTTCTCCTCCCTGTTGGCTTCCCTGCTGCTCCTCATAATCAAGTCCCAGCTCTGACTTCAGTGTTGAGCAGCATTCCCCAACCTGCTTCCCAGCTGCTTCTCCTCCTCTGCGGCTTTGGCGGCTTCCCAGCTGCTTCTCCTCCTTGGCGGCTTTGGCGGCTTCCCAGCTGTTCCCCCTTCTCGGCGGCTTTGGTGGCTTCCCAGCTGCTCCTCCTTCTCGGCTGCTTTGGTGGCTTCCCAGCTGCTTCTCCTCCTCTGCAGCTTTGGCGGCTTCCCAGCTGCTCCTTCTCGGTGGAGCCGAGAAGGAGGAGCAGCTGGGAAACCAACAAAGCCACTGGAGGAGCAACAGGGAAACCGCTAAAGCCACCGAGAAGGAGCAGCTGGGAAGCCGCCAAAGCTGCCGAGAAGGAGGAGCAGCTGGGAAGCCGCCAAAGCCGCAGAGGAGGAGAAGCAGCTGGGAAGCAGGTTGGGAAACGCTGCTCAACACTAAAGCCAGAGCTGGGACCTGATCATGTGACCAGACCCAAGTGACTTCAGAATAGGTAAGTATAGGCTTATTTTCTTTTCACAGGGTAGGTAGAACAGCTGAGAATAGAGGTGGGAGCAGGTTTAGGCTTAGTTAGGTTTTGATTGGATTTACACTTTTAAATGAGATTTTAGTAATAACATATATAACATATATATAACACATATATAACATATATAACATAACATACATAACATATATTTAGTAATAAAATTACAAATACTTAAATCCAAACAATCAAAGTTTAAAGCAAACTTGATATCTTAAAATAAAAAATTGTTAGGGGGTGGTACAGTCTTTGGCAGAAGAGACATGAAAAGTCTCTTGATAGGTGGCTTGGAGGCAAAATGTTTGCTTCTACCTGCCTGTTTTAACCCTAAAAACCCTGCACCACTATACCACAACCATGTGCATTGTACATGGTTGCAGCGCGGCCCCTTTCACTTGAATGGGTCGCTTTTCGGTGGTAGTTTATTTCACTACTTGGTTATCCCTCAATTCAACTACTGCAACTCACTTCTACCTCTACATAGGCTATCCCTCATTCTTTTATGAATGCTACTGCTGGACCCATCTACCTTACCAATGGCTCAGCATCTCCCACTCCTCTCCACCAAATCCTCCATTGGCTTCTGATCTCCCGACAAATAAAATGTAAAATACTAACTTACAAAGCCAACCAAAAAGCTGTCCCATCTATGTCGCCAGACTCATCTCTAGATTATTATTAAAAATATTGCCTTTGGTATTGCTTGCCCCTCCCTTTTAGATTGTAAGCTCTCTAGAGCAGAGTCCTCCTAACCTTCTTGTCTTGAATTGTATTGTAACTGTACTGTCTGTCTCCCTTATTATTGTTACAGCGCTGCACAAACTGTTGGCACTGTACACATCTTGAATAATAATAAAAATAATAATAATATCACTGCAGTTTTTGTTTTTCTGAGTCTACCCGTAACAGAGGTTTATTACCTTTATGATCCTGCAATCAGATCCATTGATTTTCCATTTCCTATACCAGGCCAAGCTGGCCAGCAAAATTGAAGCGACCCAAAAGACTTGTATTGTGTGCTGCTCATTTGAGTCAGACTTGAGTCACCTGTTTGAGGACTTGCGACTTGCTTGACAAAATTAAATAAATGACTCGACTTGACTTTGACTTGTCACTAATGACTTGCGACTTGACTTTGACTTGGGCTATTTGACTTGCAATGACTTGGCACCACCAGTGCTGTGTCTTGGCCTAGGCAAAAGCCGCACCCCCCCCCCCCCACCACCACCACAAAAGAAAGCTCCCCCCAAGTCCCGGCTTCGGGGTAGATCAGTATTTTGACTTAATTTGTGACTTGACCAAAATAAATGACTTGACTTGACTTGCTTGACTTCTAGCAGGGACTTGACTTGACTTGCTTGCTTTTCGCCACAGTAACTTGGGACTTGCTTGTGACTTGAAGGTTAAGACTTGAGCCTTGCTTGTGACTTGCACATGTGTGACTTACTCCCATCACTGCTGCTGAGTGATTATTATTATTATTATACAGGATTTATATAGCGCCGTCAGTTTACGCAGCGCTTTACAACATTAGGGCAGACAGTACAATTACAATACAATTTAATACAGAAGGAATCAGAGAGCCCTGCTCGTTAGAGCTTACAATCTAGGAGGGAGGGTCAAGTTATACAAAAGGGTAATAGCTGTGGGGGATGAGCTAATGGAAAAAATAGTGCAGTTGTTAGATGGAGGCAGGATAGGCTTCTCTGAAGAGGAAAGTTTTCAGGGATCGCCTAAAAGTAGATACATTTGGAGACAGTCTGACAGATTGGGGTAGGGAATTCCAGAGGATGGGCGAGGCTCGGGAGAAGTCCTGGAGGCGGATATGGGAGGAGGTGATGAGGGAGCTAGAGAGCAGGAGGTCTTGAGAGGAACGGAGATGGCGATTAGGTTGGTATTTTGAGACTAGGTTAGTGATGTAGCTGGGGGCAGAGTTGTGGATGGCTTTGTAACTTATTGTTAGTATTTTGAATTTAATTCGTTGGGCGAGTGGCAGCCAATGGAGGGATTGGCAGAGAGGGGTAGCAGACTCTGAGGGGTTTGTAAGGTGGATGAGTCTGGCAGCAGCATTCATGATGGACTGAAGGGGGATAGTCTAATTAAAGGTAAGCCAATGAGGAGGAAGTTGCAGTAGTCGAGGCGAGAGATAACCAGGGAGTGAATCAGGAGCTTTGTGGTTTCACTGGTTAGAAAGGGACGTAGTTTAGAGATGTTGCGGAGGTTGAGGCGGCAAGTTTTGGAAAGTGATTGGATGTGGGGCCGAAAGGAGAGTTCAGAATCCAGGATAACACCTAGCACCCTGACATGTGGGGACGGGTGGATGGTTGTGCCATTGCTCTTGACAGACAAGTCAGGGGAAGAGGCACGTGGGGGAGGAAATATTATAAGCTCGGTTTTGGACAAGTTGAGTTTGAGGAAGTGGTGTGACATCCATACAGAAATGTCGGTTAGTAAGTTAGTGATGCGTGAGGAGACTGATGGAGTGAGTTGAGGGGTGGAGAGATAGATTTGTGTGTTGTCGGCGTAGAAATGATATTGAAAGCTGTGAGAGGCTATCAGATGACCCAGGGAAGAGGTGTAGATTGAAAATAAAAGAGGTCCAAGAACAGAACCTTGGGGGACCCCGACGGAGAAGGGAAGAGGAGTGGAGGAAGTAGAACTGTAAGTGACACTGAAGGTGCGTTGGGATAGGTAGGATGAGAACCACTGAAGAGCACAGTCACGGAGACCGAGGGAGTAAAGTTTTTTGAGGAGGAGGGGGTGGTCAACCGTGTCAAAGGCAGCTGAAAGGTCCATAAGTAGGAGTACAGAATAGTGTCCGTTGGTTTTTGCAGTTAGTAGGTCTGGGTGATGGTCTGAGTGATGGTAAAAAAATACCTAGATGAAGGTTTGACCTAGGTCAGTGCCAGGGTTAGTGTGAGTCAGGGTCAGGATCAAAGTTCAAGGTCAGGGTCAGTATTTTTTTTTTAAAGTATTTTTTTTTTTCCAGGTAGGATACAAAAAAAAAAAGCAAAATCGGCACTATTGTTTCTGGGCTGTACTACCGGTACAAACAACAACTAACATACACATATGTGGTGTTGCTTCGATCGCCAGGAGCAGGAGAATTTATTTGGGTTGTTCTTTGGTGGTAGATTATGGTAGTAACATAAAATATACAGCTAAATTGAAAACAATTATATTTTTTAATACTTTGTGACAGTTTTCCTTTGATAATAATAAAAAAAAAAAAAAAATCAGGAGATATCATTACCATTTACCACCAAATGAAAGCCCAATTTGTCCTGAAAAAAAATAAAAATGCAGTTTAATCCATCTGGATGCACAAAGTAGTTGTGATGATATGTACAGTTTTACTAACACAGGTCAAAGTTGCAAAATTGTGCTGAGGCATTTAGACTTGTTTTACCCTCGCGAAGGGGTTAAGCTGTAAATAAGCTCCAATTGAATATATTAAGCATTTTAATCCGTTTAGTAAGTGACATTGTCTAAAATGTTTCCTATTTAAGCCTGGATGTTGCTATTATACATAGCTAAGCTTTGGTGACTTTATCGCTCCCTTTGAAACAATTCCGACTTTTATCAATCATGTCTGCGGCACAGAGACACAAGCTGCATTATTGAAATTTGTAGATATTTAGATCGCGCGTTCTCCCACTTGTGTCGTTCTGCCATCTGTACGGCTCTCATTGGCATTCATATTTACGTGGCCTTTGACAATAGAAAAGCTGCTTTGTAATAAAGGAAAAGCAACGTTGTTTCCAGCAGCATATAATGACATGTAATAAGAATTATTTGCAGTTTTTTTTTTTTTGTCTAGAACAGTAAAGCTTTACGTCGTATTCCATCACATGTCTCAAAAAAAAAAAAGGAGGAATATGGATAATTGCTACATTCACTAACACTGGTTTAGCTTTGAAATACAAAAAAAATGTTATTTCTGACAATCCAATATAAGATTACTTAAAAAATCTCCTTTTAATGTTGTGAGGGCTGCTTGTCTGCTGGCCGTCTCTTTCCGCAACTTCCTGGATTCCCTGCATTCCCTTTGCAGCTTCTCCTCCATTTCTAAGGACTACATGTCCCATGGTACCTTGCTGTCTGCAATAAGTGATCCCTGTACTGACTCCGCCTCCTGAAACTCCTCCTCTTAGCACCCCTGTAGTTCAGAAGGCGGACTCTGTGAAATGTGTGACACTGCAGTGCCTACTCACAGGACATAGTGACTACGTGTTCCAGAATTCAAGGAAGGAAATGTGTGGGATCTTCACAAAGGAAGTTTACAAATTTCAAGATCATTCAGATTATTTCAAGACTGTAATACGTATATACTGCTGGGAAAATAATGATTTGATCCCCTGCAGATTTTGTATGTTTGCCCACTTACAAAGAAATGAAGAGTCTATCATTTTTATCATAGGTGTATTTTAAATGGTAGAGGCAGAATATCAACCAAAAATCCAGAAAAAACACATGATACAAATGTTAAAAAATTGCTTTGCAGTTCAGTGAGTAAAATAAGTATTTGATTCCCTACCAACTAACAATAATTCCGGCTTCCACAGACTGGCTACAGTAGGTGCTCATGTGGTACACAAATTAGTCCTGTCAATGTAGGAAGGTGCTCCTCACGACAACTCGTTATGTGTATAAAAGACATCTGTCCACAGAATCTCTTTCTTCCATTCAATCCTCACCACCATGGGCAAGACCAAAGAGCTGTCAAAGGACATCAGGGACACGATTGTACACCTGCACAAGGCTGGAATGGGCTACAAGACCATCATCAAGAAGCTTGGTGAGAAGGAGACAACTGTTGGAGCGATTATTCCCAAATGGAAGAAATACAAAATAACCATCAATCGCCCTCGGTCTGGAGCTCCATGCAAGATTTCGCCTCAAGGGGTGAGGATGATCATGAGAAAAGCGAGGGATCAGTCCAGAACTACACGGGAGGAGCTTGTGCATGATCGCAGGGCAGTTGAGACCACAGTCACCAAACAAACCATTGGTAACACAATACGCCGCCATGGATTGAAATCCTGCAGTGCCAGCAAAGTCCCCTCCTCAAGAAGGCACATGTACAGGCCCATCTGAAGTTTGCCAATGAACATCTAAATGATTCAGAGAAGAATTGGGAGAAAGTCCTGTGGTCATATGAGACCAAAATTGAGTCCTTTGGCATTAACTCGACTCGCTGTGTTTGGAGGAAGACAAATGCTGACTATGGCCCCAAGAACACCATCCCTACAGTCAAGCATTAAGGGGGAAACATAGAACTGTTTCACTGCTAAAGGTACAGACCGACTTTGCCGCATTGAGGGGCCATGGGAGGGGGCCATGTATTGTAAAATCTTGGATGAGAACCTTCTTCCCTCAGCCAGAACACTGAAGATGGGTCATGGCTAGGTCTTCCAGCGTGACAATGTCCCAAAAAAATATCGCCAAGGAAACAAAAGAGTGGCTCAAGAAGAAGCACATTGAGGTCAAGGAGTGGCCTAGCCAGTCTCCAGACCTTAATCCTATAGAAAATTTATGGAGGGAGCTGAAACTTCAAGTTGCCAAGCGAGAGCCAAAAAAACTTTAAGGATTTGGAGATCTGTAAAGAAGATTGGACCAAAATCCCTCCTGAGATGTTTGCAAACCTGGTCACCAACTACAAGAAACGTCTGACCTCTGTGCTTGCCAACAAGGGTTTCTCCACCAAGTACTATGTTTTGCTTGAAACGACATCATGACATCATGACATCATGAGTGACATCATGATGGATGGATGTAAACAATTTATTTATTTTTTGAAATCATCAGATTTTTGTTTTTTTGACCTGATGTTTTCAAGGGTAGAGGAGAGGTCTGGGGACTTATAGACATCAAAACTCTCCCTAAAGAGGACCTGTCATGCCTTCTTTCTATCACAAGGGATGTTTACATTTCCTGTGATAGGCATAAAAGTGATGAACAAAATAAAGGGACATTGTAAAAAAAAAAAAAAAGTAATAATAAAAAAATGTTTTAAATCTCCCCCATCCCTCAGTGCTCGCACGCAGAAGCGAATGCATATGTAGGTCATGTGCGCATATGTAAATGGTGTTCGCACCACACATGTGAGGTATCACCGCCAATGTTATAGCGGGAGCAATAATTCTAGCACTAGACCTCCTCTGTAACTCTAAACTGGTAGTCTCTAAAAATTTGTAAAGCATCACCTATGGAGATTTTGAGCCCTGTGAACACCTCCAGCGGCCGTGATTTGCTATCATCGGCGGGATCGGGACACTTGATCAAATTTTGCATTTGACCAGATATGTATTAACATGAGTTCTAACATTTAACAGCTTGCTGACCGTATACTGTATATATATATATATATATATATATATATATATATATATATATACGGCGGCAAGGTGGCTCTGCTGCGCAGGAACACATACCTAGTATCCTCAGCAGCTTTATACTAAGTAAGATATCCAGAGGATGTAGCAATAGAATTTTAATTATCTATCTATCTATCTATCTATCTATCTATCTATCTATCTATCTATCTATCTATCTATCTATCTATCTATCTATCTATCTATCTATCTATCTATCTATCTATCCATCCATCTACAGTATTTATCTATCTTCTGCTCACTATATTTCCCCTAAACATCTGTTAGAGATAAACAGCACATAATTATGCACTCCCGACAGAAAATTCTGCAGCGGTCTCCATTCAGTTAATAAAATAAGCCCCTGGAGGGAAGTAAACTTGCTCTTGCTGGAACGCATCGTGAAGCAGCCAGCAAAGTTCCAAACTCACAACACTCCACACTCACCTTCTGCTTGCTACAGCGAAGATCTATTTTTGTAAGAGGCAGCCTGTCCGCATGGAGCAAACACAAGCCAGCATGAAATATTTAGGCAGCAGAGAAAACTATGAATTAGAAATTAGCCGGGCTTATGGAACGAGCGGAGGAAAGAGCACCTCACTTGTCCATCTACATTCTTGAGATCGCTATGCTGGTTCTGCTATTTTTAAGCGCATTAGATGTTATGGAGGGACAAAGCATTGATGGTTTGGAATGACAAGGCATAGCCTGCACAGTACCCAATGGGGGAGTTTTTGGTTACTTGATATGAAGATGCTGCATAACAATCAAAAATGTCAGGCTTTTGATGTATATTAGACAACTTTGGTGTTTCAGTGGACTGTTATGCCCCGTACACACGGTCGGACATTGATCGGACATTCCGACAGCAAAATCCATGGATTTTTTCAGACGGATGTTAGCTCAAACTTGTCTAGCATACACACGGTCACACAAAGTTGTCGGAAAATCCGATCGTTCTGAACGCGGTGACGTAAAACACGTACGTCGGGACTATAAACGGGGCAGTAGCCAATAGCTTTCTCCTCTTTCAATTTATTCTGAGCATGCGTGGCAACTTAAGGGGTTGGATTTGTGTACACACGAACGGAATTTAACCGATCGGATTTTGTTGTCGGAAAATTTCATAGCCTGCTCTCAAACTTTGTGTGTGTCGGAAATTCCTATGGAAAATGTGTGATGGAGCCTACACACAGTTGGAATTTCCGACAACAAGGTCCTATCACACATTTTCCATGTGTACAGGGCATAAGGCTGGGTTCACATTATTGCCCCATGCGTGCATGATAGCACCAGTCATGATGGCACCAGTAGATCCTCCATGGATGGAGGGCTGGTTGGATGGCAAGGCCGGCTTGAACATGTGGTACCTCTGTATGTCTAGGCACCAGTGGATCCTCCAAGGATGGGGGGTTGGTTGGCTGGCAAGGCCCACTGAGGCATGTGGTACCTCTGTATGTCAAGGCACCAGTAGATCCTCAACGGATGGAGGGCTGGTTGGCTGGCAAGGCCCCCTAGGGCATGTGGTACCTTTGTATGTCAAGGAGCCAGTAGATCCTCCACAGATATAAGGTTGGTGGGCTGGCAATTTCCCCTGAGGCTCTGGGGAAGAAGGTATCCCTTCAAAACATGTCAGCCAGCAGTGGTCCTTAAGTCCTCTCCTTAACCATCTGGAGACTGTCATACCTTGATTTACTGCCACCAATTGACAAAACGAATTATCTTTACATGTTTGTGAGTAGTTTTTAATCTGTTTTTACAAATAAATTTACTAAAGGATAATGCACAAGGCTAGTGCGCCCTATTTTCTTTATTCCCTCCCTTGATTGCTAGAATACTCCTATCCTGGAGGGCAGCAAGGCCTGAGGAATTATCCTTTGAACATTAGATCACCCGGAGATTACGCTTATGCGCCAGAGTATTTGTTTGCTGATACCTCTGTATGTCAAGGCACCAGTAGATCTTCCACAGATGGAGGTTTGGTTGTCTTGCAAGCCCCGCTGGGCCATGTGATCCCTCTGTATGTCGAATCTCTAGGATTTGTAGTGCTTCACAGCTGGACAAGGGTTGTAGAGTACCCAAAGGACCCAACTTAAAGGCTCAATCCACACAAAGCATATCTTGTGGTTATAGAAAGAGGTTGTTGGGTCTAACGTTGGGGTCTTTAACATGTGAAGACCCCATTGGCAAGGTTTCATCACCACCAGATTTAGCCACTCACCGAGTCTCACTCCTCCTTCCAATGTGGAGACATAATTCTGTTATAATGCCTACAGTAGGATCTAGGAAATTAGAGGTCTCAAAAATGGAGTCCTTGAAAGATAATGGATAATTCTACACGCCGGCCATAACTGAAGTTTCAATGTGGGGGGAACAAATCCGTTAATGGAGGTTATTCTGTATTATTGATGAATGTTACTATAATGTATACCTGAAATATATTTTGTACACCGACTTTCACATTAAGGTTCTGTTCACGCCATGCAAGTGCGACGGAGAGTGTGATCATTCCTGCGTGTCGCAAGTAGAGCAGTCCATTAATTTCAGTGGGCTGCCCTATGCGTGAGAAAGGAGGAAAAGAACTCCCTGACCCTTTTTTTCAAAATGCACGTTAGCAGATGTGCGGGGGTGCCAATAAGAATTAATGGCGCCGTCACGCATCTGCTAAATAGGCTAATGCCGTGTACACACGGCCGGACTTTTCGACCGAACTGGTCCGATGGAACGAATCCGTCGGACATTCTGATCGTGTGTGGGCTTTATCGGACCTTCATCGGACCTTTCGTGTCGAAAATTCCGACGGACCTAGAAATAGAACATGTTTCAAATCTTTCCGACGGACTCGAGTCCGATCGAAAAATCCATTCATCTGTATGCTAGTCCGACGGACAAAATAGGATGCAAGGGCAGCTATTGGCTACTAGCTATGAACTTCCTTTTCTAGTTCCGTCGTATGTCATCACGTTCAAAACGACCGGACTTTCGAACAGACTTTAGTCCGTTCGTGTGTGGGCAAGTCCGGTCATTCGAAACCGTCGTCACTCCGTCGAAAGGCCATCGGACCTTTGATGCCGAAAAGTCCGGTCGTGTGTACACGGAATTATACTTGTTTGCTGTTCTATAGTTTCATTAAGCTACTTCAAATAGTTATATGCAGACTAGTGTCTAACTTTATATATTGACACAGAAAAATATGACTGCTGAGTAGGGATGAGCTTCGAGTTCGAGTCAAACTCATGCTCGACTCGAACATCGGCTGTTCGTCAGTTCGCCGAACAGTGAACAATTTGGGGTGTTTGCGGCAAATTCGAAAGCCACGGAACACCCTTTAAAAGTCTATGAAAGAAATCAAAAGTGCTAATTTTAAAGGCTTATATGCATGGTATTGTCATAAAAAGTGTTTGGGGACCTGGGTCCTGCCTGGGTACTGGGTACTTTTGTACCTCCTTACCATTTCACACGGGGGGGCGGGATCTGGGGGTCCCCTTGTTAAAGGGGGCCTCCAGATTCTGATAAGCCCCACAATCACCGGGCAAGGGTTGTGGGGATGAGGCCCTTGTCCCCATCAACATGGTGACAAGGTGCTTTGGGGGGACCCCAAAGCACCCTCCCAATGTTGAGGGCATGTGGCCTGGTACGGTTCAGGAGGGGGGGCCGCTCTCTCGTCGTCCCCTCTTTTCCTGTGGCCTGCCAGGGTGCATGTTCGGATAAGGGTCTGGTATGGATTTTTAGGGGGACCCCACGCCATTTTTTTTTAAATTTTGGCGCAGGGTTCCCCTTAAAATCCATACCAGACCTGAAGGGTCTGGTATGGATTTTGAGGGGACCCCCACGCCATTTTTTTTTTAAATTTTGGTGCAGGGTTCCCCTTAATATCCATACCAGACCTGAAGTTATGGAATTTAGGTGGACCCCCACGCCATTTTTTTTGGTTAAATTTTGGTTCGGGGTTCCCCTGTGGGGAAATCCCATGCCATTTTTATCAATGAACTGTTATGTGTATTGTCGGAACGACAATTCATTAATAGCTGCGAGTAGTTTTAAATGACTTTTTTTCCTTTGAAATGTCATTTTGCTGTCAGACTGTTCTAAACACGGGAAACATGCGCCCCTTTACAAGCATACTATAGACGCCCCCCAGGTACGAAATTTAAAGGAATATTACACTTTTATTGTTTCACTTTAAGCATTATTAAAATCACTGCTCCCGAAAAAACTACCGTTTTTAAAACTTTTTTTGCATTGATCCATGTCCCCTGGGGCAGGACCCAGGTTCCCAAACACTTTTTAGGACAGTACCATGCAAATTAGCCTTTACAATTAGCACTTTTGATTTCGAGCGTTCAAGTCCCATAGACTTCAATAGGGTTCTAACGTGCGAATTTTCGATCTGTTCGCAGGTTCTGGTGCGAACCGAACCGAGGGGTGTTCGGCTCATCCCTACTGCTGAGACAAAGTCAGTTAAAAGAAAAGCCTTATTGCTTTAGAGGCCTCGTTCACACTGGTGTGTTGCAGCAACCGCAAAGGCACAGCAATGCATGATCTTCGGTGTGGTACGTTGCCATTTTTTTTTGAATAGCACCCCAATGCATTGACACAACGCACTGCCGCGCATGTGTGTTTAAAGCGGCAGAGCGCACGGATGTGAATGGTCTATGTTTTGCGGTGCATTGCGTTAAGAAAAGTGTGGTATGCGGCATCATAGGTTTTATGTGGCCCATTCAAAATGAAAAGGCTTTATAATGCAACGCAGGTAAAAAAAAAAAACGTGCATTCAGCACAACGCACCAGTGCGAACAGACCATTAATGAGTAATTATTGGACTGGGATGACTCATAGACTTGCACTGAGATGAGCAGAATAGAAAAATCACTGTGCTGCACTACTTAGCAGGAAGCACAGCATGCATAGGTAATGAGGAAACCTTCCTACCCGAGATACTTAGATTGTTAAAAAGTATACCAGGTGACAAGGGTTTAAATTAATATATTGTTTGTATTAAATGTATATATATATATATATATATATATATATATATATATATATATATATATATATATATATATATATATATATAAAATATATATATACTTTATATACTTTATATATACATTTTTTTTTTTTTTACATTTTTAAAAATAAATAAATAAAAAATATGTCTATGGATGTTAAAAAGGATATAAACTCCCTTAGACCAGGGGTCTCCAAACTGCAGCCCTTTGCTTGCCTATATCCGGCCCTTGGGGCACTATTCCATCCACTGACACCAACAATGGGGAATCATTCTTGTCGCTGACACCAACAATGGGGAATCATTCTTGTTGCTGACACCAACAATGGAGCATTATTCCTTCAACTGACACCAAAGATATGGTATTGTTTACATCCGACTGGACACTTGAACATTTTCTACTCCTAATGGGTCCAAGTCCAGCCCCTCTAAAGTCTGAAGGACAGTAAACTGGCCCTTTGTTTAGAAAGTTTGGAGACCCCCTGCCTTAGACTAATGTGTGCCAGGAACGCGCGCAAAATCACACCATTTCCCGACATAAGAAACGCGCTGGCATTTAGCAAACGCGCAGTGCTGCTATTATTTGCTAATGCCACCCCCAGGCATCTGCAACCATGCGCAGTTTCGCGTGCACCACAGTGCATGGTGCTCATTTTCGGGAAAATAGTCAGGGACTACTTTTCTGCATTTCTTGCCTGTAGGGCGTCCCGCTGAAATAAATGGGCTGTCCTACACGCAAAGCGGGGAATTGCGCCCATGCTTGGTCACACCCAGTGCTGCTTTTAGAAACCACGAGGCCCCGTACAGCCAACCTGACAGTGCCCCCCCCAAAATAACACAGTTTATTATGCTTCAGTTATGAATGAACAGAGCGAGTGATTGGTCACTCATTGTGTTCATTCAGGAAAGGAAGGGGCTGGCAAATGTGACATATTTACTGGAGCCTTCCCCTACTCTCCATCCTGAAGCTGCCGGTGGGAAGGAGAGGAGGGAAGCCGGTAGCACTGCAGGGGTAGAGGGGGGCCTGGGCAGCAGGGGGAAGTGTATGGTGCACAGGGAGGGTGATCGGTGTGGGCGGGGGGGGGGGATTACTGGAACCCATCCCCTCTATGGCTCTCTCTGCAGCAGCTGAAATCCGGCAGGAGGAAGAGGAGCAGAAGCCAGCTTTCAGTTGCTGCAGAGAGAGCCATATAGGGGATGGGTAACAGTGTTTGCCCCCCGCCGTGATGATCACCCTCCCTGCCCACATCCGATTCACCCAGCTGCCTGGACCCCCCTGCTGGCCTGGGCCCCGTACAGGTTGACCGGTGGTACCCTCTTATCTACGGCCCTGGTCGCACCTGTAGCTGTGAAGCAAGCCTTACACTCAATGTTAACTTAGCAAGCCATCACTGTCCTCAATGACCAACAGGCAAGTTATTTTTTTACAATTACATCCACACAAATAGGACCCACCTGTTCAGGTCCTTGGAAGCAAATCCTGCAGAGAGGTGTCCTCATGCCACTGTCCAAGCTTCCCAAAGAGTACCTGTCCTCATTTTTTCCTTTGCAAAACTCGTCTGAGGAAGTACTACTGACCACCGACGTGGGCTGGTGCTGAAGTCCCGGGGCCGTTGCAGGATAGCACCAATCCTCCTCAGGAGTCGCCCCACCTCCCGGAACCCTCCAAGCTCGCCCCAAGGCGGTCAACGTGTTATTGTTGGCTGCCAAACCCAGATCTGTGCTGTTCATGGGCAAACTGGGCGTCTGCGGTGGGCGCCGGAGCAGGAGGACCTTCAAGTCATTGAAAAGCATGCGGCATCGGCACTTGAGGAGACCCTGATGGCGCAACATCTGTCTTGGACTCAGTAATCCACAGCACCATAAAAGCAAGACGGTTCTCAAGAACATGTGAGGGCCTTTCACTCCAAAAAAAGATAAGGGGGAAAAAAAGTGTCGTGGGGGGAGGGGGCCCCCGGTCAGCACCTAAGAATGTGCAGTGTAATATCCCTCAAACTTGTGCTCTGTAGGCCTTGACCCCCCCCCCGACCTGGCCTAACTTTTCGAATACTGATCTATGAAAAACGGGGTTAATCTGCCCGACAAAGGGGGATTAAGTGTATAAAACGGAACATTAGCTGCAAAATAAAAAGGCTGTCTGCCTCGTTCCTCCCCTCTAACTCTTATTCAAACCCAATAAAAAGTACACCTGGAGATTAAAAACGTCTTATCAAAAGGAAATTACCGGCTGACACCTTATATGGTTTTAGGTAATAATCATAAAAAATTTTTTGTAATGGTCCCGGCGGTCCCTCCTTAGAAAAACAGGGGGCAATCTTTGCATGTCGTGGATAAATACCTCAATGCATATACAAAACCAAGGGGGTCAGGGGTGTGCCATCAAAAAAAAAAAAAAAAAGATCGCAACCTCTGTGGGAAATTAGGATGAGATTTCGCCTCACGTCTCCTCCATTCAACAACGTCAACCAGGAGCCAAAATTCCGGGAAAAAAAATGTTAAAAAAACATGAAATAATAAAGACGGTTCTTCTTCTTTTCGGGAGCAGTCAAGCTGGCTGCATACCTTGCGCCTTCTTCACCCCACCTCGATGCCAAGGAGCCCGTTCCCCGCCGAATGCTCATGAGCCTTTCCTGTGCTGCTGTTTGTGCTCCTTCGCCTTGGCATGGCATGCAACCATCGCCTTACCGGTCTCTGAACGCGGGCAGCCCCCTTGGGTCGAGCCAGCCAGACGCTCCAGCGTCTCCCCCCCCTAAGTCCCAGCAAGGCTCCTATCAGCACGCTGGTCCAGCTGGCGATGATGAGGACGGTGTGGATACTGCTGTTGGTTGAGCTCGCTGCTGCTGTTGCTACCTCCCTGGGATGCAAGAGGAAGAATTTCCTTCCTTGCAATGTAGACGGGGCTCTTTCTCTTCTTTTCTTTTCTCTCTTTAGAGAAGGTCTGAAGGGAGCATCCCTTGGATCCCCTGGCCACTGGCCTTCTTCTTGGGTGTAGGTATTGCAGCAAGGGCTGGTGGAGAAAGGGGGTATGGACTGGGCAAGGTGCTGGCAGTTTAGGCTGCTGCTGCAGTTTCAGCACTCTGTGCTGTGGACAGCTCCCTCCCAGTCTGACAACGTCACGCTGCTGGGGGGACTGACGCAGGCGGTTGGGGAGGGAGGAGGTGGTGGTAGATGAAGGGGGGGGGGGGGGGATGCTGGATTACTTTCCAGACAAGGGAAAGTCTTATTGACAAGAAGATCCTCTTACTATCAGCCTTCCAAGCAGCTCAATGCCAGTGTAGATAATGAACAGGGAGGCAAGCTGGGCTTTTGTCTCTTTTGCAAAAAAAAAAACTAAAAAAATTGTAATAAAATAATAATTAAAAAAAAAAAAAAAATGTTCATGCAACGAAAAATAATATAAAATAAATAAGTGCTAAAATAATAAAACCAAATAAATAATAATGTTTATGCAACAAAAAATAATAAAAAAAATTGTGATAAAATAATAAAAACAAATAAATAAATTGTTTATGCAAAAAAAAAAAATTGTGATAAAATAATAAAAACAAATAAACAAAACGTTTATGCAACAAATAATAATAAAAAAAGTGATAAAAATAATAAAAACAAATAAAGAAAACGTTTATGCAAAAAAAAAAAAAAAAAATTGGGATAAAATAATAAAAACAAATAAATAAAATGTTTAGGCAAAAAAAAAAAAAAATTGTGATAAAATTATAAAAACAAATAAACAAAACGTTTATGCAACAAATACTAATAAAAAAAGTGATAAAAATAATAAAAACAAATAAAGAAAACGTTTATGCAAAAAAAAAAAAAAAATAGGGATAAAATAATAATAACAAATAAATAAAATGTTTATGCAACAAATAATAATAAAAAAAGTGATAAAAATAATAAAAACAAATAAATAAAACGTTTATGCAAAAAAAAAAAATTGTGATAAAATAATAAAAACAAATAAATAAAATGTTTATGCAATAAAAAATAATAAAAAAAATTGTGATAAAATAATAAAAACAAATAAATAAAACGTTTATGAAAAAAAAAAATTGTGATAAAATAATAAAAACAAATAAACAAAACGTTTATGCAACAAATAATAATAAAAAAAGGGATAAAAATAATAAAAACAAATAAAGAAAACGTTTATGCAACAAATAATAATAAAAAAAGTGATAAAAATAATAAAAACAAATATATAAAATGATTATGCAAAAAAAAAAAAAAATAATTGTGATAAAATAATAAAAACAAATAAATAAAATGTTTATGCAACAAAAAATAATTAAAAAAAATCGTGATAAAATAATAAAAACAAATAAATAAAACGTTTATAAAAAAAATAATTTGTGATAAAATAATAAAAACAAATAAACAAAACGTTTATGCAACAAATAATAATAAAAAAAAAGTGATAAAAATAATAAAAACAAATAAATAAAACGTTTATGCAAAAAAAAAAAAAAAATAGTGATAAAATAATAAAAACAAATAAATAAAATGTTTATGCAACAAAAAATAATAAAAAAATTGTGATAAAATAATAAAAACAAATAAATAAAACGTTTATGCGAAAAATAGAGAGTAAAAAAAAAGCAGAACACATACAGTAAATGCCTATTTAGGCAAAGAGCATATAGAAGAGCATAAATTAAAACCAAAATGGTTGCTACGAGTTATGGCAGCCTGTGCATCCACGCAGCAGGTCCTTGCGTTGCCGCCTTAGTAAACTAACAGAATGGTTGGGTGGGGGGGTGGGGGATGTTTTCATGGCTGGACAGATGGCTGTCTAGAAATGACATTGCGGAAGAGCGCAAGCTGTCTGACTGAATTGCCGCTGTTCGTGGTGGCGGTGTACAGGGATGGCTCGGGAGCTGCGATTCTCCCAGAAATAAGGTTTCTAAAAACTGGAGCTGTAACTATATTCGCTAACAGTTACATAGACAAAGCCTTTTCTGGCACTTTTATTTAAAAGTTTAAATCAATATTTTTTGCTAGAAAATTACTTATAACCCCCAAACATTATATATATATATATATATATATATATATATATATATATATATATATATACAGTGGGGACGGAAAGTATTCAGACCCCCTTAAATTTTTCACTCTTTGTTATATTGCAGCCATTTGCTAAAATCATTTAAGTTCATTTCTTTCCTCATTAATGTACACACAGCACCCCATATTGACAGAAAAACACAGAATTGTTGACATTTTTGCAGATTTATTAAAAAAGAAAAACTGAAATATCACATGGTCCTAAGTATTCAGACCCTTTGCTGTGACACTCATATATATAACTCAGGTACTGTCCATTTCTTCTGATCATCCTTGAGATGGTTCTACACCTTCATTTGAGTCCAGCTGTGTTTGATTATACTGATTGGACTTGATTAGGAAAGCCACACACCTGTCTATATAAGACCTTACAGCTCACAGTGCATGTCAGAGCAAATGAGAATCATGAGGTCAAAGGAACTGTCTGAAGAGCTCAGAGACAGAATTGTGGCAAGGCACAGATCTGGCCAAGGTTACAAAAACATTTCTGCTGCACTTAAGGTTCCTAAGAGCACAGTGGTCTCCAGATGTTTGGGACGACCAGAACCCTTCCTAGAGCTGACCGTCCGGCCAAACTGAGCTATCGGGGGAGAAGAGCCTTGGTGAGAGAGGTAAAGAAGAACCCAAAGATCACTGTGGCTGAGCTCCAGAGATGCAGTCGGGAGATGGGAGAAAGTTGTAGAAAGTCAACCATCACTGCATCCCTCCACCAGTCGGGGCTTTATGGCAGAGTGGCCCAACGGAAGCCTCTCCTCAGTGCAAGACACATGAAAGCACGCATGGAGTTTGCTAAAAAACACCTGAAGGACTCCAAGATGGTGAGAAATGAGAATCTCTGGTCTGATGAGACCAAGATAGAACTTTTTGGCCTTAATTCTAAGCGGTATGTGTGGAGAAAACCAGGCACTGCTCATCACCTGTCCAATACAGTCCCAACAGTGAAGCATGGTGGTGGCAGCATCATGCTGTGGGGGTGTTTCTCAGCTGCAGGGACAGGACGACTGGTTGCAATCGAGGGAAGATGAATGCGGCCAAGTACAGGGATATCCTGGATGAAAACCATCTCCAGAGTGCTCAGGACCTCAGACTGGGCCGAAGGTTTACCTTCCAACAAGACAATGACCCTAAGCACACAGCTAAAATAACGAAGGAGTGGCTTCACAACAACTCCGTGACTGTTCTTGAATGGCCCAGCCAGAGCCCTGACTTAAACCCAATTGAGCATCTCTGGAGAGACCTAAAAATGGCCGTCCACCAACGTTTACCATCCAACCTGACAGAACTGGAGAGGATCTGCAAGGAGGAATGGCAGAGGATCCCCAAATCCAGGTGTGAAAAACTTGTTGCATCTTTCCCAAAAAGACTCATTTTTTTGTGCAATGTGAAATATGATGTTACGCCAAGTAAATAGATACCTAACATTTTACGCTTTAAAATTGCACTCGTGCCAAAATCTCCATAGGTGACACTTTAAAAATGTTTACAGGTTACCTATTTACAGTTGCAGAGTTGGCCCTGCGCTCTAACGTTCACTGCGATACCTCACATGTGTGGCGCAAACACCGTTTATACATGCGTGCGCGACTTATATATATGCGTTCGCTTCTACACGTGAGCGTGGAGGAATGGGGGCGCTTTGCATTTTTTTTTTCTTATTTTATTTTTTTATTTTAAACTGTCCCTTTTTTTTTTTTTAATCACTTTTATTCCTATTATCAGGAATGTAAACATTCCCGGTAAAAGAAATAAGGATGACAGGTCCGCTTTATGGAGAGATCTGGGGTCAAATAGACCCATATCTCTTCTTTACCTTTAAAAACAAAAGATTATATATATATATATACACACATATATATATATATATATATATATATATATATATATACATATATATATATATATATATATATATATATATATATATATATATATATATATACATATATATATATATATATATACATATATATATATATATATATACATATATATATATATATATATATACATATATATATATATATATATATATATATATATATATATATATATATATATATATATAATTATAATAATAATAATTTTGATCTTTTGCTTTAAAAAATTACGTTGCTCCGGTCCTTCAAGGCCATGGAGGCGATTAGAGAAAATCTGGTCTCTGGTAGCCTCTGTGACCAGCCGGCCGCACCATTGGATTGTTTCTCGGGCATGCCGGTGAAACCGGTAAGCCTGAGAAACACTGGTGAGCGATGGGAGGGGAGGAAGAGGGAACGTCCTCTCCTGCTGCTTCTGAAAGCGATCCAGCAGCTGATGAGCCGCTTGGACCGCATTCATGAGATAACCACTTGCAAACTGCAAAAATCTCAGCGATTCTGTACGCAATTCCAAATGGACTAATGTGAACAAGGCTGGAGCCTCCATAATTGAAAAAACTGAATTTCAATGAGTGACAGGGGATGGGCCAGGGACAGTCAGGCTGGGGGGGGGGGGAGCTAGATGATTCTGGATGTCCTCCAGCCAGGTAATGAGGCAGGCTCTATCTGACTTGCTGCAGCTTCTAATGCACATGGTGAGAAGCTCACAGTGTGCGGTGAAATCAGAGTAATCCATTCAGTACAGGAGAGGAGGTGGTACAACTGTGCAAGACTGGAAGGAAGGTCAGAGGTAACTGGCAGTAACGGGACAGGTTCATCTAGTGCCCAGGGCAAGTATGCAGAACTGCACCCCTCCCCCCACTGTTAACACATGCGCCGTAGAATGGATTTACCGCCCTGTGTCCATTCTCTGCCCCAGTTGCTCCACTTGCTCCACTGTGCCCAAAGCAGCTGCCCCTCCTGCCCACCCCGTGTCCCAGCCCTGGTCACTGAATAATAGGTCTACAATGAACAGTATGACAGGTACTTGCCAATCGCAGTACACATGTACTGTATATACGTTGCGGTCTGCAATTGGTTTACCAGGATTATGGCTAAAACTATCAACCATAACCCCGGTACCATTTTTTTCTGCAGGCGGTCGGCTTTCTCAGGAAACCGGTCTGAGTGGCTTATGAGCCACTGGAACGGTTTCTGAAGCGGCGGGAGGGGAGGTCCCCCCACCTCCCCTCCCGCCACTCACCAGTCTATCCCGGGCTTACTGTTTCCTATGGTTCGCCCAGTGTGGCCGGCTGCTTCCATAGGCGATCAAAGAGTTAACACTCTTTGATCGCCTCTATGGCCTTGGAGGACCGGAGTGACATCATGACATCACTTCCAGTCCAGGCTGGAAGAAATATTTTTTTTTTTTTTTAACCAAAAGATCAACTATTTTTTTTTTTTTTTTAACTTTTGTTTTTATAGGTAAAAGAGAGATTTGGGATCAATTTGACCCCAGATCTCTCCATTAAGAGGACCTGTCATCCTTATTTCTATTACAAGGGATGTTTACATTCCTTGTAGTAGGAATAAACAGTGCCTTTAAAAAGTATTCATACCCCTTGAAATTTTCTACATTTTGTCATGTTACAACCAAAAATGTAAATGTATTTTATTGGGATTTTATGTGATAGACCAACACAAAGTGGCACATAATTGTATATTTTTAAAATTTTTTTACAAATAAATATCTGAAAAGTATGGGGTGCATTTGTATTCAGCCCCCTTTACTCTGATACCCCTAACTAAAATCTAGTGGAACCAATTGCCTTCAGAAGTCAACTAATTAGTAAATAGAGTCCATCTGTGTGTAATTTAAGCTCAGTATAAATACAGCTGTTCTGTGAAGCCCTCAGAGATTTGTTAGAGAACCTTAGTGAACAAAGATTATAATGAAGGCCAAGGAACACACCAGACAGGTCAGGGATAAAGTTGTGGAGAAGTATAAAGCAGGGTTAGGTTATAAAAAAAAATCCCAAGCTTTGAACATCTCACAGAGCTCTGTTCAATCCATCATCTGAAAATGGAAAGAGTATGGCACAACTGCAAACCTACCAAGACATGGCCGTCCACCTAAACTGACCGGCTGGGCAAGGAGAGCATTCATCAGAAAGAGCCAAGAGGTCCATGGTAACTCTGGAGGAGCTGCAGAGATCCACAGCTCAGGTGGGAGAATCTGTCCACAGGGCAACTATTAGTCGTGTTCTCCACAAATCTGGTCTTTATGGAAGAGTGACAAGAAGAAAGACATTGTTGAAAGAAAGTCATAAGAAGTCCCATTTACAGTTTGTGAGAAGCCATGTGGAAGACACAGCAAACATGTGGAAGAAGGTGCTCTGGTCAGATGAGACCAAAATATGAACTTTTGGCCTTAAAGCAATACACTATGCGTGGCGGAAAATTATCACTGCACATCACCCTGAACACACCACTGTGAAACACGGTGGTGGCAGCATCATGTTGTGGGGATGCTTTTCTTCAGCAGGGACAGGGAAGCTGGTCAGAGTTGATGGGAAGATAAATGGAGCCAAATACAGGGCAATCTTTGAAGAAAACCTGTTATGCCACGTACACACAAGTGGACTTTACGGCAGACTTGGTCCGGCGGACCGGAGTCTGTCGGATAATTCGATCGTGTGTGGGCTCCAGCAGACTTTTTTTTTTCCAAAAGTTCGACAGACCTATAAATGAAACATGTTTCAAATCTTTCCAATGGACTCGAGTCCAGTCAAAAAGTCCACTCGTCTGTATACTAGTCCGACAGACAAAAGCCGACGCTAGGGCAGCTATTGGCTACTGGCTCGTGTGTAGGCAAGTCCGTTCATTCGGAAAGTCCGTCGAAAAGTCCGCCGCACCAAGTCTGCCGTAAAGTCCTCTCGTGTGTACGCGGCATCAGAGTCTGCAAAAGACTAGAGACTGGGGCGGAGGTTCACCTTCCAGCAGGACAACGACCCGAAACATCCAGCCAGAGCTACAATGGAATGGTTTAGATCAAAGCATATTCATGTATTAGAATGGCCCAGTCACAGTCCAGACCTAAATCCAATTGAGAATCTGTGGCAAGACTGAAAAATTGCTGTTCACAGACGCTCTCCATCCAATCTGACAGAGCTTGAGATATTTTACAAAGTAGAATGGGCAAAAATGTCCCTCTCTAGATGTGCAAAGCCGGTAGAGACACCCCCAAAAAGACTTGCAGCTGTAATTGCAGAGAAAGAAGGTTCTACAAAGTATTGACTCCGGGGGGGGGCTGAACACAAATGCATATTTATTTGTAAAAATTTTGAAAACAATTTATCATTTTCCTTCCACTTCACAATTCTGTGCCACTTTGTGTTGGTCTATCACATAAAATCCCAATAAAATACATTTACGTTTTTGGTTGTAACATGACAAAATGTGGAACATTGCAAGGGGTACGAATACTTCTTCAAGCCACTGTAAGTGAAAAAAAAAATGAAAGGGCAGTGTAAAAATAAAAAGTAAAATAAATAATTAAAAAAAAAAAATGTAAAGGGCCCCCATCCCTCCGTGCTCGCGTGCAGAAGCGAACGCATACATAAGCGCATACATAAGTCGCGCATGCATATGCAGACAGTATTCGAACCACACATGTGAGGTATTGCTGCAAGTGTTAAAGAGCAATAATTCTAGCACTAGGCCTCCTCTGTAACTCTAAACAGGTAACCTGTAAAAGCATTTAAAGCGTCGCCTATGGAGATTTTTAAGTACCGTCGTCTGTCGCCATTCCACGAGTGGGTGCAGTTTTAAAGCGTGACATGTTAGGTACCTATTTGCTCAGCGTAACATCATCTTTCATATTTTACAAAAAAATACATTGTTTTTTTTTTTTTTTTTATTAAAAAAACAGATTTCCAAAAATTTTTACGTTTGGAAAACCGCTGAGCAAATACTGTGTGACAAAAAAATTGCAACAATTGGCATTTTATTCCCTAGGGTCTCTGCTAAAAAAAAAAGTATAATGTTTGGGGGTTATAAGTCATTTTCTAGCATAAAATACGGGTTTAGGCCAGGTTTACACGCCCGGTGTCTGGTGCGTTCCTGGTCACCGGTTCAGGTGCGAATAACGTCCGAATTTTTGCCTGAATTCACACCTGAATCAGACCCAAATGCAATAGGACCCTTTTTGAATGCGGTCACACTCGCCTGTCATGCGATTTGAATGCAGGGAAAACCGCATCCAATTCGCATATATGTGAACCCAGCCTGAAACCTGTAAACAAAAAGTGCCAGAAAAAGCCTGGTCTTCAAGTGGTTAACGCACGCTGTAGAATGGGCTTACTACCCTGTGTCCATTCTCTGCCCCCCCTTGCTCCACTGTGCCCAGGGCAGCTGCCCCTCCTGCCCACCCCTTGTCACCAGATAAAAGAGCTACAATGAACAGTATGACAGGTACTCTTTAACAAATGGCTTCTTTTGTTCTGCGTTTTCTGTTATTTGGCCATGCATTTACCGCTCTCCTCTCCCCACCTCCACATTCATCTACAGACCCCGTTCCTGGAATGCCGAGCCTGGCGGTGGAGGGGAGTTTTCTTTGTTTTATAACAGGCCGGTATGGGGGCTCTGCGGGGAACATGGAGTTGTGTAACGCAGTCTGCAGACCGCTTTCATTATTCATCCATCTTCCTTCATTAATGAAAGCCTGCTGAGCCGGAGTGTGAAAACCTTGTATCATTTTCTAGAATCTCTTCCATTTTTTTTTCCTGCCAAGCGCATACAAAATAATAATAATAACAAATAATAATAATACTCAGCGATTAGAGAAGCGCGTTTATTTCCTTTTCAATGTGGTGAAAACATATTTTTGTTCTCAGTGTCTGGGTAACGTTTGCAGTGAGTACAAAGTAAACGCACATTCTCTGAATTAAAACGTATTTTAAAACACTGAATTAAATTGAATTCAAATTTATTTTCAACAGAGGTCCGACTCCGAACAGACCCTTCCTTTCTATATGACAATCCTTTAATTCAGAGTCCTCAGTTCCCCCCCACAAATCACAGTTCCCCCACTTCACATCAGTTACCCCTTAACAATAATGTTCTTAGGCCCCCTGCACCCCCCCCCCCACCCTTTATAATAGTGTACTGAACCCCCTTCACATCACACACCCCCTTTATTCACAGCAGTCCTCAAACCCCCCCTACCCATTTAAATCACCACCCCTGCTGCACGGTACTGTCCTCTGCCCCTTCACATTCCTCCCCCACAGTACTGTCCTCTGCCGATTTCACATTACCCCCCCCCCAGCAGAGCTGTGCCTCCTTCTCACCCCCTCACCCCTGTACTGTCCTTTGACCCTTTACATCTCCCCCCACAGTACTGCCCCCCCTTTACATCTCCCACCACAAAATTGCCCCCCTTTACATCTCCCCCACAGCACTGCCCCCCCTTTACATCTCCCCCACAGAACTGCCCCCCTTTACAGCTCCACAGACAGCACTGTCCCCCTTTACATCTCCCCCCAGCAGAACTGTGCCTCCTTCTCACCCCCTCACCCCTGTACTGTTCTTTGACCCTTTACATCTCCCCCCCACAGCACTGCCCCCCCTTTACATCTCCCACCACAGAACTGGCCCCCTTTACATCTCCCCCCCACAGCACTGCCCCCCCCTTTACATCTCCCACCACAGAACTGGCCCCCTTTACATCTCCCCCACAGCACTGCCCCCTCTTTACACCTACCCCCACAGAACTGCCCCCCTTTACATCTCCCCAGACAGCACTGCCCCCCCTTTTCATCTACCCCCACAGAACTGCCCCCTTTACATCTCCCCAGACAGTACTGCCCCCCCCTTTACATCTCCCCCACAGAACTGCCCCCCCTTTACATCTCCTCCTACTGCACTGCCCCCTCTCACATCACCACAACCCCCCTACAATAGCATGTTCTGCCTTCCTCACATTAACAACCCCCCCCACCGCATTGTCCCCCTTTACATCACCCCTAACCCCTCCTCCCCCGCCCCCTACAGCAATGCTCTCTACTTTTACAACACACCTCCCCCTCACAGCACTGCCCCCCTTCACATTTTACTGCCCCACTTCACATTTTACCCCCCCCAGCACTACCCTCCTTAGCACTGCATCACCCCCAACTCCAAGCACTGCCCCTCAGCACACACCCCCGGCACTGCCCCTATTCACATCCCCTCCCCCCGACACACAGCACTGCCCTCTTCCTCCCACACACAGACCGAGCCGCTACTTCATCCGGACCCACAGTCATGCTATTTAGCATGCCAGTTTCCGTCACTGCCCCCCCTTCACATTTTTCCCCCACACACAGTCAAAGTAGTGTCCTCTGCCCCCCCCCCCCCCACCTTTCACTCTCCCACCTTAGACAGAGCGAAGGACGGGAGGCAGAACATTTCTGGACCGAGTGTGGGAAGCACAGCATTGAACAGAGTTCGGGAGCGGGAGCTGCCGCGGTTTTTGTATTAATAAACAGGTGATTGGCTGCTAGGACCATTCTGAAGCCAATCACCTGTTGCTCCTCTTTATGGAGAGATCTGGGATCAAAAAGACCCCAAATCTCTTGTTTACCTCTAAAGGTAAAAGATCTAAAAAAAAATATTTTTTTTTGATCTTTTGCTCTAAGAAGAAAAAGAATTGTTTGCTTCCAGCCTGGACTGGAAGTGACGTCATGATGCCGCTCTAGTCTTCCAAGGCCATAGAGGCAACCAAGGTGGATCTACTCTTTAATTGGCTTTAATTGCCTGTGTTCGTCAAAAAGCTAAGCCTAGGAAACATAGGTGCACAGCGGGGGGACGCCCCTTCCTGCCGCTTCTGAAAGCCATCCAGCGGCTGACGAGCTGCTCGGAACGCTTTTAAGAGAAGGCCAGCTGCCAGCTGAAAAACACAATACTGATAGGTTCTGCCATAATCCTGGTAAACCACTTGCAAACCGCAACATTTTCTATGGGACACTATACTACAAATTACTCCCACAAATGCGGGCCATTGATTGCAACCAAGATTTGTTAACTTGCACACAAAAAAAAAGTATTTTTCCTATCAGATTCATTCAACATCATGTTGCAAAAATGAATACACCCCAATGAAAGTCTTAGGAGCAAAGCTAAATTTTAGACAGCAAAATCCTAATTACCAAGAGTTGTAACATGACAAAATGTGGTAGCATCACTCCGTGCCCCGGGTCGTTGTGCATTTTTCCAACATGACAATGATCCAAAGCACACATCTAAGGCCGCTGTTGCATTTCTGAAGAAGAACAGGGTGAAAGTGATTCAGTGGCCAAGTATGTCTCCTGAGCTGAACCCAATCGGGGAACACCTATGGGGAATTCTGAAGAGGCGAGCATCACTCTCCATCCAACATCCAGGCTCTAAAAGAGGTCATACCTGAAGAATGGAAAAAGATCGATGTTGCAATATGTCGCCAACTTGTTCATTCCATGCCTAGAAGACTTGGTGATGTCCTTACAAATCATGGAGGTCGTACAAAATACTAGATGGAGTCGTTTATGTTGTGGGGTGTATTCATTTTTGCATCAACTAATTTAAGTAAAACTGAAGAATTTGTAACCTAAGTTATATTATTAAACTTACTTTCATGTAATGAGCTAAACAAATGTTCTATAAAACTCAGTTTTGTCAAAATTTTACTTTTTAAAAGGGGTGTACTCATTTATGCTGAGCATTGTACAGTCAGGTCCATAAATATTGGGACATCGACACAATTCCAATCTTTTTGGCTCTATACACCACCACAATGGATTTGAAATGAAACAAACAAGATGTGCTTTAACTGCAGACTTTCAGCTTTAATTTGAGGGTATTTACATCCAAATCAGGTGAACTGTGTAGGAATTACAACAGTTTGTATATGTGCCTCCCACTTTTTAAGGGACCAAAACTAATGGGACAGATTAACAATCATCCATTAAACTTTCACTTTTTAATACTTGGTTGCAAATCCTTTGCAGTCAGTTACAGCCTGAAGTCTGGAACACATAGACATCACCAGACGCTGGGTTTCATCCCTGGTGATGCTCTGCCAGGCCTCTACTGCAACTGTCTTCAGTTCCTGCTTGTTCTTGGGGCATTTTCCCTTCAGTTTTGTCTTCAGCAAGTGAAATGCATGCTCAATCGGATTCAGGTCAGGTGATTGACTTGGCCATTGCATAACATTCCACTTCTTTCCCTTAAAAAACTCTTTGGTTGCTTTCGCAGTATGCTTCGGGTCATTGTCCATCTGCACTGTGAAGCGCCATCCAATGAGTTCTGAAGCATTTTGCTGAATATGAGCAGATAATATTCTCCGAAACTCTTCAGAATTCATCCTGCTGCTTTTGTCAGCAGTCACATCATCAATAAATACAAGAGAACCAGTTCCATTGGCAGCCATACATGCTCACGCCATGACACTACCACCACCATGCTTCACTGATGAGGTGGTATGCTTTGGATCATGAGCAGTTCCTTTCCTTCTCCATACTCTTCTTTTCCCATCACTCTGGTACAAGTTGATCTTGGTCTCATCTGTCCATAGAATGTTGTTCCAGAACTGTGAAGGCTTTTTTAGATGTTGTTTGGCAAACTCTAATCTGGCCTTCCTGTTTTTGAGGCTCACCAATGGTTTACATCTTGTGGTGAACCCTCTGTATTCACTCTGGTGAAGTCTTCTCTTGATTGTTGACTTTGACACACATACACCTACCTCCTGGAGAGTGTTCTTCATCTGGCCAACTGTTGTGAAGGGTGTTTTCTTCACCAGGGAAAGTATTCTTCGGTCATCCACCACAGTTGTTTTCCGTGGTCTTCCGGGTCTTTTGGTGTTGCTGAACTCACCGGTGCGTTCTTTCTTTTTAAGGATGTTCCAAACAGTTGATTTGGCCACACCTAATGTTTTTGCTATCTCTCTGATGGGTTTGTTTTGTTTTTTCAGCCTAATGATGGCTTGCTTCACTGATAGTGGCAGCTCTTTGGATCTCATATTGAGAGTTGACAGCAACAGATTCCAAATGAAAATAGCACACTTGAAATGAACTCTGGACCTTTTATCTGCTCCTTGTAAATGGGATAATGAGGGAATAACACACACCTGGCCATGGAACAGCTGAGCAGCCATTTGTCCCATTACTTTTGGTCCCTTAAAACACAGCACATATACAAACTGTTGTAATTCCTACACCGTTCACCTGATTTGGATGTAAATACCCTCAAATTAAAGCTGAAAAGTCTGCAGTTAAAGCACATCTTGTTCGTTTCATTTCAATTACATTGTGGTGGTGTATAGAGCCAAAAAGATTAGAATTGTGTCGATGTCTCAATGTTTATGGACCTGACTGTATGTATTGCAGTCGGTTTAAAAAAGAAAAATGTATCATCATTAAAACATGGACTCCCCTGAAAATGCACTATAGTTTCCCTTATTGAGTAATTGGTGGTATCTGATGAGCAGAGTAGATGTGGTAAGTCACGTCTACTACCCACCGAACATAAAAGCCTTCCTGGTGTAGAAGATAAGACTCTCTATGAGCGGATATAATTTCCATCTTATATTTCTATGCTGTATTTGACATTTTACACATCACTGGTCATCTCTTACCACGGCATTGATCACCGGCTGCGATCAATATTATCTCCATCAGCCGTCCGCTCCTCTGCACTGCGGGGTCACCGGGGAGCCGTCCCAGAGGGTCTGTATAACAAAATGTTCTATCTGCGTCAATGGACAGGCCCTTCGTCTCTATATCACGGGTGACAGACTCACATGAAAGGCAGCGGACTGGATCTTTTTTTGATGTGATCAGCTTGTTATTGGTGAGTGTTCTAATGGGACACAATGTGTTTATCTGTGACTTGATAGATGCCCTAATGTACAAATCTGACATTATCATAAAATGTGGACTGAAAAAAGGTTAGGTAACATCAAGCCTCTGGAATTTAAAGGATAGCTCCACTTTTGCAGTCATATTTGAGAAACTTTAGGTTTTTTTTCTTCACACAGAATACTTAAAATAATTTTGTTAATTATTATTTTTATATTATTATTATTTTTTTTATTAACTGTTTAACCACTAGCCGACCCGCCTTATACTTCGGTAAGTTGGCTCGCTTGGGCAAATGGCCATAGCTGTACGTCGCTCCTTTAAGACGTCGCAGCAGGCGCCGCGTGTCCCCGGAAGCCGACGCGCGTGCCCGACGGGCGAGATGACCGCCGGGCTCCCGCGATCACTTGTGACAGAGCGAGAACCGGGATCTGTGTAAAACACACAAATCCCAGTTCTCTCAGGGTAGAGGAGACAAATTGTGTAATCATACTAAGTATGAACACCGATCTCTCTCCTCCCCTAGTCAGTCCCATCCTCCCTACAGTTAGAACACACCCAGGGAACACAGTAAACCCCTTGATCGCCCCCTAGAGTTAACCCCTTCCCTACCAGTGTCATTTACACAGTAATCAATGGCTATTTTTAGCTCTGATAAATGTCAATGGTCCCAAAATAGTGTCAAAAGTGTCCGATCTGTCCACCGCAATGTCACAGACCTGATAAAAATCGCAGATCGCTGCCATTACTAATAAACAATAAAAAAAAATGACATACAGTGGCTTGAAAAAGTATTCATAACCCTTGAAATTTTCCACATTTTTTCATGTTACAACCAAAAACATACATGTATTTTATTGGGATTTTTTTGTGATAGACCAACACAAAGTGGCACATCATTGTGAGGTGAAAGGAAAATGATAAATTGTTTTCAACATTTTTTACAAATATATATGTGAAAAGTGTGGGGTACATTTGTATGGCGCCCCCCTGAGTCAATACTTTGTAGAACAGCCTTTCTCTGCAATTACAGCTGCAAGTCTTTTTGGGGATGTCTCTACCAGCTTTGTACATCTAGAGAGGGACATTTTTTCTTTGGTAAAATAAATAATAATAAAAAAAAAAAGTAAAGCGTCCCCATCCCTCTGTGCTCGCGCACAGAAGCGAATGCATGCGTAGGTCGCACACGCAAACGTTGGAGCGAGAGCAATAATTCTAGCACTACACCTCTTCGGCAACTCTAAACAGGTAGCCGGTAAAGGAGTTTAAATTGTCACCTTTGGAGATTTTTAGGTACTGTAGTTTGATGCCATTCCACCAGCGTGCGCAATTTTAAAACTGTAGGTATCTATTTACTCAGCGTAACTTCATCTTTCATATTATACCAAAAGTCTGAGTAAATATTCTTATTTTTTTAATTCATATACCACCTCAATACCGGGCACTTACACCCCCCTCCTGCCCAGGCCATTTTTCAGCTTTCAGCGCTCTCACACTTTGAATGACAATTGCGCAGTCATGCTTCACTGTAACCATGTGAAATTGTTATCATTTTCTTCACACAAATAGAGCTTTCTTTTGGTGGTATTTAATCACTCCTGGGTTTTTTATTTTTTCCTAAAAAAAAAAGACCAAATATTTTGAAAAAAAAAAAAAGTTTATCTTAGTTTCTGTCAGTAAATTTTGTAAATAAGTAATTTTTCTCCTCCACTGATGGGCACTAATGAGGTGGCACTTATGGGCACTGATTAGGTGGCACTGATGAGGAGCCACGAATATGCCGCACTTATGGGCACTGATAGGTGGCACTGATATGTGGCACTAATGAGCACTGATAGGCGGCACTGGTGGGCACAGATAAGCGGCACTGGTGGGCACAGATAGGCGGCACGGATAGCCGGCACTGATTGGCGGCACTGATGGGCATTGATGGGTTGCATTGAAGGGCAGCAATGATTGGCATTGATGGGCAGCACTGATAGCCAGCACTGACTGGCCTCACTAATGGCCACTGATTGCTGGCTCTTGTGGGCAGTGATTGGTGGCAATTGTGGGCACTGGTTGGCACTGTTTGCTGGCAATGGTGGGCATACATTGCTGGCACTGGTGGGCCCTAATTGTAATCAGGGCACTGATGATCACATTCCTAGATGTCCCCTTTGAGGAGATGCCGCTGATCGGCTCTCCTCTCCTCACACTCTGCCAGTGTCAGGTGAGGAGCGCCGATTACCGGCATCTCTGTGTTTACATGTGACCAGCCGTGATTGGACACAGCCGATCACATGGTTAAAGAGCTGCAGCCGCAGCTCTTTACACAGATCGGGGTCGCGCCATGTCCTAGCAACACCGTGCCCCCTGGGGCGCACGAGAGTGGTCATATGACATCCACCCAGAACGAGAGCCGCACTGCTCAGCCGTCATTTGACGGTCGGCGGGCGGCAAGTGGTTAAGGTATTTTTTTTTTCCCAAAAAATGGTGTTTGCAAAACCGCTGCACAAATATCGCGTGACATTGCAAAAATTGCAAAGAATGCCATTTTATTCCCTAGGGTCTCTGCTAAAAAAAAAATAAATAAAAAAAAAGTACAATGTTTGGGGGTTCAAAGTAATTTTCTAGCAAAAGATACTGATTTAAACAAAAAGTGGCAGAAAAAGCCTGGTTGGCAAGTAAGTGGTTGGCCAGGGACAGTCAGGCTGGAGAGGAAAGGGCTAGATCAGGGGGTCTCCAAACTTTCTAAACAAAGGGCCAGTTTATTGTCCTTCGGACTTTCGGGGGACCGGAACACAGCCATTGGGAGTAAAAAAGGCCCCGATGTCAGTGGGCAAAAACACTGCCCCATCTTTGGTGTCAGTGGGAGGAGTTTTGCTCCATTATTGGTGTCATTGTGAGGAATTGTACCTCTTCATTGATGTTAGTGGGGGGGGGGGTGCAGATATACCCCATTGTTCTATTGTTGGTATCAGTGGATGAAATAGTGCCCCAAGGGCCAAATAAAAACAAGCAAAGGGCCGCATCTGGCCCCCCGGGCCATAATTTGGAGACCACTGGGCTAAATGATCCTGGGTATCCTCCACACAGGAAATGAGACGGGGCTCTATCTGACTTGCTGCAACTTCTAACGCACATTGTGAGAAGCTCACAGTGTGCAGTGAAATCAGAATAGGCAATATCAGTACGAGAGAGGAGCCGATACAACTGTGCAAGACTGAAGAGCTGGAGTTTTGCTTTGCTTGTTCATGTTTCCAGCACAGGGATCTCATGTCCTGGATGGGTTATATGGAGCAGCACATTAATTATGGCAGAGCCGTGCGCTATTCTACTAATTACCCCGGTGGTTTCTGTTTCTCTGGTTCATGTTGCAATACGCAGAGAGATACAATTAGTCCTGAAAGGCCGCTTATGTAAACTTTGACGTACAGGAAAACCTATTTAGTATCAGCCCTGTTATGGCCGTCATTAGTGAACATCAATAGAACATCATCTGTGTTACATTGGAGAAAAGTCATCAACCAAAATCCACCAACTGAGCGATTCACTCTGTCTGGAGAGGTACGGACGGTGGGTCTTCGTTATTTACCAGCTCTGGCCTTAAAACTGGAGATCTATTGGCCTCCTACACTTAAAGTGGACTTCACGTAGGGATAGCCATATTGGGCTTTCCCTCTACATGTCTATGGTACTAGTGCCTGGTTCAAAGTTCCCTAGTTTGGCTGTTGAGGATATGGTGATTGCCCCCGCCCCACACAATTTATAAGGATCTTTCGAGCTCTACATTGCTTAAGGCATGAGAAACCGTTGATTGGTGGAAGATCCCTCCAGGTTTGCCGGCCTATACTGTTTCGTATATCATGCACTACTGCGATCTCCTGAAGAAGCGCATAAGGGAGCGTAACGTGTAGAGTTTTCTTCACTACGTCTCTACCACCAACCAGCTGCTTCTTCTATTGATATCCCTTCATTTGAATCATTATTGATCGATCTGTTTCACTGTGGTAATAGTTGGTTGTGTTAGGTGGTGTGAGCGTTGTATAGATCGAGCGCCATGTTTTGTTTTTAACATGTTATGTCAATAATGTGAATTTTAAACAAAAAATAAAAGTTTATTTTGTACTTCAATGCTATGTATGTGGCTCTAAAATCCATGTTTCTTTCTCTTGAATAAATTTTGAGTATATACAGTGCCTTGAAAAAGTATTCATACCCCTTGAATTTTCCACATTTTGTCATGTTACAACCAAAAACGTAAATGTATTTTATTGGGATTTTATGTGATAGACCAACACAAAGGGGCACATAATTGTGAAGTGGAAGAAAAATAATAAATGGTTGTCTAAATTTTTTACAAATAAATATATGAAAAGTGTGACGTGCATTTGTATTCAGCCCCCTTTACTCCGATACCCCTAACTAAAATCTGGTGGAACCAATTGCATTCAGAAGCCAGTAAGTAGTAAATAGAGTCCACCTGTGTGGAATTTAATCTCAGTATATATACAGTTGTTCTGTGAAGCCCTCAGAGGCCCTCAGAGGAACCTTAGTGAATAAACAGCATCATGAAAGCCAAGGAACACACCAGACAGGTCAGGGATAAAGTTGTGGAGAAGTATAAAGCAGGTTTAGGTTATAAAAAAATATCCCAAGCTTTGAACATCTCACGGAGCTCTGTTCAATCCATCATCCAAAAATGGAAAGAGTATGGCACAACTGCAAACCTACCAAGACATGGCCGTCCACCTAAACTGGCAGGCCGGGCAAGGAGAACATTCATCAGAGAAAGTTCTCAAATTTTCCAACAACAAAATCCGTTGTCGTAAATTCCGATCGTCTGTACACAATCCTGACGCACAAAGTTCCCCGCATGCTTGGAATCAAGCAGCACTGGCTATTGAACTTCCCTTTTCTCGGCTCGTCGTATGTGTTGTACGTCACCGCGTTCTTGACGTTCGGAATTTCCGACCAACTTTGTGTGACCGTGTGTATGCAAGACAAGTTTGAGCCAACATGCGTCAGAAAAAAAACATGGATTTTGTTGTCGGAAAATCCTATCGTGTGTACGGGGCATAAGATGAAAACCTGTTAGAGTCTGCAAAAGACTTGAGACTGGGGCGGAGGTTCACCTTCCAGCAGGACAACGACCCGAAACATACAGCCAGAGCTACAATGGAATGGTTTAGATCAAAGCATATTAATGTGTTAGAATGGCCCAGTCACAGTCCAGACCTAAATCACATTGAGAATCTGTGGCAAGACTTGAAAATTGCTGATCACAGACGCTCTGCATCCAATCTGACAGAGCTTGAGATATTTTATAAAGAAGAAGAAGAATGGGCAAAAATGTCCCTCTCTAGATGTGCAAAGCTGGTAGAGACATCCCCAAAAAGACTTGCAGCTGTAATTGCAGAGAAAGGCGGTTCTACAAAGTATTGACTCCGGGGGGCGCTATACAAATGTCCCCCACACTTTTCACATATATATATGCGCGGAAGCATTGAACTTCATTTTCTCGGCTTGTCGTAGTGTTGTACGTTACCGCGTTCTTGACGGTCGTAAGTTCAGCAAACTTGAGCGGAATCCCGTCGGAAAAGCCGTGATATCTTTTTCTGATGAGAAGTCAGATAGTGTGTATGCGGCAAAAGAAAATGTTTTTTGGACACTTTGACTTTAAAAAAAAAAAAAAGTATAATCATTTCTTTAAGCCCGAGAACCAGAAGTGACGTTGGAGGTGTCTCCAGTCCTCCAAGGGCATAGAGCAGAGTGGGGGCCATCTTTCCCTCACTCGACTTCCTGCCTAGCCATCAGCTGGATTGGATCGCTTCTGGGTTTACCAACGGCTCCAGTAAACCTGGAAAAGACCAGAAAGCGGCGGGAGTGGGGTTCACCTCTCCCGGCACCTCCAAAAGCAATCCGCCGCCGAGATCACATTTAGCAGACGCCAAATTGCCCACAGAAAGAAATGATACCGGGGTTATGGTGGCTAGGTGCCAAAGTAATGACTTAAAAATACTGTGGGCAAGTGTTACTAAACACCTACAACAGTAAAATCAGTCTGTATATGCAGGAAAGCATGCTTGTTATATACTCACTGTGGAACCTAAAGGGTTAATCCGCCACATTGTGTAAAAAGGCTGTTTTGATCCCATAGTCTCTGATCCTCCCCTTCTTCCATAGTCCCCAATCCATCTCCTGATAAGACAGAGCCTTTAGTGTCACCCTGCTCTTTCTTTCTTCCTCTCTCTCCCTCCCTCCATCTCTCTTTCTTTCTCCCTACTTCCCTCTCTTTTTTTCTCTCTCTCTCCCTCTCTTTTTCTCTCTCTCTCCCTCTCTTACTTTTTCTTTCTTTCACTCTCCCTCCCCCTCTTTCTCTGTTTCTTTCTCCCTCCATCTTTTTTCTCTCTCTCTCCCTCTCTTTTTCTTTCTCTCTTCCTCCCCCCTTTTTCTCTCTCTCTTCCTCTTTCTTTCTTTCTTCCTCCCTCCCCCTTTCTCTCTCCCTCCCTCTCTTTTTCTTTATTTCTCTCTCCCCCCTCTTTCTGTGTTTCTCTCTCCCTCCCTCATTCCCCCTCCCTCTCCTCTTCTTTCTTTCTCTCACCCTCCCTTTTTCTCCCCCCCCCTCTTTTTCTTTCTTCCTCTGTCTCCCTCTTTCTTTCTCTCTCCCTCCCTCTCTCTCTCTCCCTCCACCCCTCTTTCTTTCTCTCTCCTTCCCTCCCTCTTTTTCTTTATTTCTCCCTCTCCTTCCCTCCTTTTTTCTTTCTTCCTCTCTCTAACCTTCTCTCTCCCTCCCTTTTTCTTTTTTTCTTTCTCTCTCCCTCTCTCTCTTTTTCTTTCTCCCCCCCCTCTCTTTTTCTTTCTCCCTCTTTCTTCCTCTCTCCCTCCCACTTTTTTACTCTCCCTCCATCCCTCTTTCTATCTGCCTCTCTATTTCCCTCCATCCCTCTTTCTTTCTGTCTCTCTCTCTCCCTCCATCCCTCTTTCTTTCTCTCTCCCTCTCTTTTTCTTTCTCCCTCTTTTTTCCTCTCCCTCCATCCCTCTTTCTTTCTTCCTCCCTCTCCCTCCCTCTTTCTCTCCCCCTCCCTCCTATTTTTTTCTCTCTTCACCCCTCCCTCTTTTTTTATTCCCCTATATATTACCACATCCTCCACTATGTAAGGCATCTCAGACTTTATGTAACCACACCCCCTTTAAGCTGCACCTAATATTAAGCGTAATTGAAACCACGCCCATCTTTTGCCCGCAGCGCGCTCCACATTTTTCTCTCTTACTAGGCCACACCTACAAATGAATGTCCCCGCCCCTAATTAAAATAATGCCTACATAAAAAAAAAGTGTCCCCAAAAATGTTTTGAGCCTGTTGGCAACTCTGAACAAGCATGCAGCCAGCAAAGTCACAGTAAAACAAGTACACCTCATCCACACACACTGGCTCCAATCAGCATGAGAACCAGACAACCAGCATTTTCAGCAACAACATTTACATACCTCCCAACTTTTTGAGATGGGAATGAGGGACACCTATCAGCAAAAGTATGCAGGAATAGGACACACCCCCCTGCCACGCCCCCTTAAAGGAGAATTGTACAAAAAAACAAGATTGGTTACACCCACAAGTGCTTTTTTACCACAACTATTCCTTTATATCGGCTTTTGTAATTTATAACTGCAGCGATTTAGAAATCAGATGAAAGGTTTAGCTCTGGGAAACACTTTTTAAAAGATAAAAAGTGCATTTTATATACAACTATATAGATCAGACCAAAATGAGGGACTAATGAGGAGGAATGAGGGACAGAGGGACATTGCTCCAAATCAGGGACAGTCCCTCGAAATCAGGGACAGTTGGGAGCTATGCATTTATTTGACATGTTTCAAGGTAAACACAGCAAGAGAAATAGAATACACTGAGACTGGACCTCTCCATACACAGCCGCCCCTCAGCTGAGGCTTCTACAGGGAGCAGGAAATCCCCTCCCACACGGACATACTCCATGCTGCTCTACACAACACAATACTGAGAAGTCAAGTCTCATACATTCTGCCAGTAGTCTGCCAGTAGTCAAGATGGCGGCGGCGGGGCTGCCCGGGTGGGCGGGGACATCAATGCCGTCCGTCGCCCGGTGATGACGCGATGTGTTAGCAGCGGTAGAGGGCTGCCCTGAGCTGTCATGGATCCCGGCGGGTAAATATGAAGCTGGCTGGTCAGGTACTAGTTATGAGGACTGGTTAGTGGTCAGGGGCGGGCCCTGGAATGTGTATGCAGTGTGGGGCTCACCTTGTGATGTGATTGGCTGGGACTGTCCTCCCAGAGCAGCAGAGTTGTGTCATTTCATGGAAATGTTGGGGACAGAGGGGCTCCTTAAAGGGGGACTCCACTCTTATACAGTCAGGGCAGCACTATAATATGCTGCACCAGCCATGGTCTGTGGGGGGCGCTGAAGCCTCCCAGCACAGGGGATATACAGTTGTGGCAACAATGTACTGCGGTTGCTATGGGAACGTTCAGGTACCAGGGAAGCTGCCTCCGTATGGGGGGGGCGGACGCCCCTAAAAGTCTCTTGTCTGCCCTACCTTCCTCAGAGAGCTTCACCCCCCCCTCCCCCTTCTAGGGCCACACAGGGCCCCCTAAATTCAGTGCACCCCAAAGAACCCCTCCCCCCCCACACCAAACCTCCCTGCTTTCCTCCAGTGACACCAACACAGCGACCTTCTGTCCTCCCACTGACACCAACACAGCGACCTTCTGTCCTCCCACCGACACAGCGACCTTCTGTCCTCCCACCGACACCGACACAGCGACCTTCTGTCCTCCCACTGACACCAACACAGCGACCTTCTGTCCTCCCACCGACACCGACACAGCGACCTTCTGTCCTCCCACCAACACAGCGACCTTCTGTCCTCCCACTGACACCAACACAGCGACCTTCTGTCCTCCCACTGACACAGACACAGCGACCTTCTGTCCTCCCACTGACACCAACACAGCGACCTTCTGTCCTCCCACCGACACAGCGACCTTCTGTCCTCCCACCGACACCAACACAGCGACCTTCTGTCCTCCCACCGACACCAACACAGCGACCTTCTGTCCTCCCACTGACACCAACACAGCGACCTTCTGTCCTCCCACTGACACAGCGACCTTCTGTCCTCCCACTGACACCGACACAGCGACCTTCTGTCCTCCCACTGACACCGACACAGCGACCTTCTGTCCTCCCACTGACACCAACACAGCGACCTTCTGTCCTCCACTGACACCAACACAGCGACCTTCTGTCCTCCACTGACACCAACACAGCGACCTTCTGTCCTCCACTGACACCAACACAGCGACCTTCTGTCCTCCCACCGACACCAACACAGCGACCTTCTGTCCTCCCACTGACACCAACACAGCGACCTTCTGTCCTCCCACTGACACAGCGACCTTCTGTCCTCCCACTGACACCGACACAGCGACCTTCTGTCCTCCCACTGACACCGACACAGCGACCTTCTGTCCTCCCACTGACACCAACACAGCGACCTTCTGTCCTCCACTGACACCAACACAGCGACCTTCTGTCCTCCACTGACACCAACACAGCGACCTTCTGTCCTCCCACTGACACCAACACAGCGACCTTCTGTCCTCCCACTGACACAGCGACCTTCTGTCCTCCCACTGACACCAACACAGCGACCTTCTGTCCTCCCACTGACACCGACACAGCGACCTTCTGTCCTCCCACTGACACCAACACAGCGACCTTCTGTCCTCCCACTGACACCGACACAGCGACCTTCTGTCCTCCCACTGACACCAACACAGCGACCTTCTGTCCTCCCACCGACACCAACACAGCGACCTTCTGTCCTCCCACTGACACCAACACAGCGACCTTCTGTCCTCCCACTGACACCAACACAGCGACCTTCTGTCCTCCCACTGACACCAACACAGCGACCTTCTGTCCTCCCACTGACACCAACACAGCGACCTTCTGTCCTCCCACCGACACAGCGACCTTCTGTCCTCCCACCGACACCAACACAGCGACCTTCTGTCCTCCCACCGACACCAACACAGCGACCTTCTGTCCTCCCACCGACACGGACACAGCGACCTTCTGTCCTCCCACTGACACCGACACAGCGACCTTCTGTCCTCCCACCGACACCAACACAGCGACCTTCTGTCCTCCCACTGACACCAACACAGCGACCTTCTGTCCTCCCACTGACACCAACACAGCGACCTTCTGTCCTCCCACTGACACCAACGCAGCGACCTTCTGTCCTCCCACTGACACCAACACAGCGACCTTCTGTCCTCCCACTGACACCAACACAGCGACCTTCTGTCCTCCCACTGACACCAACACAGCGACCTTCTGTCCTCCCACTGACACCAACACAGCGACCTTCTGTCCTCCCACCGACACCAACACAGCGACCTTCTGTCCTCCCACCGACACCAACACAGCGACCTTCTGTCCTCCCACCGACACCAACACAGCGACCTTCTGTCCTCCCACTGACACCAACACAGCGACCTTCTGTCCTCCCACTGACACCAACACAGCGACCTTCTGTCCTCCCACCGACACAGCGACCTTCTGTCCTCCCACCGACACCAACACAGCGACCTTCTGTCCTCCCACTGACACCAACACAGCGACCTTCTGTCCTCCCACCGACACCGACACAGCGACCTTCTGTCCTCCCACCGACACCAACACAGCGACCTTCTGTCCTCCCACTGACACAGCGACCTTCTGTCCTCCCACTGACACCAACACAGCGACCTTCTGTCCTCCCACTGACACCGACACAGCGACCTTCTGTCCTCCCACTGACACCAACACAGCGACCTTCTGTCCTCCCACTGACACCGACACAGCGACCTTCTGTCCTCCCACTGACACCAACACAGCAACCTTCTGTCCTCCCACTGACACCGCGACCTTCTGTCCTCCCACCGACACCAACACAGCGACCTTCTGTCCTCCCACTGACACCAACACAGCGACCTTCTGTCCTCCCACCGACACCAACACAGCGACCTTTTGTCCTCCCACCGACACCAACACAGCGACCTTCTGTCCTCCCACTGACACCAACATAGCGACCTTCTGTCCTCCCACTGACACCAACACAGCGACCTTCTGTCCTCCCACTGACACCAACACAGCGACCTTCTGTCCTCCCACTGACACCAACACAGCAACCTTCTGTCCTCCCACCAACACAGCGACCTTCTGTCCTCCCACTGACACCAACACAGCAACCTTCTGTCCTCCCACCAACACAGCGACCTTCTGTCCTCCCACCGACACCAACACAGCGACCTTCTGTCCTCCCACCGACACCAACACAGCGACCTTCTGTCCTCCCACTGACACCAACACAGCGACCTTCTGTCCTCCCACCGACACCAACACAGCGACCTTCTGTCCTCCCACTGACACCGACACAGCGACCTTCTGTCCTCCCACTGACACCAACACAGCGACCTTCTGTCCTCCCACCGACACCAACACAGCGACCTTCTGTCCTCCCACTGACACCAACACAGCGACCTTCTGTCCTCCCACCGACACAGCGACCTTCTGTCCTCCCACCGACACAGCGACCTTCTGTCCTCCCACCGACACAGCGACCTTCTGTCCTCCCACCGACACAGCGACCTTCTGTCCTCCCACCGACACAGCGACCTTCTGTCCTCCCACCAACACAGCGACCTTCTGTCCTCCCACTGACACCAACACAGCGACCTTCTGTCCTCCCACCGACACAGCGACCTTCTGTCCTCCCACTGACACCAACACAGCGACCTTCTGTCCTCCCACTGACACCAACACAGCGACCTTCTGTCCTCCCACTGACACCAACACAGCGACCTTCTGTCCTCCCACTGACACCAACACAGCGACCTTCTGTCCTCCCACCGACACCAACACAGCGACCTTCCGTCCTCCCACCGACACCAACACAGCGACCTTCTGTCCTCCCACTGACACCAACACAGCGACCTTCTGTCCTCCCACTGACACCGACACAGCGACCTTCCGTCCTCCCACTGACACCGACACAGCGACCTTCTGTCCTCCCACTGACACCGACACAGCGACCTTCTGTCCTCCCACTGACACCGACACAGCGACCTTCTGTCCTCCCACCGACACAGCGACCTTCTGTCCTCCCACTGACACCAACACAGCGACCTTCTGTCCTCCCACCGACACAGCGACCTTCTGTCCTCCCACCGACACCAACACAGCGACCTTCTGTCCTCCCACCGACACCAACACAGCGACCTTCTGTCCTCCCACCGACACCAACACAGCGACCTTCTGTCCTCCCACCGACACAGCGACCTTCCGTCCTCCCACTGACACCGACACAGTGACCTTCTGTCCTCCCACTGACACCAACACAGCGACCTTCTGTCCTCCCACTGACACCGACACAGCGACCTTCTGTCCTCCCACTGACACCAACACAGCGACCTTCTGTCCTCCCACTGACACCAACACAGCGACCTTCTGTCCTCCCACTGACACCAACACAGCGACCTTCTGTCCTCCCACTGACACCAACACAGCGACCTTCTGTCCTCCCACCGACACCAACACAGCGACCTTCCGTCCTCCCACCGACACCAACACAGCGACCTTCTGTCCTCCCACTGACACCAACACAGCGACCTTCTGTCCTCCCACTGACACCGACACAGCGACCTTCCGTCCTCCCACTGACACCGACACAGCGACCTTCTGTCCTCCCACTGACACCGACACAGCGACCTTCTGTCCTCCCACTGACACCGACACAGCGACCTTCTGTCCTCCCACCGACACAGCGACCTTCTGTCCTCCCACTGACACCAACACAGCGACCTTCTGTCCTCCCACCGACACAGCGACCTTCTGTCCTCCCACCGACACCAACACAGCGACCTTCTGTCCTCCCACCGACACCAACACAGCGACCTTCTGTCCTCCCACCGACACCAACACAGCGACCTTCTGTCCTCCCACCGACACAGCGACCTTCCGTCCTCCCACTGACACCGACACAGTGACCTTCTGTCCTCCCACTGACACCAACACAGCGACCTTCTGTCCTCCCACTGACACCGACACAGCGACCTTCTGTCCTCCCACTGACACCAACACAGCGACCTTCTGTCCTCCCACTGACACCAACACAGCGACCTTCTGTCCTCCCACTGACACCAACACAGCGACCTTCTGTCCTCCCACTGACACCAGTGCAGCAACATGTATACCCACTGGCACTTTTTTGCACTTGCTGCAACCATTAAAATGGAGGCAGACAAGTGGACTTTCCTCTTTGGGTGGAGCTCCACTTTAAAGTGATTCTAAAGGTTGTGTTTTTTTCCTCCCCCCTTTTCTCCCCCCCCCCTTCAAATCACTATTCTGCGCAGGTAGGGAACAACATCCAGTTACTCCCCTACTTACACATTAAAAAATACACTTTCGAATTTTAATGCAAAAAAACACAATACATAACCCAATTGTTTTACACATTTTCTTTATATTATTTTTTTTGATCACTTTTATTGCTGTCAGAAGGAATGTAAACATCCCTGTGACAGCAATAGGCATGTGACAGGTCCACTTTATGGAGAGATCTGGGGTCTTTAAGACCCCAAAATCCCTCCCCTGCCCTTTAAAAGCATTCAGTAAACCAAGATTGGTGTTTTCAAATGCTTCTGGTTTTTTAAAAATGGCGCCGGTGACATTCGGGTAAACCGGAAGTGACGTCAGGTCGCGGCTTCCTGGTTACCATAACAGAGAGCCAATCAAAGACAATTTGGGCTTTGTTCAGGTCTCCGACCAACTTGCGGACACGCCAGCTGGTCACATGGGCTTCCCAGTGGGACGGGAGAGCCTAAGTAAGCCGCAGAAGGCGGTGGGAGGGGAATGTCCCCTCTCGCTGCTTGTAAAAGCAATCAAGCGGCCAGTTAGCTGCTAGGATTGCTTTTACAAGCCGACTGACAGATCTAAAAATCTGTACCGGGATGATGCAGCTGCAGGCATCATCCTGTTATAACTACTTGAGGACCAGCGACATGCGGGGGCTTCCCTGGTGAGCAAGTGGTTGTAAAGGCTGGATATTTTTTACGTTAATACAATCCCTGTATTAGGGTAAAAAAATTGTCCCGGTGTTTGTAAAGCCCCCCCTATATACTTACCTGAGTCTCATCTCAATCCAGGTCTGCAGCGGCTCTCTCTGTTCACAGAGACGGCAGCCAGAGTAATGCCCCGTACACACAGTCGGATTTTCCGATGGAAAATGTCCAATCGGAGCGTTTTGTCGGAAATTCCGACCGTGTGTGGGCTCCGTCACACATTTTCCATCGGATTTTCCGACACACAAAGTTGGAGAGCAGGAGATAAAATTTTCCGACAACAAAATCCGTTGTCGGAAATTCCAATCGTGTGTACACAAATCCAACGGACAAAGTGCCACGCATGCTCACAATAAATAAAGAGATGAAAGCTATTGGCTACTGCCCCGTTTATAGTCCCGACGTACGTGTTTTACGTCACCGCGTTTAGAACGATCGGATTTTCCGACAACTTTGTGTGACCGTGTGTATGCAAGACAAGTTTGAGCCAACATCCGTCGGAAAAAATCCTAGGATTTTGTTGTCGGAATGTCCGAACAAAGTCCGACCGTGTGTACGCCCTATAATTGGTGCCTGCTGCTTTCAATCAAATCCTGTAAGCAGAGGGCGAGGCTGAGCCGAGCTGTGTGTGTCAATAGATGCGCACAGCCCGGCTCATGAAGTAGATTCCTGTGGTGGCACACTGAGAAGAGTAGGAGCCCCAGATGAGGAGATTCGGGACCACTCTGCGCAAAATCATTGCACACGGCAGGTAAGTATAACATGTCTGTTATTTTAACTACTTAAAGACCAGCCGCCGCAGTTGTACTGCGGCAGGTTGGCTCTGCTGCAGGAATCGCTGTCATTGTACGTCGGGCACGTACACAGCGATGTCCATTGGCTAGCGAGGGGAGCCAACCAGCAGGTCTGGCGGACTCGATGTCCACCGGCGATTGCTCCAGAGACAGGCAGAACGGGGATCTGTCAATGTAAACAAACAGAACCCCTTTCTGTCAGGGAAGTAGAGTGAGATCTGCTGTTCCTAGTGATTAGGAACAGCGATCTTTCTCCTCCTCCAGTCAGCCCAGCCCCCATACAGTTAGAAACTCAAACGAGGGAACACTTAACCCCTTCATCGCCCCCCTAGCGTTAACCCCTTCCCTGCCAGTGACATTTATACAGTAATCAGTGGCTATTTTTTTTTATTACCTTTGATCGCTGTATAAATGCCACTAGTCCCGAAAGTGTCCAATTGGTCCGCCGCAGTCCCGCTAAAAATCGCAGTTCATCCGCCATTACTAGAAAAAAAATAATAAAAATGCCATAAATCTATCCCCTATTTTGTAGACGCGATAACTTTTGCGCAAACCAAATCAATATACGCTTATTGCAATTTTATTTTAAAAAAATGTAGCAAAATACATATTGGCCTAAACTGAGGAAGTATTTTTTTTTTTACATTTAAAAATTTTTTTTTTAATATTTTTTTTATACATTTTTATGTATATATAATATAGTGTGTGTGTATATATATGTGTGTGTGTGTGTATGTGTATATATATATATATATATATATATATATATATACATACATACATACATCTATTTATAATTTTATTATAATTTTTTTTTTTACATTTTATTTTTTTATTACATTTTTATGTATATATAATATAGTGTGTGTATATATATGTGTGTATATATATATATATATATATATATATATATATATATTACACATACATACATACATTTATATATATATATATATATATATATATATAAATGTATTTTTTTTTTTTTTTTTACATTTTTATTTTTTGGGGGATATTTATTATAGCAAAAAGTAAAAAAATATAGTTTTTTTTTTTTTGAATCAAAATTGTCGGTCTTTTTTTTGCTTATAGCGCAAAAAATAAAAACCGCAGAGGTGATCAAATACCACCAAAAGAAAACTCTAGTTGTGGGGGAAAAAAGGACATAAATTTTGTTTGACCACAGCGTCGAACGACCGCAGAATTGTCAGTTAAAGCTACGCAGTGCCGTATCGCAAAAAATGGCCTGGTCACTAATGGGGTAAATCCTTCCGGTCCTTAAGTGGTTAATTTAAAAAAAAAAACAAACCCATCTTTACAAACACTTTTAATCATTTTATTCACCCAGCCGTGAATTTGTAGGCATCACGCGGCCTCTGCTGCGATACATTCGTAGAGTAACGACTTCCTCATTTACCGTTTGCACAGTTTATTATTAATCAATGTAAATGGCGGAGACGTGACAGAGCGGCTTATGCCGGCTACGTCGCCTCTTCAGAGGTACAACATGAAATACGGCACTGTCTGTGAACATAGTTCTTGGAAATGAGGCATACAGCTGTCCCCGGAGGGGAACATCCGCCTAATTGATTTCTTCACCGCATCCTAAAACGGTTCGATGTTTAGATTAATAGAGCGTAACACCTCTTGTCCGTTTTTAAAAGCGCGTCCCCTGTGCACTAACACTCCTCGTTTTCCAGATGCTGACGGGTCATTTCGGAAGTTTGAAGCTCATCCTGGAAAGATGTCAGTCTGCCTGACGGAGGAGCAGAAGAGGAAGATTGAGGAGAACCGGCAGAAGGCTCTGGCGAGGAGAGCCGAGAGACTCGCGGCGCAGAAGAATGGAGTTAACCAGACCGCTCCCGTCTCTTCCAACGTCCAGGCGTCAATCCCGCAACAGTTTGGCGGGAACGTGCAGCAAAACAAGCAGCGAGGCTTTAATGTCCCCCCTACTGCCAAAGACCTGGGGCAATATAACAGCGTTACGTTGAACCCTTCAAAAACAGGAAGTTTTAATTTGCACTCAGCAGGTGGCGCTAACAGGGGGGTACCTGCCCAGGCTTCCGTTGGCTCCGCCCAAAATTACTCGTCTCCTGCAAAGACGGACGCACAGTCGTCTTGTCAAAACGCTCCCATTTCTTTACCGGTGGCACCTGGACAGAATTTTCAGCCTCAGAACTTTGGCGCTACAGCAGCCCCATACCAAAACCACGAGCCGTCCAAACCAAACTCGTACAAGTCTGTGGACGCACCTCCTGGTGCTGGGAAAGATGGCCCAGGGCCTGTAAAGTGTAACGTGTCTCAGTTTTACAGCAACAGCTCCAAATATGCTTCTGCCGCCGGGAGCAAGACGGCTACAGATGGCAGAGAGAAGGCAGGCGGCAGCGCCTTGGATACGGCTCAGGCTAAGAAACCGGGGACGGCTGCGAAAGGAAGGTGCGTTAAACATGCCGAAGATCGTTTCCGGGTTGAAGTGGGTTACAACGCAGAGCTCATTGCTTTGTTTAAGACGATCCCCAGCAAAAATTATGGTGAGTTGATATGGTGACAGGGATTGCTTCTAATGATCCAGATAAAGAGGGAAAAAAAAAAACTTCTTTATGTAACATTTTGTATTTAAAGCTGAAGTTTATTACAGTTTGATAAAAATGAATATTTTTTAAAAAAAGAACATATATTCCACATTAATAATTATGCTAGAAAAATCAGTGTGTGCGGTAAATTGCCTCAAGCACTGTTCCTGTTTGTTCTTGCTGGCCGCCGCCATTTTGTTGAAGCCCAGAGCAGTCTCTTCCTTATTGGAAACTCTCCCCCTTTCCTTGGTCTCAAAAACTATATGTCACTTTTGTAGTCAAAATATGAACATTTCTAGCCTTGATTGTATGTCTTAGCTCAGTTAAAGAGAAAGGCGAACTGAAGCTTTACAGTGCTAAAGTAGTCCACCATTTTGTTGAAGCCCGGAGCAGTCCCTTCCTTATTGGAAACTCTCCCCCTCTCTTGGGTTCCAAAAATGATATCACGTCTGAAATTAAAATGTTTACATTTCCAGCCTTGAATGTATGTCTTGGCTCAGATAGAGAGAAAGGCTGACAGAAGCTTTACAGTGCTGAAGTAGGCCACCATTTTGTTGAAGCTTGGAGTAGTCGCTTACTTATTGGAAACCCTCCCCCCTTCCCTTGGTCTCAAAAACTATATGTTACTTCTGAAAACAAATATGTATATTTCCAGCCTTGAATGTATGTCTTGGTTCAGATAGAGAGAAAGGCTGACAACATCTTTACAGTGCTGAAGTAGGTCGCCATTTTGTTGAAGCACGGAGCAGTCCCTTCCTTATTGGAAACTCTCCCCCTCTCCAGGGTCTCAAAAACAATGTCACGTCTGAAATTAAAATGTGTACATTTCCAACCTTGAATGTATGTCTTGGCTCAGATAGAGAGAAAGGCTGTCAGAAGCTTTACATTGCTGAAGTAGGCCGCCATTTTCCCCCTTTCCCTTAGTCTCAAAAACTATATGTTACTTCTGAAAACAAAGAAGTATATTTCCAGCCTTGAATGTATGTCTTGGTTCAGATAGAGAGGCTGACAGAGGCTTTACAATGATGGTTGCGAAAATTGAATTAACACTTCTAAAGCCACATCCGTATAAACTTGATTGGAGGAGAGAAAAGGTTAAGGGGTCACAGGGCCCTAATTCGGACTTTACAAGCAAGATGGACAATGATATAGTGCAAAAATATATTTTATTAACAATAAGTCATATCAAACAGGTCATGTAAAAAAGAATTAAAAACATACGATAGGCATATGATAGTAATGAGTATCTAGTGTAAACAAGAAAGTTGACACCAGTCAGCCCCTGTGCGTCAACGCGTTTCGCTGTTTTGCTTTGTCAGGACACACTTGGGGGTAGTTGGAAGGAACAGGTCTCCCTATCAAAGATAAAATAAATCCATCAGACATTATATTACAATAACATATGATGAAAAAAACGTTCAAACATATATCCAGAGGACATGCGCACATGAGATACAAATGGCTACCTTGTCAGCATAGAAATATCTCCACATGGAGAGCTCCCAGGAATCGCTGTGTGAAATAGGCCGCCATTTTTTTTTTTGAAGCCTAGGCCTAGTGCAGTGGGCTGTGATTGAACACATCATCATTGATGATGATCATGATTGCACCCATTAAATCTGTAGTTTCCGCAGTTAAATAAAAATAAAAAAAAATAAAATCCCCTGCAAGGCATTGTCATAATGTGCTAGTATGCATCGCATTGGCTTTATTGTCAAAGCTTAACATGTTTGTAAGCTCTATAAAGCAATTCACTGCCTGCCCCTCTCCTTACCAGCGATAATGCACTGTATAAGTATATATTAAGAACAATACTTCTAAATGCCGGTCATGTGACTCTCAGCCGCTCTGCTACTACGATCCCCGGGCTACAGCAGGAGGGGCTGAGGTCTCCCTCTGACGGTAGCCCGGGGAACGTAGTAGCAGAGCAGCCGTGAGGCACGTGACCGCCGGCCTGAAGATCTCTAATAAGGGTATTTAGAAGCTTTGTTTTCAATATACACCTACACAATGCATTATCGCTGACTAAAGCAGAGGGGCAGGCAGTGAAATTTCTTAAATTTAAATGTGCTATGAATATCGGCGGCGGGGGGGGGGGGGGGGGTTGCGGTGGTTGGAGACACCTCACACAGACACACAGAGCTGACAGGCAGGGATTGGAGGGGGGAGAGGACAGAGGAGAGCTGCGGATGACAGAGGGACGTACGCTGACCACTGCAGTCAGGGCTCAGCAGCCCTGATTACCGTGGTCAGCTCACAGAGGGGGACACAGAAAGTGGCAGGATCAGCCCGTTTTTTTTACAGTTTAGAGAGGGGCAGGTTAGAGCTGCACGATTCTGGCTTAAATGAGAGTCACGATTTTTTTGCTTAGAATAAAGATTGCGATTCTCTCACTATACTCATGGCGTAACATCATCCTTCACATTATACAAAAAAAATTGGGCTGACTTAACAGTTTAGATTTTTTTAAAATTCATTAAAGTGTATTTTTTCCACACAAAAAAAATGCGTTTGAAAGACCACTGCGCAAATACAGTGTGACATAAAATAGTGCAACAACCACCATTTTATTCTGTAGGGTCTCTGCTAAAAAAAAAAATATATAATGTTTGGGGGTTCTAAGTAATTTTCTAGCAAAAAATACAGATTTTAACTTGTAAGCAAGTGCCAAAAAAGGTTTAGTCTTTAAGTGCTTAAACTGACCTCATTTACTGACCGAAGTTCATTCCTTTGAATTAAAAGAACAGTGTTACAATGTTTCTCTTTATCTCTATCTAAGAAATGTCTGAAACTTGGCAGACTGCCTTTTCTTTTTTTTTTTTTTTTTTATTGACAGCTGTGGCCATGAGCAGCAAACTCTGCACTGAATGGAGGAAATGCTTTTTAAAGTTTGGGAGGGGGGGTAGAATCGCAATCTCTCGATTCTTTAACGATTAATCGTGCAGCTCTAGGGCAGGTTACACAGCACAAGCACTGCGCTGCACGGGTTAAAACCTGCTTTAAGGGAACAGGATCCATTTTTTTTAGTTTAACAAACGCTTTAACCACTTAAGGACCGAGCCTCTTTTTGAGATTTGTTGTTTACAAGTTAAAAACATTTTTTTTTTTTTTTTGCTAGAAAATTACTTAGAACCCCCAAACATTTTTATTCTTCTAACACCCTAGAGAATAAAATGGTGGTCGTTGCAATACTTTCTGTCATACCGTATTTGCGCATCGATCTTACAAGTGCACTTTTTTTGGAAAAAATACACTTTTTTTGAATTAAAAAATAAGACAACAGTAAAGTTAGCCCAATTTTTTTTTTATATTGTGAAAGATAATGTTACTCCGAGTAAATTGATACCCAACATGTCACGCTTTAAAATTGCACCCCGCTCGTGGAATGGCGACAAACTTTTACCCTTAAAAATGTCCATAGGCGACGTTTAAAAGATTCTACAGGTTGCATCTTTTGAGCTACAGAGGAAGTCTAGGGCTAGAATTATTGCGCTCACTCTACTGATCGTGGCGATACCTCACATGTGTGGTTTGAACACCGCTCTCATATGCGGGCGCTACTCACGTATACGTTCGCTTCTACATGCGAGTTCGGCGGGGCGGGAAGGGGCGTGTTTAAAAAAATTTTTTTATTATTTATTTTACTTTTTATATTTATTTTTACACTGTTCTTTAAAAAAAAAATTGTCACTTTTATTCCTATTACAAGAAATGTAAACATCCCTTGTAATAGAAAAAAAGCATGACAGGACCTCTTAAATATGAGATCTGGGGGGTCAAAAAGACATCAGATCTCATATTTACACTAAAATGCAATAAAAAAAAAAAAAAAAAAAATTTTTTTGTCATTTTAAAAAAAAAATAAAAAAAAAATGGCCCTTTAAGAGCTAGTGAAGTGATGTTTTGACGTCACTTCTGCCCTGCAATGTTATGGAGATGGGTCGGGGCCATCTTCCCCTCACTTGTCTCCATACCCAGCAAGGGGTAACATCCGATCGCCTCCGCCGCTGCCGACGGCTCCGGTAAGCAGCGGCGGGCACCGGAGCGCGGCGGGGCCCTCTCCTGCCTCCGATAAAAGTGATCTCGCGGCGAATCCGCCGTAGAGACCACTATTATCGAAAAGCGGACCGCCGGCCGAAGAAGAGGATACCGGGGTTATGGCAGCTAGCTGCTGCCATAACAACGATATTTCTCTTCAAAGTTAGGACGTAGATCGGCGTGCGGCGATCCGGAAGTGGTTAATTGAACAAGCTGAAGTTGGAAGCTGATTGGCTGCCATGTACAGCTGCACCAGATTTTGCACTCTCCAGTTTTAGTAAATCTCCCCCTTTGTGACGGCCGTTGCTTCACATCCTAATCATTATAGGCTTGGAGAATTAGCTGTGTCGTCTTGTAATGCAGCAATTGGTTTGATTCATAGATCTATAAATGTACAAATTGAGATTTATAGGGCTGGGTGAATGCACTCCATTGATTTTCTGCTGACCTATAGCAGAGGGGCAGGTTTTGCTTTATGGCTATAACTGGATTTTGTTTTGTGTGTTTTGTAGATCCCACAACAAAGATGTGGAACTTCAGCCTGGAAGATTACACCGGCCTCAGTAAGTCCAGGGTGCCCCGCACAGACGATTGTCCTTTCCTCATGTAAGGGGGGGTGTCTGTGCTTCAAATTAGAGGATGATGGGAAAGCGCGAAGGAACCGTGATTGTTTAACAAGCTTTGTCTCCCTTCACCCCCCCCCCGCCCGGGTCACACTGATGCGGATTCGCAGCGATTCCTGTGCAATCCCGCTCTGCATCACAAGCACACTCCATTAATGCGAACCGCTGCGGGTGTCAATGGTAACCAATAGCCCTCCGGAAGATTTACCCCCCTTCATGACCAGGCTATTTTTTGTGATACGGCACTGCGATACTTTAAAGTGGAGGGCCACCCTAAAAAAAAAAAAATTGCACCAAAAATATGAATTTTTTTTTTAAAAAAACGTGAAAAAAAAAAAAATGTACTTACCTGAAACCCTTGTTGCTAGGCAGTCTTCCTAATCTGCCTCTTCCTATTCCGTGGCGTGTCCTGCTCCTCGGTGAGCGGTGCCTTCTGGGAACTGTGTGTGTTCCCAGAAAACCACGGGGCCATTCACATAGCGCCGCGCCGTTTGCGCGTGCGCAGTAGGAAACTGGCAGTGAAGCCGCAAGGCTCCACTGCCTGTTTCCCTTAGTTTGGATGGCGATGCTGGGACCCGAGAGCCGAGGGCACCCGGGACAGGTAAGTGTACTTATTTAAAGTCAGCAGCTACAGTGTTTGTAGCTGCTGACTTTTAAATATTTTTTTTTTCCGGGCCGGTACCCCCCTTTACCTGACAATTGCGTGGCCGTGCGACGCTGTACCAACATAAAATTGATGTCCTTTTTTTCCCCCCAAAAAATAGAGCTTTCTTTTGGCGGTATTTGATCACCTCTGCGTTTTTTATTTTTTGCGCTGTAAACAAAAAAAAGACAGTTTAGAAAAAAAAATAGTTTTTTTAACTTTCTACTATAAAACGTATCTAGTAAAAAATTGAATTTCTTCATAAATTTCGGCCAATAGGTATTCTGCTATATGTTTCTGGTAAAAAATCCCGATAAGCGTATATTTATTGGTTTGTGCAAAATTTATAGCGTCTACAAACTTTGGGATATTACTATTTATTTTTTACTAGTAATGGCCACTTATAGCGGTACTGCGATATTGCGGCGGAAAAATCGGACACTAATGCCGTGTACACACGAGCAGATTTTCCGTCAGAAAAATCTTGGATGGTTTTTCCAACAGAATTCCGCTCAAGCTCGCCTTGCATACACACGGTCACACAAAAGTTCTCTGAACTTTCGACCGCCAAGAACGCGGTGATGTACAGATGTACAACACTACGATGAGTCGAGAAAATGAAGTTCAATGCTTCCGAGCATGCGTGAAATTGTTTCCGAGCATGCGTAGGTATTTTGCACGTCGAAATTTGTACAGACATTCGCATTTTCGGATAGGAACTTTTTCCGACCTAAAAATTGAGAACCTGCTCTCAATCTTTTGCTGGCGGGAATTCCGCCAGCAAAAGTCTGATGGAACATAAACACAATCGAATTTTCCGACCAAAAGCTCTCATCAGTCTTTTGCTAGCTGAATTTCCGATCATGTGTACGCGGCATTACTGACACTTTTTTGTGCACTGGTGTGCAGTCATGTTGGAACAGGAAGGGGTCATCCCCAAACTGTTCCCACAAAGTTGGGAGCATGAAATTGTCCAAAATGTCTTGGAATGCTGACTCCTTAAGAGTTCCCTTCACTGGAACTAAGGGGACAAGCCCAACCCCTGAAAAACAACCCCCACACCATAATCCCCCTTCCACCAAATGATTTGGACCAGCGCACAAAGCAAGGACCATAAAGACATGGATGAGCGAGTTTGGAGTGGAGGAACTTGACTGGCCTGCACAGAGTCCTGACCTCAACCCCGATAGAACACCTTTGGGTTTAATTAGAGCAGAGACTGCAAGTCAGGCCTTCTCTTCCAACATCAGTGCCTGACCTCACAAATGTGCTTCTGGAAGAATGGTCAAACATTCCCATAGACACTCTCCTACTCAGAATTGAACCCTACGGACTAAGACTGGAATGCCATTAAAGTTCACGTGCGTGTAAAGGCAAGTGTCCCAATACTTTTGGCAGTATCCTGTATCTAGAAAAACTCATGGATCATATGTGGACACAAATCCAATAAACATCTCCCAGGGATCTCCAGAACCATCTCCGGACCAACCTCTCAGGCCGCCACACCACATCCATAACGGGCCATGCAATTGAAAAGAAGCACACTAATAGTCTCTGCTTCTGGTCTGGATGAAATGCAGCAGATCCTGCATCGAAGGCCATGCGGCTCGATTCTGTCACTACTTTTTGGAAACTCCCTTTTGTAAGAAGTCACAGTCCTCCAATCAGGGTTTCTGAGCCAGCTAGCAGGGGCAAGAAGTACCTGTCTGTCACAGAGCCACCTCGGCACTCTTAACTGTCCCCGATTTTCTCTTGACTCACTACTGGTGTCCCCCCTCAGATCTAGCAGATCCCTCCTGTCTGCTCCCCAGATCCCTGCAGATCCTTCCTGTCTGCTCCCCATAAACTACTAATCTGTTGCCTCCTTTCAAGTCCCCCTAATTTCTGTTGTGTTTTTCACAAATGTACATTACTCTGTTATACACCATATACCCCGGGTTCACACCAGTGCGATGTGGGGGCCAACGCAATTCCAGCTCCGGATTCCCGCATCGCTCCTCTCCCGCAGGCAGTTCACACTGCCTACTGCGAACCGCTGCGGGTGTCATTAATGACACCCCCAGTTTAGTTCACAGATCGCAGTGTGAACTGTGAACTCGCACAACATTGCATCGGATTGCATAGGTGAGAACACCCAATGCAATCCAATTCTAGTGCGGGGAAAAGCAAGTCCCTGCAATATTTTCTGTGCAAATCCAATGCGAGTTCAGCCATACAAGTGTACTGAACTGACATGGCATGCGCGGGTCCGAATCGCATGTGGTCTCTGAGATCGCAGCAGTGTGAACCCAGCCTCAAAGGCTGGTTTGAAGACTCAGCGGATATATCGGGGGCAGGGCTGACCGTGTTTCCTTTTTTTTTTGCAGTGAGTGAGGTCCAACGACTCCAGAATGTGTCTTTGAAACCCTTAGAGGGGATGGAAGATGTGGAGATCCCGCCAGTTTCTAAGTCCTCCAGCGGGGGAGCTGTCATTAACGCCGTTCTCGCCATGTGCAGCAACTGGCAGAGGCCGTCTGCCATTGTGAAAGGCCATTGCCTGCTTGTCTCCCGCTCGCGGTTTGAAGTGGACATTGGATACCACGTGGAAGTCATCGGCCTCTTCAAACAGATGAACTCTCGGAATTACGGTAAGAAGCAGCTCCCGTCCCTTCACACGGAACAAAGAAAAATATTCTATTGTAATAAATGCTACAAACTGCTAAATCCTCCTTGTGGATCGAGTGAAGAGGTGCCCACGCAGCGGGTGTAGCGGCTCAGGGATTTAAGATTCCCCCCGTTCTTCTTCCCCTTCTTTCCTTAGGGCTTCTGGGATTGATCAGAGCGATTCCGATTGGTCTAAGTGGTCACGTGCCAGCGCTGACCAATCAGAGTCACGCAGATCAGTCCTGGAAGCCCTACAGAAAGAAGTGGAAGAAGAGCGGGGGGTTCAAATCCGCAGACCACTACACCCGCTGCGTGGGCACTGACAGCACATCACCCATGGAGGTAAGTACAGTGGGGGGGGGGAGGGTGTTGGTTCACCTTTTTAGTTTTTCACAAAAGGAGGAAAGGAAAAGACAGGGAAAGAGAAGGGAAAGGAAACAGAAGGAAGGGAAGGTAAAGGAGGGAGAAGAATCGAACAGGAAAGAGAAGGGAAAGGAATGAGAGGCAAATGGAAAGGAAAGAGAAGGGAAAGGAAGGAGAAGGAAAGGGAAATTAAATAGACAGGAAAGAGAAAAGGAAGAGAAAGGGAAGAGAAGGGAAAGGAAACAGGAAAGAGAAGAGAAAGGAAAGGGGAAAAAGAATGGAAAGGAAAGGGAAAGGAAATAGACAGGAAAGAGAAAAGGAAGAGAAAGAAAAGGAACAGGAAAGAGAAGAAAAGGGAAAGGGAAAAAGAAGGAAACAGAAAGAAAAGGAAAGGGAAATGAAATAGACAGTAAATAGAAAAGGAAACGAAAGGGAAGAGAAGAGAATGGAAAGAGGAAAGGATAGGGAAAAAGAAGGGAAAGGAAAGAGAAGGAAAAGGAAATGAAATACACAGTAAAGAGGACAGGAAGATAAAGGAAAGAGAAGGGAAAGGAACAGGAAAGAGAAGAAAAGGGAAAGGGAAAAAGAAGGGAACGGAAAGAAAAGGAAAGGGAAATGAAATAGACGGTAAATAGAAAAGGAAACGAAAGGGAAGAGAAGAGAATGGAAAGAGGAAAGGAAAGGAAAGGAAAGAGAAGGAAAAGGAAATGAAATACACAGTAAAGAGGACAGGAAGATAAAGGAAAGAGAAGGGAAAGGAAAGGAAAAGAAAGGGAAAAATAAGGGAAAGGAAAGAAGGAAAAGGAAATGAAATAGACAGTAAAGAGAAAAGGAAGAGAAAGGGAAGAAAAGGGAAGGGAAAGGAACAGGAAAGAGAAGGGAAAGGAAAGGAAAGGAACAGGAAAGAGAAGGGAAAGGAAAGGAACAGGAAAGAGAAGAAAATGGGAAAGGAAAGAGAAGGGAAGGGACAGGAAAGGGAAGAGAAGGGAAAGGAGCTCCTCAATCGCCTTTGCAGTGAATGAAGCCAGAAGGACAATGATTTAATCACTTCCAGTTTCAGAGCTGTCACTCCCCAGTTGATGCAGCCAGGGAAGCAGTTATTCAGGCACAAATTGTGCTTGAATAGCTGCTGTGGAGGGCAGGGGAGTTATTGGGGTTCTAATAGACCCCTGATGTCTCCTTTAAGAGTATGTCATCTTCCCAATGCTATCACATGGCTTGTTAACCCCCTTTTAATAGCCATAAAGTTTAAAAAAAAAGGGAGTAAAAAAGTAATACAATTTATAAAAATAAACAAAAAAAAAAAAGAATAAATGTAACCTCCCTTGCCTTGCGCACAGACACACGCAAATGCAAGCACAGACTGCGCACATGTAAGTAAACTGCATTTGCACCACACATGTAAGGTATTGCCGCAAATGTTGGAATGAGAGCAATGATTCAAGCACCAGAGCTCACAGTTAACTGTAAACAGATGAGCTCATTCATCAGAGTGAGAGCAATAATTTTAGGGCCATCATTCATGGTTAAAGGGTAACTCCACTTTCGTGGGGAAAATAAAATAGCGCGCCCGCTATGCACGATGGGAGCCTGTCATTAAGTCCCAGGCCAAAGATTCAAGGCTGCGACATGCTAATTGGCTGTGTCCAATCACAGCCTAGAGCCCTGTGTTGACAATCAACACAGAGCACTGTACACAGGAAACAATCTCTCTGTTTCTTATCCCAAAGCAGGGTTAAGAAAGAAAGTGATCTTTAGTAAAAAAGCAGCACATAATACACACATTACACATTGATAGGCACACACTTAACCCCTTGATCGCCCTAGATGTTAACCCCTTACCGGTCAGTGTCATTAGTACAGTGACCGTGTTTAGTATTATCACTGATCACTGTAATAGTGTCACTGGAGATGTCAGTGGCAGTCAGTTCCTCCCCAGTGTCAGATTGTTCGCCGCACTATCGCAGTCTCATTATAAGTCGCTGACCACTGCCATTAGTACTATAAAAAAGTGTATGTATATATATATATATATATATATATATATATATATATATATATATATATATATATATATATATATATATATATATATATATATATATATATATATATATATATATATATATATCCCATAGTTTTGTAGACCCTATAATCTTCATGCAAACCAATCAGTATACACCTATTGGGATACATTTTTTTTTTTTTTTTTTTACTTAAAACAGCAGAATACATTTTGGACAAAATTTATGAAGAAATTACATTTTCTAAATTTTTTATCGGAGATGTTTTATAGCAGAAAGTAAAATATATATATATATATATGTATATATTTTTTTTCAAATTTTTCAGTTAGATCAAATACCACCAAAAGAAAGTTCTATTTGTGTGAAAAAAAAAATGATATAAATTTAATTTGGGTACAACGTTGCACTGCACATTAATAACAAAAAAATGGCCTGGCCATGAAGGGGGTAAAATCCTTCAGAGCTCAAGTGGATATACGGGGGGTTGATTTACCAACCACTTGATGACCGGCTCACGCACATTTACATTAGGTTGGCTCGTTCCCGCGAATCGCCGTAACTGTACGTCGGCTCCTTTAAGAGCCATAGCCATAGGCTGCACGGCGGGGAACCCGATGCGCGTGGCCCAGCGGCCGCAATGTCCGCCAGCCACCCACGATAACGGGCACGAGAGCCAGAACCGGGATCTGTGTATGTAAATACAGGGGAAGAGAGACAGATCTGCTGTTCCTATTAATTAGGAACAGCAATATGTCAACTCCTCCAGTCAGTCCCCTCCCCCCACAGTTAGAAACACTCATGTGGGAACACATTTAACCCCTTGATCGCCCCCCTAGTGTTAACCGCTTCTCTGCCAGTGACATTTACACAGTAATCAGTGGCTATTTTTAGCTCTGATCGCTGTAAAAATGTCAATGGTCCCAAAAAAGTGTCCTATCTGTCTGCCACAATGTCGCAGCCCCGCTAAAAATCACTGATCACAGCCATTACTAGTAAAAAATAAAAAAAAAATAATAATAAAAATGCCATAAATCTATCCTCTATTATGTAGACGCTATAACTTTTGTGCAAACCAATCAATATATGCTTATTGCAAAATTTTTTTTACCAAAAATTTGTAGAAGAATAGATATTGGCCTAAAGATTAAAAAAATATTGTTTTTTTTTTTTAAATTGTCGGAAACCAATCAATATACGCTTATCGGGATTTTTTTACCAGAAACATATAGCAGAATACATATTGGCCGAAATTTATGAAGAAATTACATTTTTTACTAGATATGTTTTATAGTAGAAAGTAAAAAACTATAGTTATTTTTTTTCAAAATTCTCGCTCTTTTTTTTTTTATTTTTTGGTTATAGCGCAAAAAATAAAAAACACAGAGGTGATCAAATACCACCAAAAGAAAGTGCTATTTGTGGGGGAAAAAAAGCACGTTAATTTAATTTGGGTACAGCTTCGCACGATCGTGCAATTGTTAGTTAAACGATGCAGTGCCGAATCTCAAAAAAATGGCCTGGTCATTAAGGGGGAAAGTCTTCCGGTGGCTAAAGGCAAATAGACAGTGCATTTTGCAAAGTGCAGTTGCTCCAGAGCTTAGTAAATAAGGTTACATAGTAGGTGAGGTTGAAAAAAGACACAAGTCCATCAAGTCCAACCTTTGTGTGTGACTGTATGTCAGAATTACATTGTATATCCCTGTATGTTGTGGTCATTCAGGTGATTATCTAATAGTTTCTTGACACTATCAATGCTCCCCGCTGAGACCACCGCCTGTGGAAGGGAATTCCACATCCTTGCCGCTCTTATAGTAAAGAACCCTCTACGTAGTTTAAGGTTAAACCTCTTTTCTTCTAATTTTAATGAGTGGCCACGAGTCTTATTAAACTCTCTTCTGCGAAAAAGTTTTATTTCTATTGTGGGGTCACCAGTACAGTAAAGCTCTGCTGACTTCCATCATCCAATCACGTGCAAGCAAAAATGCTGTTTTTTTTTTTTTTTTTTCCTTGAACCGGATTGGGTATTCTTTGCAAAGTGAAGCTTTACCTCATTTAGCTCTGGAGCAGCTGCACTTGCAGAGGGCAATTGCACTCAGTCTATTTGCCTATAGTAAATCAAGCCCCATAATGTTCTGGGGGTTTTAAATCCTTCTATAGCTGAAAAAAATATTCCTTGAGTGCAAAAAATAAATAAAAACTAGCTGTAGAGGTGAAGTGGTCAGAAGAATTTCTTGATTTGAATAATATTGTTTTTAGGGTACCCGAAGCATTTATTGCAGTACCCCAAAGGATTGCACTTTGATCAAAGCCATTGTATTGCTTTGCGGCTCGTGGGCCGCGTGTGACGGCTACTCCAGTCCATGATCTACGTCCGCTCCGAGTTTTACTGACTTTAATAGCTCGGGGGGGAAAAAATGGTTTATCCATTTAAAAGCCTTGTCAGGCCTGAGCAATAATGTATGAGGAAAGGAGTCGGTGTTCCCAGTGAGGATCTGCAATCTGTGCATAAAGAGAGATCTCCAGAGATGGAAGTAAACAGCCCGGACCTGACCTGAGGAGTGAGGTGAAGTGTTTGGACATGACGTGATTTGCATTTTGCCTGCGTGGTTAAAATGAGGAAAAAAAAAAAATCTCCTTTACTAAGGCTCGAATAAGAGTGGCATTGCAGTAAGGGGCTCTGAGGTCTTGCAACGTTGGGATCCTGGCTTCAACCCTCTTCCAGGAACACTACATGCGTCTAGTCAGGGGTCTCAAACTGGAGGCACTCCAGCTGTTGCGGAACTACAAGTCCCATCATGCCTCTGCCTGTGAGAGTCATGCTTGTAACTGTCAGCCTTGCAATGCATCATGGGACTTGTAGTTCTGCAACAGCTGGAGGGCCGCCAGTTTGAGACCCCCCTGGTCTAGGTGGAGTTCCTCCGCTTTCCTCTTATAAGCCAAAAGCAAGTAAAACGCCACACAAACCCTGAAGCTTGTGGGGATAAATCACTGTAATAATAATAATATGGTACATATACGCAGTTTTTTTTGAGGGGGGAGAAGCGCTAAAAACATGCAGTTGAACCGCGTTTTTACCTCCCCCATTGCGCTCTCTTAAAGTGATACTAAAACACACTGTTTAACCACTTTAATACCGGGCACTTTCACTCCCTTCCTGCCCAGGCCAATTTTCAGCTTTCAGCGCTTTCACACTTTGAATGACAATTGCCCAGTCATGCTACGCTGTACCCATATGATATTTTTATCATTTTTTTCAGACTGATAGAGCTTTCTTCTGGTTTTTAATCACCACTGGGGTTTTTGTTTTTTGCTAATAAAAATCAAAAATACTGAACATTTTGAGGAAAAAAAATGTTTTTCTTAGTTTCTGTTATAAACTTTTGCAAATAAGTAATTTTTCTTCATTGATGGACACTGGTGAGGCTACACTGTTGGGCACATATTGAGGCTGCATTCATGGACACAGATGAGGCTGCACTGATGGGCAAGAAGGGAGGGAGAGATGAGGGTGCTCTGGTGAGGCTGCACTGATGGGCAAGAAGGGAGGGAGAGATAAGGGCGCTCTGGTGAGGCTGCGCTGATGGGCAAGAAGGGAGGGAGAGATGAGGGCGCTCTAGTGAGGCTGCACTGATGGGCAAGAAGGGAGAGATGAGGGCGCTCTGGTGAGGCTGCACTGATGGGCAAGAAGGGAGGGAGAGATGAGGGCGCTCTGGTGAGGCTACACTGATGGGCAAGAAGGGAGGGAGAGATGAGGGCACTCTGGTGAGGCTGCACTGATGGGCAAGAAGGGAGGGAGAGGTGAGGGCACTCTGGTGTGGCTGCACTGATGGGCAAGAAGGGAGGGAGAGATGAGGGCACTCTGGTGAGGCTGCACTGATGGGCAAGAAGGGAGGGAGAGATGAGGGTGCTCTGGTGAGGCTGCACTGATGGGCAAGAAGGGAGAGATGAGGGCGCTCTGGTGAGGCTACACTGATGGGCAAGAAGGGAGGGAGAGATGAGGGCGCTCTGGTGAGGCTACACTGATGGGCAAGAAGGGAGGGAGAGATGAGGGCCATCTGGTGAGGCTGGGTATCCGGTCCTTAGTAGCAGTGGAGAGATGGCACTGAAGGCAGAACTTTGTAGAGAAAAAGCAGCTCTGGAGGGTCATAAAGGAAAGAGAAAGGCGCCTCTAAGTGCAGTGGTTAAAAGATTTATTATAGGCACAATGGGATTAAAAACACTTACAAGATAGTAAGAGGTCATAGACATATAATGATTTGTCCTCATGCGGATCTCTGTAATCCTAGTCTGTCTGGGGGAGAGAGAGAGCAGTCCTGCAGCTGTCCCTGGTGATGTGGAATAGCGAGGAGGCGAAGATGCGATGGGGCGGCCCGGGTTATGGAACCAAGCTGGAACGCACGCGGCTGATGTGACAGGTGAAGGTGGTGGGCGGTAACGCGTTTTGGAGCATGCACAGCTCCTTCATCAAACCACCTTCACCTAATGTCACATCGGCCGGGTGCGTTACAGCTTGGTTCCAGAACCCGGGCCACCCCATCGCATCTTCGCCTCCTCGCCAATACACGGACTCTGACAGCTGCAGGACTGCTCTCTCTCTCTCTCCCAGACAGACGAGGATTACAGCGATCCGCATGAGGACAAATCATTATATGCTTATGACCTCTTACTATCTTGTAAGTGTTTTTTTTTTTTTTTTTTTTTCTCATAAAATTTTTATTTAAGAAGATTAAGTTGTACAAATGAACAGACAGTACAAAGTGGTATTCCTCACAGAAAGGAAACAATCTCATTAAATCGGAAAATAAACAATAAAACATATCGCTGTGGAGAGTAGTACTATCCATATTTGCGCCTAAGTAAACAATGGAAAAGTTTATTTGAACCGCTAAAGAATATCTCTTAATGAGCACTTATAAGGTCTAGAAACCTCCAATTAACCCAAGACAATCTTGACATAGTAAGAGGTGTGTGATTTAATTGCGTATCATCATATAAAAATCTTTCTTTCCGCTGTGTACACAGTAGTCAGTTCCGCTATGTGGACCAAGGGTATACCTCTCCCTACTCAAGCACCCCTATTGGGAACAAACTGTGCGGGGGGGGGGGGGAGAGGCGGTGATTGCCAATTGTGAGGTAATGTCAGTGTTGGTCCCACAGGCTGCCCTGAGAACTCTCAAGAATATTGTTCTATAATTTTCATTTCCATAGCTACAAAGAGATATGGATAGTAAGTGGGAGGGGGGAAGCTAGCAATGTAGACGGTTTCACTCTAAGTTATGAAGAAATTTCTAACGGTAGAAGGTAGAGGGGTGTTTGCCTCTTCTACCTTGTATGGTGTGGGCTTTAATAGGGGAGGAGAGAGGGGTGATAATCGCCAGGTGGGGGTAGAAACCGGAATGAGTGGATCGGAACGAGTATGGGTAGGACTAGGGTGGATCTGATGGACACTCGAGCTGTATCTCAGGTTAGCCCTTCTATGGGTTGGGACAGTTAGATCCCAGTGTGTATCTGGGGGGTGAATCAAGAAGAAGTGTCTGAAACTCCGAGGGTTCTCGAAAGTGTATCCAACATGCCCATGTTTTGCGGAATTTTGTGGGGTTGTCTTTAGCTTGATGTATTAAGTCTTCCATCTCCGCTATCTTATCGACACGTTTTAACCAATCCGAAATTTTTGGTGGGTTCATTTTTCTCCAAAATAGAGGGATACATTGTTTAGCTGCGTTTATGAGGTGAAGCGTTAAGGACTTCCTGTATGTGGATTGTGGTAGTGTTGTGCGATGTAATAAAAACTGAGCAGCAGACAGGTCTAGTGTGTATGTGGTTATGCGGGATTTCAAGCTGTGTACCTGTTCCCAGAATGGTTTAATATGAGAGCATTCCCACCAGGTATGTAGAAGAGAACCTACTTCAGAGTTACATCTCCAGCACAATGGTGATATATGTGGATGAAAGATGTGAATTCGTTCCGGGGTGCGGTACCATCTTGAGTACAGTTTGTAATTGTTTTCTTGTGCGGAGATGTTGATAGAGCCTTTGTGGGTATGTTCATAGATATTGTCCCAATCTTCTGGGGGAGAGGTCAATTTGAAGCTCTCTTTCCTATTTCTGTTTGGTCGGGTTATCTTTGTGATTGATTTCCCCAGAAAGCATCGAATATACAGCTGAAATTAGATTTGGGGGTTTGTCATAGAACATAGTGATTCGATAGGGTGCAATTCTCTAAACCATTGCAAGATCGGTTTGATGCTACTCAGATAGTGTCTTTTTTGTAAGAAATGGAAAAATGAGATGTTGTTATCTGGGTTGTGTGAAGGTAGAGCAGCGAATGGGATGATAGAACCTAGGGTTGTCCCGATACCGAAACTAGTATCCGTATCGGCACCGATACCGAGCATTTGCCCAAGTACTTGTACTCAGTCAAATGCTCCCGATGCTTCTGCCGATACCTGGAAGTCAGCAGTGATCGGCGCGTGGGGGAGTTACAAGATTCTCCCCCAGCGGCTTTCAGCTGCTTTAGTGACATTCAGCGGTGATCGCTCACCGCTGACTGTCACTGCATCCTCCTTTCCTCTGTCCCCCTCCGTTCCTCTGTCCCCCTCCGTTCCTCTGTCCCCCTCCGTTCCTCTGTCCCCCTCCGTTCCTCTGTCCCCCTCCGCTGTCCCCTCCATTCCTCTTTCATTCTCTGTGCCTCTCCGCTGTCCCCTCCGTTCCTCTTTCATTCTCTGTGCCTCTCCTGTCCCCCTCCGTTCCCCTGTCCCCCTCCGTTCCTCTCTGCTTTTCTGTCCCCCTCCGCTGTCCCCTCCGTTCTGCTGTGCCTCTCCGCTATCCGCCTCCATTCCCCTCTCCTTCTCTGTGCCCCTCCGTTCTCCCCCTCCGTTCCGCCGTCCTCCTCCTCCTTCCTTTGTGTATGGATAGAGTCAGCTGACTCTGTCCATTCACATAACTGAAACATTGTAATCTCCTGTGATTACTATGTGTCAGTTTATGGAGAGGAGCCGCTGTCTTCTCTCCATTCATTTTCAGTGCAGCTGAGGCTGCAGAGAAAGGGACTGGGGAATCTCTATCCTCTGTCTCTTTCTCTGTCTCAAGGGGGAGATATCAGAGGTCTGTTAAGACCCCTGATATCTCACCAAAGCCCCCCAACAGGGCTGATTAAAAACAAAAAACAAAAAAAAAAACCCACATATTGCGATATAGAATAAAAAAAAAATTATTGTAAAAAAAAAAAAAAAAAAAAAAAAACCACACACACATACAACGTTCACCCCCCCCCCCCCCCAAAAAATAAAGCACTGTTAAAAAAAAACAAAAAAACACTGTCACGTGACATAAAAAAAAAGTATCGGTAATCGGTATCGGCGAGTACTTGAAAAAAAGTATCGGTACTTGTACTCGGTCCTAAAAAAGTGGTATCGGGACATCCCTAATAGAACGTTTGTCAAAGAAGTGATGAGCTCTCATCGGGCGTTCTGTGTTATTGTTCGTTGTATTATTTCTCAAGACACCCGGTGGAAAGTCGGGGTTGCCAGTCAGGGGAGTCATTGGTCCTGGTGTGGGAATTATTTTGAGGGAGTGACATGCGTTTCTGAAGCTATTTAGCGTAGGTCCTATGAGCGGATGACTTAAGTATTCCCTGGGAATGACCTTGCTGTTAGTCCACGGGGCATTGGATAAAGGGATATTGGCATATGAGTCTTCCAGAGCGATCCAATCTTTAGTGTGAGTATGTATGTGCCAGTCAATTAGTTTAGTGATATGGCACGCCTCATAATACTTATGGATATCTGGTAAACCTAGTCCACCGTTAAGTTTCGGAAGAATCATTCTATGTAAGTATTTTTAATCCCATTGTGCCTCTAATAAATCCTTTAACCACTGCACTTAGAGGCGCCTTTCTCTTTCCTTTATGCACTGATTCTTTATGGAACTGATGAGGCTATACTGATGGGCGCTGGTTAGGCTCCAATGACACCAATGATGGGGCACGATTTCCCCCAATGACACCAATGATGGGGCACGATTTCCCCAATGACACCAATAATGGGGCACGATTTCCCCCAATGACACCAGTGATTGGGCACGATTTCCTCCAAATGACACCAATAATGGGGCACGATTTCCCCCAATGACACCAATGATGGGGCACGATTTCCCCCCAATGACACCAATAATGGGGCACGATTTCCCCCAATGACACCAATGATTGGGCATGATTTCCCCCCAATGACACCAATGATGGGGCACGATTTTCCCCAATGACACCAATGATGGGGCACGATTTTCCCCAATGACACCAATGACGGGGCACGCTTTACCCCATTGACACCAATAGTGAGGCATTATTCCTTCCACTAACACCAATGATGGGGCACTATTTCTTTCACTGACACTAATGATGGGGCACTATTCCTCCCCCTAATACCAAAGATGCATTGTGTATCTCCACTGACACCAGGACAATTTCTACTTTCAATGGCCACAGTCTGGCCTTTCTATCACAGGATTTGATTGACAGCGGCGGGAGACGATGGCTGCTCCTGCTATCAATCAGCCCAAATGAGTAGGGAAACAGCAGAGAGAGCTGCTGCTCTCGTGCACATCGCTGGATCGGATTGGGCTCAGATAAAAATAAGGGGGTGGGTTGGGGGGGCTCCTGCTGCACTTTAATACTATAGATTACTGGACACTGGAGGTTTGCAGAAGTTGTTTATTAATTACAGCAATATCTTTTTTTTTTTTTTTTACTTTACAGACACAAAGACCAGAAAATGGAGCTTTCTGTTGGAAGATTACCAAAAACTGAGTGAGTTACTTTTCTTATATTTTAGTTTTTCACGTCAAAAGAACTGATTATTAAACATTTGTTTTGGCACCTGCACCTGAGCCCGTTAAAGAATCGGCTCGGGTGTGGAAATCACTGGATCCCTGGACAGGTAAGTGTCCTAATATTAACCTCCCTGGCGGTAATCCCGAGTGCGGCTCGGGGGTTAATTTTCAGTGCCAAAAGCGGCAACCCCCGAGCCACACTCGGGATTACACCGTAGTAACCCTGTATTGTTACTTACCTTGTCCCTACGATCCCCTGATGTCCTCCCGCTTTGTCCGGCTGATGCATCCGTCTTCTGGGTTCTTTTTCCTGCGAGCGACGTGACGCACGGGGGCGGAGCCAGCGGGAAATGAAAAAAAAATGTAAAACATAACATACACACAATACATTGTAATCTGTTAGGATTACAATACTGTATCAAACCATTTCACCTCAGTTTTGTCCAGTGCCCTGCCTGCACCGTTACCGTTCTTTCTGCCTGGAAACTTGAGAACGTCCATGGCATCCAAAAAGCGTCCCTTTTAGGTCAAAAATGGTTTTAGATCAGCTAGAAAACAGCGATGGTGAATTAGAATCGCTTGCAGAATGGAGTGATAGTGATTCGTGGGGAAATTCGTCATCAGACACTGAAAGCGACGACAGCGACGATTCTGCGACTGAGCTCAGTGATGTGCGAACTTGGTGCTGTATTGACTGTGGTAAGGATCAGGCAGCGTCTCCAAGATTCCCATTTACTGGAGCATGTGGTATGAAAGCTGACGTTGAACATGAAAATGCCTTTGGCATACTTACAAATATTTCTGACCGATGAGGTTATTGAAAAAATTGTTACTGAGACAAACCGGTACAAAGAGCAACAATTCGCTACTACGCATCGGAAGTTTCCAAGAAGCAGAAAGTGGAAACCAGTGACCAAAAATGACATTTGGAAATTTCTGGGCCTAATAATACTTTAGGGAGTGGTGGGGAAACCCCTGCAGAAGTGGTATTGGCCAACTAATAAATTACCTGCCACTACTTGTTCATAAACGATCTGGAGGATGGGGTAAACAGCTCAATCTCTGTATTTGCGGACGATACTAAGCTAAGCAGGGCAATAACTTCTCCGCAGGATGTGGAAACTTTGCAAGAAGATCTGAACAAATTAATGGAGTGGGCAACTACATGGCAAATGAGATTTATTGTAGAAAAATGTAAAATAATGCATTTGGGTGGCAAAAATATGAATGCAATCTATACACTGGGGGGAGAACTTCTGGGGGAAACTAGGATGGAAAAGGACCTGGGGGTCCTAGTAGATAGGCTCAGCAACAACTGCAATGACAAGCTGCTGCTAACAAAGCAAATAGAATATTGGTATTAAAAAGGGGATCAACTCCAGAGATAAAACGATAATTCTCCCACTCTACAAGACTCTGGTCCGGCCGCACCTGGAGTGTGCTGTCCAGTTCTGGGCACCAGTCCTCAGGAAGGATGTACTGGAAATGGAGCGAGTACAAAGAAGGGCAACAAAGCTAATAAAGGGTCTGGAGGATCTTAGTTATGAGGAAAGGTTGTGAGCACTGAACTTATTCTCTCTGGAGAAGAGACGCTTGAGAGGGGATATGATTTCAATTTACAAATACCGGACTGATGACCCCACAATAGGGAGAAAAGTTTTTCGCAGAAGGGAGTTTAACAAGACTCGTGTTCACATTAAAATTAGAAGAAAAGAGGTTTAACCTTAAACAACGTAGAGGGTTCTTTACTGTAAGAGCGGCAAGGATGTGGAATTCCCTTCCATAGGCGGTGGTCTCAGTGGGGGAGCATCAATAGTTTCAAGAAACTATTAGATAAGCACCTGAACGACCACAACATACAAGGAAATATAATATGATACTGACATATAATCACACACATAGGTTGGACTGGACTTGATGGACTTGTGTCTTTTTCCGACCTCACCAACTATGTAACTACATTCTTTGGCACGGTCATGTCAGAGTACAGGTTTTTCCAGGTCATGAAATATTTACACTTCGAAAACAACGAAGAATTTGATGAAACTACTCGTTCTGCACCAAAAGTAAAGAAAATTTGGGAAATATCTCAAATGATTCTAAAGAATTTCCAATGGAGCTATGTGGCAGAAAGAGATATCAGCATAGATGAAAGTCTAATGGCCTACAAGGGAAGGTATAATACTTTGAATCAAAGAGAGCACGATTTGGCGTAAAATCCTACATGCTATGAGAATCGTCACCTGGCTACATTTGGAATTCTGTCCTATATACTGGGAAATAGGGTTGTCCCGATACTAGTATCGGTATCGGCACCGATACCGAGCATTTGCCCAAGTACTTGTACTCGGGCAAATGCTCCCGATGCTTCCCCCGATACCTAGAGGACAGCTGTGATCGGCGTGTGGGGGAGTTACAAGATTCTCCCCCCCAGCGGCTTTCACCAGCTTTAGTGACATACAGCGGTGATCGCTCACCGCTGACTGTCACTGCATCCTCCTCCATGCCCCCTCCTTTCCTCTGTCCCCTTCCGCTGTCCCCCTCTGTTCCTCTCTCCTTCCCTGTGTTTCTCCGCTGTCCCCTCCGTTCTGCTGTGTCTCTCCGCTGTCCCCCTCCGTTCCTCTCTCCTTCCCTGTGTCTCTTCTCTGTCCCCCTCCGTTCTGCTGTCTCTCTCCGCTGTGTGAATGGACAGAGTCAGCTGACTCTGTCCATTTACATAACTGAAACATTGTAATCTCCTGTGATTACGATGTCTCAGTTTATGAATGGAGAGAAGCCGCTGTCTTCTCCCCATTCATTCTCAGTGCAGCTGAGGCTGCAGAGAAAGGGACTGGGGAATCTCTATCCTCTGTCTCTTTCTCTGTCTCAAGGGGGAGATATCAGAGGTCTGTTAAGACCCCTGATATCTCACTAAAGCCCCCCAACAGGGCTGATTTAAAAAAAAAACAAAAAAAACATATAAAGAATAAAAAAAATATTATTGTAAAAATAAAAATTGTAAAAAAAAAAAAAAAACACACATACACCGTTCACCCCCCCCCCCCCCCCCCCCAAAAAAAAAGAAAACACTGTTTAAAAAAAAAAACACTGTCACGTGACATTAAAAAAAAAGTATCGGTAATCGGTATCGGCGAGTACTTGAAAAAAAGTATCGGTACTTGTACTCGGTCCTAAAAAAGTGGTATCGGGACAACCCTACTGGGAAAGGAACAAAATTCAATCCAAGATACAGCAACTATGGAATGGCAACATCTTCTGTTCCTTCACTCATTGAGCCATTGCTAAATCAGGGCTATTGCATAACAAGCGACAACTTTTATATGTCTCCTGAACTTTGAGTTTCTTCTGCAAAACAAAACAGATGCCTATGGAACCGTTAGGGCTAACCGGCGCGACATGCCGCCAATGTTTGGCAATAAGAAGCTGAAGACTGGAGAAATGGTTGCCTGGCAGAAAGGCAAAATGATGGCACTGCGGTGGCGTGACAAGAAAGATGTGTGCCTAATGAGTACAGTTCATAATTAGAGGTCGGCCGATATATCGGCCAATATTTGGCGTTTTTTAATCGGCATTGGCAGATTGTGCTGATAAAAAAAGGCCGATTATAACTTCAGCGCGACTTGCAAATGACTTCTGTAATAGAAGTCAATGCTAGTTGCCTGAAGACTTCGGTGGAGCGACTTGTTTGTCCTCTCTGGGCAGCCTGCCAAGTCTGATAAAAGAACCAAGAAGAGATACGATGTTTCTACTTATCAATGGACTGAACTCCCTGTGTAGAAATTCTCAGTTTAACCATTTAAAGACTAAATCTTTTCTGACACTTGTTGCTTACAAGAAAAAATCCTGTTTTTTTCTGTTAGAAAATCACTTAGAACCTCCAAAAATGACATACCGTATTTATCGGCGTATAACACGCGCCGGCTTATAACACGCACCCCAAGTTTAGGAGAGAATTTTAAGGAAAAAAACTTTTAGGAGGGAAGTTTAAGGAAAAGAATTTTACATTAAAATGCCCATCAATGCAGCCTCATCAGTGTTCATCTGAAGCCTTGTTAGTGTCATTGCAGCCTTTTCAGTGTCAGTGCAGCCTTGACCCAGTGTCCATTGCAGCCTTGTCAGTGCAGCTTTGCCCCAGTGCAGTCTTGTCAGTGCAGCCTTGACCCAGTGTCCATTGCAGCCTTGTCAGTGCAGCTTTGCCCCAGTGCAGTCTTGTCAGTGCAGCTTTGCCCCAGTGCAGTCTTGTCAGTGCAGCTTTGCCCCAGTGCAGTCTTGTCAGTGCAGCTTTGCTGCAGTGCAGCCTTGTCAGTGCAGCCTTGTCAGTGCAGCTTTGCCCCAGTGCAGCTTTGCCCCAGTGCAGCTTTGCCCCAGTGCAGCCTTGTCAGTGCAGCCTTGCCCCAGTGCAGCCTTGCCCCCAGTGTCCATGCCTACCGCCGCCGCCGACATACACATGCATGAAGTTTTAAATATGGCGCCGCGGAGTTCGGAGGGACTCGGCGCCGGCGGAACTGAACGAACGCCGCCGAGATACACATAGTCGAGTGTATTCGGCTCTTTCCGGCGCCGCTCACAGTCCCGCCCTATGATGGACATAACACAGGTCCAATGGCGGGACTGGGCGTGACTGTGAGCGGCGCCGGAAAGAGTCGAATACACTCGACTATGTGTATCTCAGCTCTGTGATTTCGGCGGCGCTCATTCAGCTCCGCCGAATCCCTCCGAACTCTGCGGCGCCATTTTTAAAAGTACTTGCTATGTGAATGTCGGCGGCGATCTCCGCCGATAGCTCACAATTAGCGGGGATCGACGTATAACACACACCCACGATTTTCCCCTGATTTTAAGGGGAAAAAAGTGCGTGTTATACGCTGATAAATACGGTATATATTTTCTTAGCAGAGACCCTAGGGAATAAAATAGCGGTTGTTGCAATATTTTATGTCACATGTTATTTGCGCAGCGGTCTTTCAAATGGTATTTTTTGGGTGAAAAAGACACTAATGAATTAAAAAAAAAAAAAAAAAAAAGTAAAGTTAGCCCATTTTTTTTTCGCCCAAAAGTTTTCATTACCTGTTTTTGTGTATTTAATATTTAAGATATAGCTTTTTTTTTTTTTTTTATCTAAATTATACATACAAGAGAACTGATTGGTTTGTTTTGTTTAATAAATGTTTAAATGTAAGAAATTTTCTGTATCACTTATTAATTAAGATTGCTTTCACGCTGGAGCGGGCAGGCGTTGACGATAAAACGCTGCTAGTTTTAACGGCGCTTTACTATCATTTTAGCGGCGCTATTTGGCTGCTAGCGGGCGCTTATAGCTAGCAAAAGATGAAATGCGCCCGTGAAGCGCCGCTGCCGAATCGCTTTGCAGGCGCTTTGGCGGCGGTGCGCATTCATTTCAATGGGCAGGAGTGGTGGAGGAGTGGTATACACACCGCTCCAAAGATGCTGCTTGCAGGACTTTTTTTTTTTTTTTTTTTTTGAACATCCTGCCATCGCATCGCCTCAGTGTGAAAGCACTCGGGCTTTCACACTGGGACTGCAGGGGAGCCGTTTTGCAGGCACTTTACAGGCGCTATTGTTAGCCCAAAAGCACCTGAAAAATGCTCCAGTGTTAAAAAAAGGTCTAACTGTTAGATTTTATGAGATGAAGGGAAAAAAAAAAAAAAATCGGCTTAACATATCGCCCCAAAAAAATCGGCATCATATATTGGCCATCAGCCACCGTGATTTCTAAATATCGGCATCGGCCAGAGAAAAACCCATATCGGTCGACCTCTAGTCATAATGCCTCCACTGTTATGGTATGGGAAAGAAATCATGAAGCCACCAAGTAGTGATAGACCACAATAACACCATGGGAGGTGTTGACAGATCCGACCAAGGAATGACATTCTACCCAGCAATGAGGAAATGTCAAAAGAAGAACTATAAGATGTTCAGGCATCTTCTTGAGCAATGCTTGTGGAACGCCTACATTCTGCTCAAAAAAGAGTGATAAGCCTGTGATTCATTCTGACTTCATTTGGAAAGTAGCCAAACGTATCTTTGTGAACATCCAAACACCATCAATGGCTGTGAATAGAGCTGGACGTCGTGCTGTTGGCGTTGTCAACCCGGAATGCTTGACTGGTCGTCTCTTCATGGACTAAATCCCACCAACCGAGAAAAAGTCATCCCCTACAAGGATGTGCGTGGTTTGTTGCTCGAAGCGAGATGACAGTGGAAAGGAAATCAGAAAGGTAACCAGGTTCCATTGTCCTGATTGTGACGTCGGACTTTGTGCAGTCCCATGTTTAGAAATTTTTCATACCAGGGATGTTTACTAAAATAATATGCAGTGACTAGTAATATTGCACCCTTGTTTGGACAAATTTCAGTGTTTTTGGTTTGATTGTCTTTTGGCTACAGCGCAGGGCAGCAGGTGGTTAATACGATGACCGTTTTATTCTTTTTAGACCAGTTTTATTTAAAGTGAACCAATACCATTAAACTGAGCATGAGGTGAATACCGAAGCACCTTCAAGAAAAACTGTCTTAGAAAATAACCAGTTCATTAGGTAGATGAAATTATTTGTAAAATTCAATCTGTTAGGGTTCAATCACATTATCGCAGTACTGCCGGGTTATGATAGAGCTGGCCATGATCCAGGTGGTCTCCGGCCATCTCTATGGTCCTGGGAGGCCTGTCCCCATCCCCCTGTGCTTGCACACAGGTTGCAGCCGCATATGTAAATAGTGTTTGCACCACACTTGAGGTATCGCCATGAACGTTATAGCAAGAGCAATAAATCTAGCTCCAGACCTCCTGTGTAACCCTGAACTGGTAACCTGTAAAAAATTTTTAAAGCGTTGCCGATGGAGATTTTTAATTACCGCAGTTTGCCGCCATTTTACAAGCGCGTGCAATTTTAATCACTTCCTCTGGGTTGACGTCATATGATGGTCGGGGACTTGTAGTGGAGGTATCTGGATGATGAGTGCAGCTATAGGCATCGTTCGGATATCTTGAATTTCAGCCAGCGATTCCTTGCCACCTTAGCGGCTGTTTAGCCGTTTGATTGCTTTTACAGGTGGCGGAAGGGGACGTTTTCCTTCCCGCCGCCCTCCAGTGCTTCTCTGGTCTTTCCCATGCAATCATGGAGCCAAGAATGAATCCGGTTTACCATAGAGCTGGCCGTTAACCAGATGGTTCCCAGCTGTCTCTATGACCCTCAGAGGCCGAAAGCGACATCATGACGGCACTACCGGCGCCAGCAGATGTAAACAGATCGATTTTTTTTTTTTGATCTCATGCTTTCCAGCATAGAGGAGAGATCTGGGGACTTCTAGACCCCAGATCTCTCCGTAAAGAGGACCTGTCATGTTCTATTCCTATTACATGGGATGCTTACGTTCCTTGTAATAGGAATAAAAGTAATCAAAAAATAGAAAATAAAAGGAAAGTGTAAAAATCAAAAAATAAAATAAACAACAAACCCCCCCCCCCCCCCCATCCCCTCGTGCTCGCATGCAGAAGCGAATGCATATGTAAACGGCATTCAAACCACACATGTGAGGTATTGCTGCATTTGTTAGAGCGAGAGCAATAATTCTAGCACAGACCTCCTCTGTAACGCTAAACAGGTAACCTGTAAATATTTTTAAAGGGTGAGCTATGGAGATTTTTAGGTACTGTAGTTCCACGAGTGTGCGCAGTTTTAAAGCGTGACTTGTTAGGTATCTATTCACTCAGCCTAACCTCATCTTTTACATTATACAAAAAAATTGGGATAAATGTGTTTTGTTTTTGTTTTTTTAATTCATGAGGTTTTTTCCCAAAAAAAGTTTTTAAATAATTGCTGCGCAAATACTGTGTGAATAAAAAATTGGAATGACCGTCATTTTATTCCCTAGGGTCTCTGCTAAAAAATATAGAATGTTTGGGGGTTCTAAGTAATTTTCTAACAAAAAATGATGATTTTTACATGTAGGAGAAGAATGCCAGCATTTGGCTTGGGTGGCAAGTGGTTAAAGCGTGACATGTTATCTATTTTCTTGGCATAACATCATCTTTTATACTTTACCAAAGAATTGGGTTATATTTTGTGTTTTTTTTGCATTAAAATTCATTAACCACTTCCCGCCCGCCATATAGTAAAGTGACGGTGGGTGGGATGCGCTCTCGTTCTGGGACAACGTTATATGACAGCGCCCCAGAACCGCCACTTTCATGTGCCTGCACCGTTTCCCAGGACCCCGATCTCGGTAAAGAGTTGATGATGCGAATCTTTGCCCATGTGATCAGCTGTGTCCAATCACAGCCAGTCATATGTAAATAAGAAAGTGCTGTTTATCAATCAGCGGCATCTCCCCGCAGGGGAGACCTATATGGGTAATCGGGGCACGGATCATCTGTGCCCTGATTACAGTACAGCCCCAGCAGTGCCCATCAGTGACGCCAGTGTCCATTAGTGCTGCCTTTCGGTGCCCCATCAATGCCTGCCCATCAGTGCTACCTAATCAGTGCCCTTCAGTGCCGCTTCATCAGTGCCCATCTGTGCAGCCTATCAGCGCCGTCTCATCAGCGCAATTCAGTGAAGGAGTTTTTTTTTTCAAAATTTTCGGTCTTTTTTTTCATTTTTTTTTTTTTAGCAAAAAAAAACCAGCACCAAAAAAAAGCTCTATTTGTGTGAAAAAAAGATAAAAATTTCATTTGGGTACAGTGTTGCATGACCGCGCAATTGTCATTCAAAGTGTGACAGCGCTGAAAATCGGCCTGGGCAGGAAGGGGGTGAAAGTGCCCTGTAGGCAAGTGGTTAAAGTGTATTTTTTCCCTAAAAAAAAATTGCATTTGAAAAATCACTGCGTGAATAGTGTGTGACATAAAAAGATTGCAGCACCTACTATTTTATTCTCTAGGGCCTCTGCTTAAAAATATATATAATGTTTGGGCGTTCTAAGTAATGTAAGTAATAAATTGCGTTGAATCCCAGCGCAGTGACGGTGTCAGCTGGCGGTACGGGTGCTGTAGAGCCGGTCTATGTGTGCGCAGACACGGCCGGATTTTGCTGCGGGAAATGTACATATTTACTCTGCTAAATGGAGCTCGTGAAAAAGAAGGTTTATCTCCGGAATGAGTCTATTTTGCAAATAATTGTTTATGAAGCTTAACGTTCCTCTCCACCCCCTGCTCGGCGCGGGCCCAGCGCTCCGTCAGACTCGGATGAAAAGGTTGTTTTAGGCGATGCTGTGATTCACGCCGGCCAGCACTATTCTGAAATCGCGGCTGTAAAAAAAAAAAAAAAAAGAAAAAGAAGAAAAGAAGAGCACTCTGTAATAAGCCAGGAAATTGCAGCAATTATTTAGCACCTAATTTCATTTGAACCGTATTCACTGCAATGTCATAAATCCGCCTCGCTTTTATTTTCTCCACCGTTGCAAGTGCGCTTAACCCCACGTTCCCTGGCGGTCATAGTTATCTGATCTCCCTCCTCTGATGAAGATGTAATAGAGAGCTGTGGGGGAGCAGCAGATCGTTTGTCGGTGGAAGGATTACTGGACGGGTCAGTTGCAGCAATTGTGTTTCTTTCTCGTTTATTGAGGGACACAGGATTCAGAGGCTGTTGGGTTATACTGCCGCCTGCTGGAGGATTTGGACACAGGCAAAGAAAAAACAAAACCCAGTGACCAGCCTGGTATGCCCCTCCTACTCCCAACATGTCTCAGGTTTTTGTCCTATAAGGATGGACACCTTTTCGCTACTGCTAACCATTTTTTTTTTTTTTTTTTTTTTTACATTCAAGATGACTATTTTTTTTTTCTTCAATCAAGATTCTCCTACACACTGCTTGAGCTGGTCTGTATGCGCCGCTATCTGGATTGGCGTATCCTCAACAATAGCTTTGGATGAAAGGGGATCGGTACTGATCGCTAACTGTGTCCATTCATAACTGAAGGCTAGTAAACTGTTTACTAGGCTTCAGTTTGAGAGTTAACAGGAAGCCGCTCAGCACAGAGCACTTCCCATTCATTCACTGAGGCTGCAAAGGAAGCGAGCGGGAATCTCTGTTCTCAGTTCTTTTCTCTGTCTCAAATGTGAGACATTAGGGGTCTCTTTAGACCCCTGATATTTCACCAAACCCCCCTCCCCCCAATGGGGCTCCTAAAAAAAATAGTAAAAAAAAAAAAAAATAAATAAAAAATATTGTAAAAAATAAAATAATACAAAATAAAAAAAACTACTGATACAAGGACATTCACTGCTCTACTGACACCGTCCACTGCTCTACTGACACCGTCCTCTGCTCTACTGACACCGTCCACTGCCTTACTGACACCGTCCACTGCCTTACTGACACCGTCCACTGCCTCACTGACACCGTCCACTGCCCTACTGACACCGTCCTCTGCTCTACTGACACCGTCCTCTGCTCTACTGACACCGTCCTCTGCTCTACTGACACCAATCTCTGCCCTACTGACACCGTCCACTGCCCTACTGGCACCGTCCACTGCCCTACTGGCACCGTCCACTGCCCTACTGGCACCGTCCACTGCCCTGCTGGCACCGTCCTCTGCCCTGCTGGCACCGTCCTCTGCCCTGCTGACACCCTCCACTGCCCTACTGACACCCTCCACTGCCCTACTGACACCGTCCTCTGCCCTACTGACACCGTCCTCTGCTCTACTGGCACCAATCTCTGCCCTACTGACACCATCCTCTGCCCTACTGACAGTGCCCTCTGCCCTACTGACACCGTCCTCTGCCCTACTGGCACCGTCCTCTGCCCTACTGACAACATCCTCTGCCCTACTGGCACCATCCTCTGCCCTACTGACACCGTCCTCTGCCCTACTGACACCGTCCTCTGCTCTACTGACACCAATCTCTGCCCTACTGACACCGTCCTCTGCCCTACTGGCACCGTCCTCTGCCCTACTGGCACCGTCCACTGCCCTACTGGCACCGTCCACTGCCCTACTGGCACCGTCAACTGCCCTACTGACACCGTCCACTGCCCTACTGACACCGTCCTCTGCCCTACTGGCACCGTCCTCTGCCCTACTGGCACCGTCCTCTGCCCTACTGGCACCGTCCTCTGCCCTACTGACAGTGCCCTCTGCCCTACTGACACCGTCCTCTGCCCTACTGACACCGTCCTCTGCCCTACTGACACCGTCCTCTGCCCTACTGGCACCGTCCTCTGCCCTACTGACAATGTCCTCTGCCCTACTGGCACCATCCTCTGCCCTACTGACACCGTCCTCTGCTCTACTGACACCAATCTCTGCCCTACTGACACCGTCCTCTGCCCTACTGGCACCGTCCTCTGCCCTACTGGCACCGTCCTCTGCCCTACTGGCACCGTCCACTGCCCTACTGGCACCGTCCACTGCCCTACTGGCACCGTCCACTGCCCTACTGGCACCGTCCACTGCCCTACTGGCACCGTCCACTGCCCTACTGACACCGTCCTCTGCCCTACTGGCACCGTCCTCTGCCCTACTGGCACCGTCCTCTGCCCTACTGGCACCGTCCTCTGCCCTACTGACACCAATCTCTTCCCTACTGACACCGTCCTCTGCCCTACTGACACCGTCCTCTGCCCTACTGGCACCGTCCTCTGCCCTACTGACAACGTCCTCTGCCCTACTGACACCGTCCTCTGCCCTACTGGCACCGTCCTCTGCCCTACTGGCACCGTCCTCTGCCCTACTGGCACCGTCCACTGCCCTACTGGCACCGTCCACTGCCCTACTGACACCGTCCACTGCCCTACTGGCACCGTCCTCTGCCCTACTGGCACCGTCCTCTGCCCTACTGGCACCGTCCTCTGCCCTACTGGCACCGTCCTCTGCCCTACTGGCACCGTCCTCTGCCCTACTGGCAACGTCCTCTGCCCTACTGACACTTTTCTCTGCCCTACTGACACTTTTCTCTGCCCTACTGACACTTTTCTCTGCCCTACTGACACCCTTCTCTGCCCTACTGACACCGTCCTCTGCCCTACTGACACCGTCCTCTGACCTACTGACACCCTTCTCTGCCCTACTGACACCCTTCTCTGCCCTACTGGCACCGTCTGCTGCCCTACTGACACACTTTTCAGCCCTACTGGCACCGTCCTCTGCCCTACTGGCACCGTCCTCTGCCCTACTGGCACCGTCCTCTGCCCTACTGGCACCGTCCTCTGCCCTACTGGCACCGTTCTCTGCCCTACTGGCACCGTCCGCTGCCCTACTGGCACCGTCCGCTGCCCTACTGACACCGTCCGCTGCCCTACTGACACCGTCCGCTGCCCTACTGACACCGTCCGCTGCCCTACTGACACCGTCCGCTGCCCTACTGACACCGTCCGCTGCCCTACTGACAAAGTGTTCTGCCCTAATGAATGATACTAACCTCTGTCCTACTGACACGTCCATTACTCTACTGACTGACACCAACCACTGCCCTACTGACATGTCCATTGCTCTACTGACACCGTCCTCTGCCTGTGTACCGAACGATCAGCGGGTGCCAGTGTAAATCGGGTCCGCGGGACCCACTGATCAGCTCCTGCTGTGTAGAATCACAGCAGGAGCAAGCCGCAGTCAGCACGCACTCGCACCTGATACCTGAAAGTGCAGAATCACGTATATACACATGATTCTGCACAATGCGGCCACCCAGTAGCAGTAAAACTGCTATAGGCCAGTCGCAAGTGGTTAAAGTGGTCCTGTTCCCCTGTGGTCGTGTGCAAAGGCGAACGCATGCATCGGTCCCACATGCATACATAAACAGCGATTGCACCACACGTGGAGTATCACCGCAAATGTCAGATGGAGAACAATCCTTCTAGAACCAGACCTCCTGTGTAAATCTAAAGTGGTAACCTGTAAAGGCTTTTAAAGCATCGCCTATGGATAACTTAATGTACGGTATAGTTTGTGGCCATTCCTCATTCATGCTCAATTTTAAAGTGTGACATGTTTGGTATCTATTTACTTGGCATAAAACCATCTTTTATATTTCACAAAAAAAAAATGGGTGTTATATTGTGTTTCTTTGCACTAAAATTCATGAAAGTGTATTTAAAAAAAAAAAAAAAGGTGTTTGAAAAACTGCTGCACAAATACCATGTGACCTAAAAAAAATTGCATCACCCACCATTTTATTCTCTGCTGCACAAATACCATGTGACCTAAAAAATTGCAGCACCCACCATTTTATTCTCTGCTGCACAAATACCATGTGACCTAAAAAAAATTGCAGCACCCACCATTTTATTCTCTAGGGCCCCTGCTTAAAAGATATATATGTTTGGGGGGGGGGGGGGGTTCTAGGTAATTTCCTAGCAAAAAATGATGATTTTTATGTATATATAAGAAGCGTTAGTATAAGGCTGGTCTTAAAGTAGTTAACAAGGCAAATGGATCTACAGATTGCATTGCTCCCCATGTATGGTTACATTTATCTTCCAAGCAAAACAATAAACCATTTTAGACTTGTCGGTAAACTGCGGCTCTTTAATGTTTATCCCGGAATCGTTCTATGTGAAGAACGGCAGACCGTTGCAGACGCAGCGTTTTACAGGAGGTCATTGTTAACCAGCTACATTGTCACTATCACTAAAGAGGCCTCAATTCTATAACCATTTTTTTTATACTTAACTCTCAGAATTTCTCTTCATGTGCAGAGATAAAAGAATACAACAGATCCATTGTCCTTGTCTGTACGCTCTGTCGAGCGGCTGAGGGCGACTTGATGTTCTATCATTTTTAAAAAAGAACACACATTAAACAAAAAAACACTGAGTGAGACTCCTCGAAATAGCGAGCGAGCATTTTCGCCATTTAGCCTTGGCGTGCCGGGACAACACACCGGCTTCCTGGAAAACAAAATCGGCAGGAAAATCTCCGCGCACAAAAGCATTAGTGGAAATAATTGCACTTTCTTGGAACTGGATAGCAGGGAGGATCTTTTGCGGAATTTCCCTTTTGTGGCGCGGGTAGGTAGTTATTTTCAGCAAGCGGGAAAGTGCAGGTAATTGGAACATGGACTTTATTATTAAGCTTAGCACTGCATTAACTCCTGTAAACATTACTCCAAGCCTCCCGTTGTTTGGTGCGCTTTGCTATTTCAAAGCAAAGACTTTCTATACACCAGTTTTTTTTTCCTTTTTTTTTTTTAATACGGAGCTTTATAATTATCCATCATTCATATGAAATTTAATCAAGGAATAAATTACAGGATGCAACTACCTTTAATAAAACACAGCAGAGCTGGGATTCCGTGTTTGTTGTGCACAAAACTGCAGAGACACGCAGAATCGGGAGAAGTCGTTTGCTTTTTTCTTTTTTTTTGTGACAAAAGCAATTAGCTTTTCCTTTCCTTTTTTTTTTTAATATTAACAGGACTCCGGTCTAATTAGAGAGCAAGATAATGACTAAAAGGGAAAATGTAGTGTTTTTTCATTGAGTACATGTGTTGGGTAACTACTTCAATACCGGCCGCTTCCACCCCCCTTCCTGCCCAGGCTAATTTTCAGCTTTCAGCGCTGTAACATTTTGAATGACAATTACGCGGTCATGTAACACTGTACCCATATGATTTTTTTTTTTTTTTTTTTTTTTTTTTTTAGACAGATGGTGCTTTCTTTTGGTGCTATTTTTTTTTTCTTTCTGGAATAAAACACAAAGCCTCATACCAACCTTTTGGTGCTATTTATTCACCACTGGGGTTTTTATTTTTTGCTGAATAAACATTTTCTTAGTTTCTGTTACAAAGATTTGCAAATAATAATTTTTCTTCTGCACTGATGTTACATAGTTACATAGTAGGTGAGGCTGAAAAAAGACACAAGTCCATCAAGTCCAACCTATGTGTGTGATTATATGTCAGTATTACATTGTATATCCCTGTATGTTGCGGTCGTTCAGGTGCTTATCTAATAGTTTTTGAAACTATCGATGCTCCCCACTGAAACCACCGCCTGTGGAAGGGAATACCACATCCTTGCTGCTCTTACAGTAAAGAACCCTCTACGTAGTTTAAAGTTAAACCTCTTTTCTTCTAATTTTAATGAGTGGCCACGAGTCTTGTTAAACTCCCTTCCGCGAAAATAGTTTTATCCCTATTGTGGGGTCACCAGTACGGTATTTATAAATTGAAATCATATCCCCTCTCAAGCGTTTCTTCTCCAGAGAGAATAAGTTCAGTGCTCGCAACCTTTCCTCATAACTAAGATCCTCCAGACCCTTTTATTAGCTTTGTTGCTCGCTCCATTTCCAGTACATCCTTCCTGAGGACTGGTGCCGGGAACTGGACAGCATTCTCCAGGTGCAGCCAGACCAGAGTCTTGTAGAGCGGGAGAGTTTTCGTTTTATCTCTGAAATTAAGCCCCTTTTTAATGCCAATATTCTGTTTGCTTTGTTAGCAACAGCTTGGCATTGCATACCATTGCTGAGCCTATCATCTACTAGGACCCCCAGGTCCTTCTCCATCCTAGATTCCCCCAGAGGTTCTCCCCCCAGTGTATAGATTACATTCATATTTTTGCCACCCAAATGCATGAATGAATGGAATGATGTGCGCTGAGGAGAACTGCACTGATGTGCGTTGATGAGGCTGCACTGGTGTGCGCTGATGAGGATACACTGATGTGTGCTGATGAGAACTGATGAGGCTGCACTGATGGGCGCTGATGAAGCTGCACTGAGTTTCTGTTACAAAGATTTGCAAATAAGTAATTTTTGTTCTGCTCTGATGAGGCTGCACTGATGTGCGCTGATGAGGCTGCACTAATGTGCGCTGATAAGGCTGCAAAGATGGGCATCACTGGTGGGTACTGATAGGTGGCACTAATTGGCACTGATGAGCTGCACTGATGATCAGTGTAAATGCTGTACTCACTGTGCCCTGTCAGATTGACTCTCCTTTACTTACAGTACACGCCGTCTCTGTGTGAGGAAAGGAAAGCCGATAACCGGCAAAACTGACTACATGTATAACGCCTTGTGCCAGGAGTGGCACTTGGGTGACAGCGCTCACCCACTTACTGGTGAAAGGGAAGTAAATGACTAAGCAATCATGCGCAAAAGATGTTAATGCAAAATACAATGAACAACAAACAAGGGGGGCTTTGGAGCGGGTAGCCCTATAACTAGACAAAGGAAACTAACAAACCAGGTGTTGTCACTACTGTGCTGCTCACTGTTCACCTTTCTGGAGAGGAAGCTGTAACTGAGAAGCTGCAGTACAAGGATCTCCCTGCTTCTGTTTCATCTATTCTGTGGTTCTGTGCTTTCTAAGCCTCTCATGCTGAGAGTCATCAGATCACCAGTCATTGGGGGGCTCCTCTGACATGAGGAAGCAATGCCCTGTTCCTTTCCAAGATGGTTTCCTCCACACAGGGGCACAGTGCAGAACAGGGAATGGCATGTAAGTAATGGGGCTGCAAGTAATATCCCTGTTTTCCTCTGTACAGAGCCCTGTGTTGATTGTCAGCATCAGGCTCTGGGCTGTATTTGGACACAGCTGATCAGCAGGTCCCGACCAATAATTCAGTAAATATTGTCCGGGGCTTCTTGACAGACTCCTGTGCTGTGTACAATCACAGCGGGTATCAGTGGTAGTGGTGGTGGGGGGGGGGGGGTGCACATGCTCTAAACCTGGAAGAAGGCAGTGAAGTACCAGTACGTTGATTTGCCTGTACAGCAGCACATTGCAGGTGGTCCGGAAGTGGTTAAAGACCTGTGAGTCGGTTTGGGGTGGCCTCCAAAAAATAAGAGGGAGGTGAGAGAGCCCTTATAGTATAGTAAGTGATCCAAATATAGTGATTACCTCAAAAAAAGTTTATCAATAGGATGAAAAAGAAGATGACTTGCGTCTCCTGAGACCCAAATGTCCCAAAGCACCACTCATAGATCTATCCACCTCTAGAACTAAGCCCATAAGCGGGTGAAACTCATTACTGGGCATGACTTGGGAGGAGGCAGAGCTGAAGCATTTCTGACCATGCAGCTTCCATCTTTTACTTTTCAGAGTTATATCTACTGAGGTTGCAGTAACCCTGTAGGGTAGAAACAAGCCGTAGGTGCAGGTGGAGAACACCTCATTCCCATGCAGGATTATAAAGGTTGCTCTTGATTCCATGGGTGTCCCAATCCTTGATCCTCTGTGGGGTGCTAAGCTAGGTGAGTTAGAAGAGGTTAGTAAAAGCCTGTTGGTGGTCCGACCAGCAGAGGTGTCCATTGACGTTTGCTTAAAGCGGAGTTCCACCCAAAAGTGGCAATTCTGCTTTAAGCACTCCTCGCCCCCTTACATGCCACATTTGGCATGTCATTTTTTTTTGGGGGGGGGGGGGAGTGGGTGCCTACTTTAGAGAAGGACTTCATGTCCCACTTCCTCCTTCTGCCTATGGGCCGCCTAGGCGGCGACTCCTCTCCCCCTAGGTGGCCCCTCCCTCTCGGCAATCTTCTGGGACATGTGACAGGTCCTAGAAGATTGCCTGTCCACTAGGAGAGCACAGCACGACTCGCGTATGCAAGCTGTCAGGGCCGGGTGCCCACAGTTTCAATGGAGGCGCCGAGGAGAGGAGGGGGAGAGAAGCGGGACTCCGTGCGGCCACATCGCTGGACCGCGGAACAGGTAAGTGTCTGTTTGTTTGTTAAAAGTCAGCAGCTAAACTTTTTGTAGCTGCTGACTTTTAATAAACAAAAAAAGCTTGGAACTCCGCTTTAAGGATGGATCGGAGTCAACTGGTTTACCAAACATCAAATTACTAAGTAGTTTGATGTTTGGTAAACCTGATGACTCCAATCCATCCTTGGATGCACAACAACATGCACAAGCTATCTCCTTCCTAACAAATAAGCATGTACGATGTATGAAATAAGTATACTACTATCTACTCACTTGGGCCTTCCTTGGATGGAATCTTCTTATTGCTCCTTCCTTCTCACAGTCCTGCAAACAACAGTTTTTTTTGTTTTTGTTTCTTAACACATGGTTGTTCAAGTCCTTTCCCCTCCCCTTGCTTCCAGCCTACATCATTTCCTGTAGCATCATTTCCTGTGCTGAGCTTCATGAACCAGCCCAACAAGTTAATTTGCATATTATTAGGGGAGGCCTAGCTTCCCAAAAGACAACACGTAACTAAAATGTAACAATTCACATATACACTCACCGGCCACTTTATTAGGTACACCTTGCTAGTACTGGACACACACAGCCTGGCTCAGTCCTGCCCCTGCTCACAGAATTTGATTGACAGTGGCTCCCACTGCTGACTCTTTTTCCTGTGAATACAGAGAGAGAGTCGATGCAGATGGGCACATCTCTGGATCAAGTGAGGACTCAAGAAAGTTTAAGGTGAGGGGCGATACATCTACTGGGACATTTATTACCTTAATGCAGGGGATGCATCAAGGTAAAAAAAAATGTCCTGGCTTTAGTACAACTTTAAATGTTTCAGTCACGTCCTCCCTTTCTCTTTGCTCCTTGAGGCTACCTGAGATGCTTTATCCCTTATACGTTTCCCAATTGTGCTTCCCGTCTCTGGGATTGTCTTGTCATATAAATAATCTCTTTTTGTAAGCGAGGTCTCCATATGGTTAATGAACCTTCTGGCTTGTTTTGCAGTGGAAGCCATTCTCCGCATCCAACAGGTGGAAGTGGAGCCTCTCCCCAGGTGGGTGGCGCAGGCCTTCGCGGCTCAGTTCGAGAAGACATCTTTAAGTCGTGCCGAGATCCCGGATGTGGACCTGTCTTCCGTGGACTCAAAACTTGTCAGCAGCTTGATGCCGTTCCAGAGAGAAGGTGTCAGGTAGGTACCAGTTGATGCAGGGCTTTATTTGTCGTTATTTTTTTTTATGTCTGGTCTCTCTGGGATTGCTATTTATAGGGACCCATTCAGGAAAAAGAGACCACATTATAACTCCTTCATCGAACCCTTGCAGTTCCTTCCTCGGTCATAGGTACGACTAAAATACTTGGTGTTGGCTAGTGTTGGATCTCACATGGAGTGGTGACCTCCCTCATTGTAACAGTGCTCATGCCTAGCAATTGGTCCTTAGGCTCCAGCACTACATTATGGCAGGAGGTCACATATTCCCCCATAGATGGAACCACTGGGTATTTTGCAGGAGTGACATGGGAGCACTGGAGAGGTGAGTGGTCGGGGGTGCGCTTTGTACAGACTCACTCTGCAGAGTGACAGCGTTAAAGAATACTAAACACGCGCTGTTTAATGTACATTGTCCCTTCTATTTCTGGATGGGGATGATGGCACTGTAATTATTTTTATAAAAGAAACACCTTTTTCCTAATCGATATACAGCTGTCACATGACCAAGATCTCTCCCAGCCTGTCTGCAGGGAAACGTAAGTAGGAGGAGCTTCTAGTCCTCTGCTGCTGGTCACATGTTAAAACAAAAAAACAGCCTTTGGGATACAGAGTAAAAATAATTCATATCAATAAACTATTTTAAATCACCATACAAATATGTATTTGAAATTGAATCTTTATTAAAGTGGTGTTCCAGCAAAAAATTTTTTTTTAAAGTCAGCAGCTACAAACACTGTAGCTGCTGAGTTTTAATAAGCACACTTACCTGTCCAGGGTGCCCGCGATGTCGGCCGCCCGAGGCTAATCCGTCCATCGGATCGGGTCCTGGCGCCACCATTCGAACTAAGGGTTTCCTACTGCGCATGCGCGACTCGCGCGGTGCTTTGTTAATGGCCGGCTGTGTTGTGGGACACACACAGGTCCCAGAAGACAGCGCGCTCCATTCGCCAGAAGACAACGCGAGAAGGGGAAGAATGAAGACTACCACAGAATAGGAAGTGGCAGATTAGGACGTCCTGCCTAGCAACAGGCATTTCTGGTAAGTAAAAATTTTTTATTTATTTTTTCACATTTTTAGGAGCCTTTTTATGTATTTTTTTTTTTTTTTAGGGTGGTCCTCCGCTTTAATTTTTAACAATAAGATTGTGTGGGTGGATTGTCAACCCCCCCCCCCCCCCGCCTGTGTCTTAGAATAACAGGGAGGTGAAGCCTCCATCAATCTACATGTAATATCCCACCTCCCCATTATGTTTAGCTATTTAGTGGGCATGGAGGAGGGAGGGAGTGGGCTGTCATTTACCACTGTGTATGCGCCCACATGTGTGATTCTATAGTCTCATGGGCTGCTCAGATGTGATCGGAAATTCTCAGCATAGAAATTCACTGAAAACTGAGCATGTGCAGAGCTGACAACACTGCTCTGCAAAATCCCCAAATGTAGGGGGGACATGGGCAGAAAGATAGAGAGCAGCAGGATCAACCAGGATTTTTGCAGAATGCAGAAAAGAAATCTCATAGTGACTGAGTGAGTATGAACAGCATGTAATACACCATTTATTGAATGTAAGGAATGTAAACACCCCTTGTAACAGAAATAAGGATGACAGGTCCTCTCTATGGAGAGATCTGGGGTCAAAAAGACACCAAATCTCTTCTTTACCTTTAAAAGCAGAAGATGTAAAACCTTTTTTGATCTTCACTTAAAAAAAAAAAAAAAAAGATTTCTTCCAGCCTAGATAGGAAGTGATGTCATGATGTTGCTCTGGTCCTCCAAGGCAATTGAACCGTTTAAAGAATGTCAACCTTACAAAAGCCTGTGGGAGCAGCCGGCCGCACCGACAGATCGTTTCTTGGGCAAACTGGTGGGAACGGTAAACCTGGACCGGTTTCATGAGAAAGACGGCCGCCTGCAGACAAAAAAGGTACCGAGTTATGGCTGATAGTTTCAGCCATAATCCTGATAAACCACTTGCAATCCGCAACATATATATGTGTAATGCAGTCGGTGAGTGGTTAATAATTATTTAAAAAATATAATAAAAACAATATAATATAATTTATATAATAATAAATACTCACAGCAGTTTTTTATGATACAAAGTGTTTAGTAAACTGCATGTTATAAAGTTAATTTAGATGGGCTGTAAATCTGAACCCCGGGCAGATTTAGGAGATGCAAATGAATGCAGCTCTGTATTTATACATCAATAAAAGTATTTTTCACAAATGCTAGCAGTATATTATACAGAATTTATACAGCACAAACAGTCTGCACAGTACTTTACAATATAGAAGGAGCTGGTGTAGAAAGGAGGGGTTCGGGTTCCTGGCGAACTGGGCCGAATTCTCAGTCGGTTACCCTCTCTTTAGCAGGGACGGACTGCATCTAAATGGGGGGGTGCAGCTCGGATGGGAGAGAAGATGGCCGAAAAGTTAGAGGAGCTTTTAAACTAGGCGATGGGGGGGGGGGGGAGGGTCCAGATGTAGAGAGAGCCAGCATGGAACAAATTTCAGAGGGTAGTATTGGGGGCATAGTGGTAGGTTGACTAAAGTACCTAAACTTGAGGTAAGTAAATCAACAAATACAAATTGCAGCCTCAGAACAACCAACAAGGAGATAGTATGCGACCGTGCAAAACTACGAGGCTTGTTCACTAATCACAGGAGTCTGGCGGACAAGATGGGAGAACTAGAGCTGCTGTTGTATGAGGAGGATTTAGATTTTGTTGAAATTTGGATCAAGTAGCACTCATGATTGGCTGGCAACCATTCAAGGGTATTCCCTATATCACAGAGATAGGGAAGGTAAAAAAGGGGGAGGGGTATGCCTGTATAGGATGCATTAAGGTGAAAAAAAACACGAGGGTTTACAACCCCTTTAAGGAACTCAGTCAAGTAATTGCCAGACCGTTGTTCCTAATTTTTATGAACAGTCTACTGACTGGAATGGTACCAGCCGATTGGAAAAAAGCCAATGTAGCACCAATATTTAAAAAAGGGCCAAGATTTATCCCTGGGAACTACAGACCAGTTAGCCTAACATCAATAGTATGCAAGCTCTTGGAGGGGATGATAAGGGACTATATACAAGATTTTAGTAATAAAAACTGTATCATTAGCAGTAATCAGCATGGATTCAAGAAGAATCGTTCTTGCCAAACAAATCTACTAACCTTCTATGAGGAGGTGAGTTGCCATCTAGATAAAGAAAGGCCCGTAGACGTGGTGTATCTGGATTTTGCAAAGGCATTTGACACAGTTCCCCATAAACATTTACTGTACAAAATAAGGTCTGTCAGCATGGACCATAGGGTGAGTACATGGATTGAAAACTGGCTACAGGGATGAGTCCAGAGGGTGGTGATAAACGGAGAGTCCTCGTAATAGTCTGGTGTGGAAAGTGGGGTCCCCCAGGGTTCTGTCCTGGGACCAATCCTATTTAATTTATTCATAAACGATTTGGAGGATGGGATAAACAGCTCAATCTCAGTATTTGCAGACGATACTAAGCAGGGCAATAACTTCTCCGCAGGATGTGGAAACTTTGCAAGAAGCCAGCACAGTTACAATACAATAAGAGGGTTGGAGGGCCCTGTTTATGGGAGCTTACAGTCTAAAAGGGAGGGGCAAATGATTTAAAAAATGATAAAAAGAAATCACTCATGTAAGGCATTCATTTACGTGGACTGCCCTACACGCGAGAAAGGCGGAAAGGAAATCCTGGAGGCTGCATTCGCATTTTGCATCTTGTAAATGAGCACTAAATTGTACTGCATCTCTGCGCCATAGGCATAGGGCACCCGTTCTGATTTTAATGGGCTGCCCTACGTGCAAAAAGTGGCAAAGTAGTTTATGTACATTTTTGAACATTGAGCTTTGTGCATTTTGCCACATTTGATGCAACACAACTGCAAACCTACCAAGACATGGCCGCCCACCTAAACTGACCGGCCGGGCAAGGAGAGCATTCATCAGAGAAGAGCCAAGAGGTCCATGGTAACTCTGGAGGAGCTGCAGAGATCCACAGCTCAGATGGGAGAATCTGTCCACAGGACAACTATTAGTTGTGCTCTCCACAAATCTGCCCTTTATGGAAGAGTGACAAGAAGAAAGTCATTGTTGAAAGAAAGTCATAAGAAGTCCAGTTTGCACTTTTCCAGAAGCCATGTGGGAGACACAGCAAACATGTGAAGAAGGTGCTCTGGTCAGATGAGACCAAAATATGAACTTTTTTGGCCTAAAAGCAAAACGCTATGTGTGGTGGAAAACTAACACTGCACATCACCCTGAACACATCATCCCCACCGTGAAACATGGTGGTGGCAGCATCATGGTGTGTGGATGCTTTTCTTCAGCAGGGACAGGGAAGCTGGTCAGAGTTGATAGGAAGATGGATGGAGTCAAATACAGGGCAATCTTAGAAGAAAACCTGTTAGAGTCTGCAAAAGACTTAAGAAAGGGGCGGAGGTTCACCTTCCAGCAGGACAACGACTCTAAACATACAGCCAGAGCTACAATGGAATGGTTTAGATCAAAGCATATTCAAGTGTTAGAATGGCCCAGTCAAAGTCCAGACCTAAATCCAATTGAGAATCTGTGGCAAGACTTGAAAATTGCTGTTCACATACGGTCTCCATCCAATCTGACAGAGCTTGAGATATTTTGCAAAGAAGAATGGACTCTCCTAGATGTGTAAAGCTGGAAGAAACATCCCCAAAAAGACTTGCAGCTGTAATTGCAGTGAAAGGCTCTACAAAGTATTGACTCAGGGGGCCTGAAAACAAACGCACGCCACACTTTTCACATATTTATTTGTACAAAAAAAATTAAAAACCATTTATCATTTTCCTTCCACTTCACAATTATGTGCCACTTTGTGTTGGTTTATCACATAAAATCCCAATAAAATACATTTACATTTTTGGTTGTAACATGACCAAATGTGGAAAATTTCAAGGGGTATGAAAACTTTTACAAGGCACTGTATGGATTCCACAACTCATATCACGGTAATCCATTCCATCTCCATTTCCTTTTCCGCATTGGACACTGAAGAAAGCAAAACCGCTTGCAATAGTGTAAATCGGAATACTGCTTTTATTTATTTAAAACCAGTGAAAAACACTTACATCAGCGTTGTGTATAAAAATCAGTGTAAACTACAAATCTTCTGTAGTAGCGCATGAATGCGCTGTGGCATCACGACTTTCAGCTCCTTCCAACGTGTTTCGTCTCGAATGACGTCAACAGGTGCATGAAACTGTGAATACGACTTGATTCGTTTCCAAAAATGTGCTACATCTAACTGCATGGTGCTGCAGCACAATACAATCTGTCTCACGTGGTAAAGTCACGGGTTTGCAGATGCCTGGGGGGGGGCATTATCTATTAAAGGTGCCGCTGCGCATCTTCTAACGGTGCAGCGCGTTTTTCTATGTGTCAGGAAAGCGTGTGATTTTTTTGGTGCACGTTCTCAACATGCACAGATGTGAACTTACACATGTGCCTACCGTACTCCTGGGAATAGATTTTGTACGGAGTCGGGTGTGCTGAACTGCCCTCTCCCCCGCCCTTCTGTAGGGTCTGTGAGCTGTGAATAGAGCCAGTGACAGATCAGCGCTCGCTGTCTGCAGTGCCCGGAGTTAATGCAGCGTAATTAGTCCTGATCATACCGGAGAACTATTGATTTTATGCACTGCAGGAGAAACATTTACAGCCAAAGGGGTAAATGAGCTGGAAGAGGAAAGGGCCATTTAATGCATAAAACATGCTGGGAGGACGTGCCGGGCTGTGAAAATAGACATGCATGGGCAAACACCGGATCGCTGGTTCTTGGTGAACTAAAAGCCCCAGCACGCTTTACCAAGCAGTCAAGGCGGAGAGGTGCGCACCACATGGCCGAAAATGATCGGTATTTATTTTTCTCTTGTTGTCAGTAGCTGATCACTCATAGCAGGGGGGAAGGGGGTGAACGGACATTCGGAAATGATATCAGGTCTAAAAATATTTTGTTACCTAATTCTTGTATAAACTTTCACGCTTGTATGAATATGAACGTGCTGCGAACGCTGACAGCTGCATAGTAATAGCCGAGATCAGCCAGCCGACCCGCCCTGCATGTTATCAGCAGAGGTCTCCTGAGGTTATACTGGACCGCCATTGTTAAAGGAGACTGACGCTATAATAGCAAGCAAACACGTATTCTGACCATCCAGTCCAGACTGCTAATAGATCTGCTTAAATAGACCCTTTCACCAACTTATAACATTGCAGGTAAAAAACACAAAAAAATCTAACTTTGTACATGCTTGTAAAAGAAGTTCTCATGGACTGCACCGCATCCCCAAAGAATACATAAGAAAAAAAAACAGAAAAGATAGGATTTTGAGGGTGCAAATCTCAGGAATGGACCACACTCACAATATATACAGCGGGTAAAATAAGTATTGAACACGTCACCATTTTTCTAGGTAAATGTATTGACATGAAATTTTACCCAAATATCGGTAACACTCCATGCAATCCATACATACAAAGACACCAAAACGAATCAGTTCAGAAATGAAGTTATGTGTAATAAAATGGAAGGACTTAGGGATAAAGTATTGAACACGCAAACTGAAATGTATTTAATACTTGGTACAAAATCCTTTGTTGGTAATGACCGCTCCAAGACGCAGGTTCCTGTCATTCCATTTTATTACACAGAACTTCATTTCTGAACTTATTTGTTTTGGTGTCTTTGTATGTATGGATTGCATGGGGTGTTACCGACATGTGGTGACAATTTCATGTCAATAGCACCTTTTAGAAATATGTTTACCTAGAAAAATGGTGACGCGTTCAATACTTATTTTACCCGCTCTATAGCTGAAAATGTATCAGTCCTTGATGTAGACGGCCTATCTAATTTCTTGAGACCCAAAATTGTCAGGACAGTACAAATATCCCCCCCCCCCCCCCAATAAACCCTTTGGAGGAGTGAGGCATGGCAAGTTTTTTTGTCAAAAAAAAGTTGTAATTTTTTTTGCCAAAATTATTTGGAAAGTGGAGAAGTGCCGGTGAGCAGGGACACTGACTGGTGACAGTATGTAAAAAATTAAAATAAATAATAATAATTATATGCTGTAACCCATAAAGGCTTTTAAAGAGTTGTCTATGGATAGTAAAATTTAAGTCGTCTGTCGCCGCTACACGGGCGTGTGCAATTTTAAAGCGTGACATGTTTGGTATCTATTTACTCAGTGTAACATCATCTTTTATATTTAAAAAAAAAATTGGATTATGTATTTTTTTTTGCATTAAAATTCAGTAAACTGAATTACAGGAGGCAGAAAGGGGTCCTTCCTCTCCTGTGCAATTGGGGAGCCCAGCAAGGATATGACCAGATGTTGTTCCTGCTCCTGTGTGATATCAGAAACCGTAAGCGATGAAGATTTCGTCACTACCGGTTTCGTTCTCATGTAAACGAGCCCTTTCCTGCTTGAACAAACATTAGATCAAACCGATCTCCGTTTGATCAGATGCTTTGAAGGCCAGAGGAGAGATCTGGGATCTAATAGACCCCAGAACTCTACATAAAGAGGACCTGTCATGGTCCATGCTGTCACAAGGGATGTTTTTCCTCCCTTCTGATAGCAATAAACGTGAAAAAAATAAAATAAAGATGCATTGTAAGGAAGAAATCTGCCAGCTGTGGCAGTTTTACCATAGAGAATACCACGGACTAGATGTCCCCCTGCAGTCTCTATGGCCTTCGGAGGTCGAATGTGACGTTATGATGTCACGTCCGGCCCGGCAGATGTAAACACTGCCGTGTAAGCAGCTGGAAAGGTCGAGATCTCTTTTTTTTTTTTGATCTCAGTCTTTCCAGCCTAGAGGAGAGATGTGGGGTCTTATAGACCCCACATCTCTCCATAAAGAGGACCTGTCATGACTGTCCTATTGACTGGTATTTGGAACTGTTCATAATTCCCTCTACCTTGACTAAGGCCCCCCTGTTCCAGCTGAAGACAAACAGCCCCAAAGCAAACATGATGCTGCCACCACAATGCTTCACAGTGGGTATGGTGTTCTTTTGGTGATGTGCAGTGTTGTTTATTTTTTCATTTTCTCTGAAAAAGGTGAACTAATCCTTGAATCTTTAATCTCTATAGAGTAGAATTTGCTTTTACTGTGCCTTGTCTGCTGCCCTTAGACAGCAGACAAGGCACAATATGATGAAGCCTTCTTCCTCTCCTCTGATCTTTCAGCTTTGCCATTTCCCGGGAAGGCCGCCTGCTGCTGGCCGATGACATGGGCTTGGGGAAGACAATACAAGCCATCTGCATCGCGGCTTATTACAGGAAGGAGTGGCCGCTGCTGGTGGTGGCGCCATCCTCCGTCAGATTCACCTGGGCCGAGGTAAGTTCTCTCCATCACCCTATATATGGGCTGTTTATTGCAATATGTTTTCAAATGTATCTAAAATTCCAAACCTTTCCTTTAGTATGGATAAAGTGTTGAAAGGGTTACAACCTCTTTCTGGGTTTTTATTGCTGAGCAAAAAGGGATGACCGCATCCCGTTGACGTTAGAATGCTAAAATTATTATTTTAGAATGAAAACTTTATTATTCTGGGCAAAGCACACTGCAGCCTCGCCTAGGACCGCCCACACAGAGGCATTTCCCCCTTGTGCAGGTTTAGTCCCGGGTCACACTGATGCGGTGCGGGGAACCGCATGTGATTCATACATGCGATTTAAGTCCATTCATTTGGTGTGGCTCAAATCGCACCACGCCCACGCGAAAAAAGTACATGCGCTTGTGCTTTTTTTGCCGCACTGGAATTGGATTGCATGGGTTTTCACATCCATGCGATCTAAATTCAGCCATTCGCGCTGCGTTTTGTGAACTGTTTTGGAGTGTCATTAACATTGACACCCACAGCTGTTCGCATGAATGGAGTGAGATTGTGATGAGGTGCGGGAAATGCACAGGAATCGTTGTGAATCCCACACCCAATCAGTGTGAACCGGGACTTAAAGCGCAGCTCCGCCCAAAAGGGGAAATAATGTTTTAAGGCCTCCTCCTTCAGTAATGCCATTTTTGAGGGGGGGGGGTATCAGATTATGACAGATACCCGCTCCCACTTCCAATCACCTAGGCATGCATGAGTGTGCTGTCCATTGACTGTGCAGTGACTTCCCTGGCTGCTACACATTGGAATATCTCCTAAATGGTGCACGTTTAGATGATATTTACTGTACCTATAGTAGCCTTATAGGCTTACCTGCAGGTACAAGATAGAAAGCGGAGAGAGTACTACCACTTTAAGGGTCAGTTCACACCACATGCAGTCCAGTGCGGTTTTTTTTCTGCATCAAAAACACATGGAAAGTAGGTTATATGGTTTTTAATGGCATAGTTCACACCAGTGCTTGCAGTTCCAGTGCATTCCAGTTCAAGAAAAAAATAGTAGAACGTGCTGCATTTTTCCTGCACTGGACTGTACTTGAATGCTGTAAAAAGCATCAAAAATGCACTGGAACACACAAGTTCTTATTTATGGTTAAGAAAAAAGAGGAGGGAAAATGCACTGGACTGCATCAAAAATGCACCAAAAATGCAACAAAAACGTGTCAAAATGCGCATGCAGAAAAGCATCTGGAACGCATCCGGACTGCATTTCTATAGTGTGAACTGGCCCTAAAAGTAACTCCACTTTTGTTGAGAAAAAAAAAAACACATTCCCCTCTGGGTGATCTGACCAAAAACCCAGCACCCGGACGTAGCCAGGGAGAAAATGATAATGGCCAGCGAGGGATGTAACCACCGCATCGCTGGAAGGTGGAGGTGAGTATTTCTGGGGGGGGTTTGCTCTACTTTTATGACACTGCATCGTACCAACGCACCTAATCCTCTGCACTGCACTGTCCCCCTAGACAAGTCTGGACAAGACAGAGCCTTTGAAGTCAGGCTGCACATGCTCAGTTTGGTGTGTATTGCTAGAGAGGTTTTTTTTTCTTTCTTCTTTTTCTTTTCTTGGGAGGGTGCATGTGATCAGCACAGGGCCAATCAGCACTGTCCATACATGTCCAGACAGAGGGAGGGTCAAGAAGCCCTGCAGCCTCATAGGACAGCTCAGTGCAGTATGAAAACTCCTCCTACAAGCTTCACCAGGAACTGATAGAAATCACACGACTGCTATGTACTGCTGATGAGAAAAGGTATTCAGCAGTTTATATTTACTAAAATTATTGCATTTCCATGTTCTGTGTACTGTGGGAGACCAGATATAGTGAGCGCAGGCTCCTGGGTTTAGTAACTCTTTAACACAGTGCCATAATGTGAGAGGATTTCCCTTCTTTTTGCAGATCTCTTATCTTTTTGTGTTGTGCCTCCAGGACAAGCAAAGCATAGAAACTAGGCATGTGCACTGACAAAATATTTGTTCCGAATTTCGAATTTTCGGAAAATTCTAAATTAATGAATTTGTCAATATTCGTTAAACGAATTCAGACCTAAACGAATTGCACATGTCTAATGGAAACCTCCCCAATAAGGACACAGACAGCAAAAAAATAAAACTGATAGGTGTTTTACTGAAATGTTCCATACACTCCAAAACTAAAAAAAAATGTCTTTAGATATACTTAGCCTAGGCTCACACCTAGGCGTTGCGGCAAACGCAGCGATCCCTGTGCGTTTCTCACACCGCATTGTAATGGCACTGTGTTTGCGATCCACTGCTGGTGTCAATACAAAGTTAACCACTTGAGCCCCGGACCATTATGCTGCCTAAGGACCAGAGGTCTTTTTCCAATTTGGCACTGCGTCGCTTTAACTGCTAATTGCGCAGTCATGCAATGCTGTACCCAAACGAAATTTGCGTCCTTTTCTTCCCACAAATAGAGTTTTCTTTTGATGGTATTTGATCACCTCTGCCGTTTTTATTTTTTGCGCTATAAACGGAAAAAGACCGAAAATTTTGAAAAAAAATGATATTTTCTACTTTTTGTTATAAAAAAAATCCAATAAACTCAATTTTAGTCATACATTTAGGCCAAAATTTATTCGGCCACATGTCTTTGGTAAAAAAAAAGTTAATAAGCGTATATTTATTGGTTTGCGCAAAAGTTATAGCGTCTACAAACTAGGGTACATTTTCTGGAATTTACACAGCTTTTAGTTTATGACTGCCTATGTCATTTCATGAGGTGCTAAAATGGCAGGGCAGTACAAAACCCCCCCAAATGACCCCATTTTGGAAAGTAGACACCCCAAGGAAATTGCTGAGAGGCATGTAGAACCCATTGAATATTTTTTTTTTTTGTCCCAAGTGATTGAATAATGACAAAAAAAAAAAAAAAAAAAAATATTTACAAAAAGTTGTCACTAAATGATATATTGCTCACACAGGCCATGGGCCTATGTGGAATTGCACCCCAAAATACATTCAGCTGCTTCTCCTGAGTATGGGGATACCACATGTGTGGGACTTTTTGGGAGCCTAGCCACGTACGGGGCCCCGAAAACCAATCACCGCCTTCAGGATTTCTAAGGGCATAAATTTTTGATTTCATTCCTCACTACCTATCACAGTTTTGAAGGCCATAAAATGCCCAGATGGCACAAAACCCCCCCAAATGACCCCATTTTGGAAAGTAGACACTCCAAGCTATTTGCTGAGAGGCATGTTGAGTCCATGGAATACTTTCTTTTTTGACACAAGTTGCGGGAAAGTGACAATTTTTTTTTTTTTTTGCACAAAGTTGTCACTAAATGATATATTTCTCACACAGGCCATGGGCATATGTGGAATTGCACCCCAAAATACATTTAGCTGCTTCTCCTGAGTATGGGGATACCACATGTGTGGGACTTTTTGGGAGCCTAGCCGCATACGGGGCCCCGAAAACCAAGCACCGCCTTCAGGATTTCCAAGGGCATAATGTTGTGATTTGACTCCTCACTACCTATCACAGTTTTGAAGGCCATAAAATGCCAAGATGGCACAAAACCCCCCCAAATGACCCCATTTTGGAAAGTAGACACCCCAAGCTATTTGCTGAGAGGCATGTTGAGTCCATGGAATATTTTATTTTTTGACACAAGTTGCGGGAAAGTGACAATTTTTTTTTTTTTTTTTTTTTTTTTGCACAAAGTTGTCACTAAATGATATATTGCTCAAACATGCCATGGGCATATGTGGAAATACACCCCAAAATATATTCTGCTGCTTCTCCTGAGTATGGGGATACCACATGTGTGGGACTTTTTGGGAGCCTAGCCGCATACGGGGCCCCGAAAACCAAGCACCGGCTTCAGGATTTCTAAGGGCGTTAAGTTGTGATTCCACTCCTCACTACCTATCACAGTTTTGAAGGCCATAAAATGCCAAGATGGCAAAAACCCCCCCCAAATGACCCCATTTTGGAAAGTAGACACCCCAAGCTATTTGCTGAGAGGCATGGTGAGTATTTTGCAGCTCTCATTTGTTTTTGAAAATGAAGAAAGACAAGAAAAATGTATTTTTTTTTTCTTTTTTCAATTTTCGAAAGTTTGTGACAAAAAGTGAGGTCTGCAAAATACTCACTATACCTCTCAGCAAATAGCTTGGGGTGTCTATTTTCCAAAATGGGGTCATTTGGGGGGGGGTTGTGCCATCTGGGCATTCCATGGCCTCCGAAACTGTGCTAGGCAGTGAAGAGTGAAATCAAAAATTTACGCCCTTAGAAAGCCTGAAGGCGGGGCTTGGTTTTCGGGGTCCCGTGCGCGGCTAGGCTCCCAAAAAGTCCCACACATGTGGTATCCCCATACTCAGGAGAAGCAACAGAATGTATTTTGGGGTATAATTTCACATATTCCCATGGCATGTTTGAGCAATATATCATTTAGTGACATCTTTGTGCAAAAAAAAAAAAAAAAAAAAAAAAGATTTGTCTCTTTCCCGCAACTTGTGTCACAATATAAAATATTCCATGGACTCGACATGCCTCTCAGCAAATAGCTTGGGGTGTCTACTTTCCAAAATGGGGTCATTTGGGGGGGGTTTGAACTGTCCTGGCATTTTATGCACAACATTTAGAAGCTTATGTCACACATCACCCACTCTTCTAACCACTTGAAGACAAAGCCCTTTCTGACACTTTTTGATTACATGAAAAAAATAATTTTTTTTTGCAAGAAAATTACTTTGAACCCCCAAACATTATATATTATTTTTAAAGCAAATGCCCTACAGATTAAAATGGTGGGTGTTTCATATTTTTTTTTCACACAGTATTTGCGCAGCGATTTTTCAAACGCATTTTTGGGGGAAAAAACACACTTTTTAAAATTTTAATGCACTAAAACACACTATATTGCCCAAATGTTTGATGAAATAAAAAAGATGATCTTAGGCCGAGTACATGGATACCAAACATGACATGCTTTAAAATTGCGCACAAACGCGCAGCGGCGACAAAATAAATACATTTTTAAAAGCCTTTAAAAGCCTTTACAGGTTACCACTTTAGATTTACAGAGGAGGTCTACTGCTAAAATTACTGCCCTCGTTCTGTCCTTTGCGGTGATACCTCACATGCATGGTGCAATTGCTGTTTACATTTGACGCCAGACCGACGCTTGCGTTCGCCTTTGCGCGAGAGCAGGGGGGGACAGGGGTGCTTTTTTTTTTTTTTTTTTTTTCTTTATTATTTTTTTGCTTTTTTATCTTATTTTTAAACTGTTCCTTTCATTTTTATTTTTTTTTAATTAATTTTATTGTTATCTCAGGGAATGTAAATATCCCCTATGATAGCAATAGGTAGTGACAGGTACTCTTTTTTTAAAAAATTGGGCTCTATTAGACCCTAGATCTCTCCTCTGCCCTCAAAGCATCTGACCACACCAAGATCGGTGTGATAAAATGCTTTCCCAATTTCCCAATGGCGCTGTTTACATTCGGCGAAATCTAAGTCATGAAATGCTCGTAGCTTCCGGTTTCTTAGGCCATAGAGATGTTTGGAGCCATTCTGGTCTCTGATCAGCTCTATGGTCAGCTGGCTGAATCACCGGCTGCATTCTCAGGTTCCCTGTTGGGACAGGAAAGCCAGAGAAAAACATGGAAGACGGTGGGGGAGGGGGGGCATTCCCTCCCACTGCTTGCAAAAGCAGTCTAGAGGCTAATTAGCCGCTAGGATTGCTTTTACATGAAAGCCGACCGCTGGCTGAAAAGAATGATACCAAGATGATACCTAAACCTGCAGGCATCATTCTGGTATAACCACTCAAAGTCCAGCAACATACCAGTACGTTGCTGGTCCTTGTTAGGCATATATTGTAAACTTTTTTTTCATGCAGCCTGTGGGCTGAACGAAAAAAAGATATTGATCGGTGGGTATGCCCACCATTAGAATACCTCCCTTCATCCACCCACTTCTAATGATGGGCATACATGCACCATTTATATATGCCGAAGCATGGGGGCATCCTCCCGCAAAAGGCAGGAGCAAATCGCTCCTCCACCCACTACTGCCCCCACGCTTCGGCATATATGCTGAAGTATGTACCTGTGGTGGTGAAATCACCTCCGACAGCGTTGGAGTCACGGCTTTATATATCGTGGGAGCAAACGCTGTTGCTGTCAAGATAAATAAATCCGCGCTGCAACTGAATGGCGTACCTGCTAAGCAAATGATGGTTAACAATAAAACAAAGCAACATTACAGTATAACAGTAAGACTTACCATACCTGCAAAGCAAATACAAAAAAAAAATAGTAAAAAATAAAACATTTAACGCAACCTGTGCCTAAAATATATATATGCCGAAGCATGGGGGCATCCTCCCGCAAAAGGCAGGAGCAAATCGCTCCTCCACCCACTTCTGCCCCCACGCTTCGGCATATATGCTGAAGTATGTAACTGTGGTGGTGAAATCACCTCCGACAGCGTTGGAGTCACGGCTTTATATATCGTGGGAGCAAACGCTGTTGCTGTCAAGATAAATAAATCCGCGCTGCAACTGAATGGCGCACCTGAAAACAATAAAATGGTTACCAACAAAACACAGTAAACGGTAAAGTATGAAAAATCTGAAAAGGAAACATGGTAAAACATAATAACAATAAAACATTGCAGAATAGAATAGAGTAAAAAAGAGAAGAACAATAGAGAGAGAATAGAGAGAGAGAGAACAATAAAACAACAACTATTTTTGGTTTTTTTATTTTATATTTTTTTTTGTGTTTTTATTTTTTTTAATTTTTTTTTAATTTTTTTTTTTTTACACTTTTTTTTAGTAACTTTTAACTTTTGTAACTTTTGTTCCAGGTTTGGGTCTCTCAAAATGCAATGGCATCTTGGGAGACCCTGTGTTAGTGTGCCTAGTCTGTGCAGTGCTGAACCCTACGCTAATACTCAACTAATGTATGGTAGCGTTCAAAGCATTCACCCATGCAAAGACCAGGATTGCCAGGACAGGAGGGACAATAAGACCGGGTGTCACGCCTAAATCCGCGCTTGCTGCAGACACGACATCTTTTTTGGGGGGCTCGTTGGGTAGGGGTACTCGGGATGGCATAAGGAAAATGCCGCTCATGCAGCCGGCTTACTGCATTTGGTTGGGGAAGGTGAGGTAGAGCACCGTCTGGAAACAGAAGGGCTCTGACGATCTCTTCCTGGAATTTAAGGAAGGATCCAGTCTGTCCTGAAGCTCTGTATAGCACATGAGCATTCAGCAAAGCCAATTGAAATAAGTATACAGACACTTTTTTGTACCAGCGTCTGGCCTTACGGGCAACTAAGTACGGCGCCAACAACTGGTCGTTGAGGTCCACCCCTCCCATATTAAGGTTGTATTCGTGGACACAGAGGGGTTTCTCCACAACACCAGTCGCCGTAGAAATTTGGGTCGTCGTGTCTGCATGAAGGGAGGTGAGAACGAAAACATTCTTCTTATCCCTCCACTTCATAGCGAGCAAATTATTATACTGCAAGCAGGCTCTCTCCCCCAGCCTAAGACGGGAATCTACAAGCCGCTGGGGAAAGCCCCGGCGATTAGGTCGCACGGTGCCACATGCTCCAATCTGCTGATCAAACAAGTGACTAAAAAGTGGCACGCTCGTATAATAATTGTCCACGTACAAGTGGTACCCCTTTCCGAATAAGGGTGACACCAAGTCCCACACTATCTTGCCAGCGCTTCCTATGTAGTCAGGGCAGTTTGTCGGCTCTACGTGACTATCTTTTCCCTCGTAAACCATAAATCTACATGTATAGCCTGTGGCCCTGTCACAGAGCTTATACATCTTGACCCCGTATCTGGCACGCTTGCTGGGAAGGTACTGTTTGAAGGACAAGCGGCCAGAAAACTTAATCAGGGACTCATCAACGCAGACAACTTGATGGGGGGTAAACAAGTCTGCAAAACGTTGGTTGAAGTGGTTTACGAGGGGCCGAATTTTGTAGAGCCGATCGTATGCAGGGTCTCCACGAGGACGACAGAGTTCATTGTCGTTGAAGTGCATGAACCGCAAAATCTGCTCGTATCGTGCCCTGGCCATGGAAGCAGAGAACAAGGGTGAATGGTAAATTGGGTCAGTGGACCAATATGACCGCAACTTACTCTTTTTATTCAACCCCATGAGGAGGGAAAGGCCCAGAAAGGTCTTAAATTCGGAGACCGTAATTGGTCTCCAATCTCTGGCAAGGGTGGACTGGGGCATAGTGGCGATGTATTGACCAGCGTATAAATTGCTTTGGTCCACAATAGATCTATAGAGATCTTCGGTGAAAAACAGTGAATAAAAATCCAGTGGCATAAAGTCAACTGTTTCCACCTGAATTCCGGGTTGGCCAGTGAAAGGGGGAAGTACGGGTGCTGCAGAAGTGGAAGGTTCCCAATTCGGATTGGCCAATGCAGCAGGAAGGGCACTATGGGCACGACGGGCCTGTCTTTGTCTTCTTGGTGGCAGCGGGACACTACTAGTGCTTGCCACCTCGCCAGCTTGAACTGCACTTATGGGACTCGCCACGTCACCACGTGATACTGCAGTGCTGGATGTACGACCAGGGTGTACTAGGCCGCTGGTGCTTGCCAGTTCACCAGAAGGAGTAGCGGCGCTAGTACTGCTCTGCTCCATACGAGAGCCCTGCGGTTCTTGCACTTCAAGGACAGAAGAAGATTGGGGTCGGGTACGCCTGACCCTAGCAGGGACCACAACTCTGTCGTCAGAGCTATCTGTCATGGAGCCACTGTCCTCTACAGGATCGTATTCTGAGCCTGAACTTGACAGATGAGTGACTTCCTCTTCACTATCTGTCATACTCAGAAACGTGTAGGCCTCTTCACTAGTGTACCTTCTATTTGCCATTTTGGGCTCTAAATTTAGGGGTACACTAGTGAGACTCACAGGCAAAAAAGCTCCTGACTGTTGGCGACTGTATCAAAACGCTACCAAAAAACTGTTAGCGATCGCAGGGATCAGGCCTGACTCTGCGAACGCTGCAGTTATGTGTGCTTAGTGTTTTGTAAGTGTCAGTTATCGATCGATACTGCACTTGGGTGGGCTGGGCAGGGCTGGGCCGAGGAGCAAAACGCAGGTGCTAGCAGGTATCTGGGCTGATCCCGCTAACACTGCGTTTCAGGGAACCCTAAACTGCTGGGGAGTATAGATCTGATCGGATCAGATATCGATCCGTTCAGATACTATAGCACTAAGGGAGGTGTATGCTGCGTGCGTGGGTTTTAGCGGTACTAGCGCTAACCTGACGCTGCCTGGGGCGACGCAGACCTTATCAGATCCTAAAAACTTAACTTCTATCACCGCCGGGCAATTAGGGGGTTAAACCTTTATAGGGTAATAAACGGCGGGTGCCCTAAAACTATAATAAACTGTAATAAACTGTAATAAACTACAGAAAACAAACTAGCTAACCAGCGTCACCCGTAACACTTATACGGTGATCGCTGGTGAAAGGGTTAACTAGGGGGCAATCAGGGGGTTAAAACCTTTAGCAGGTAGTATATGGGGGTCCCTGTCGCTATAAAACACTGACAGCGAACCTATATACTTACCTCCCTAACTAGCGTCACCTGTGTCACTAATACAGCGATCAGAAAAACGATCGCTTAGCGACACTGGTGACGGGGGGTAATCAAGGGGTTAACTTTTATTAGGGGGGGTTAGGGGGGTACCCTGGACCTAAGGGGGGGTACCCTAGACCTAAAGGGGGCTAACCTAACTGCCCTAAAACTTTTAACTGACACAAACTGACACCAATGCAAAAAAAAAAAAAAATGCTATTGGTGTCAGAGTGACAGTGGGTACAGGGGGGTGATCAGGGGGTGATCGGGGGGTGATGGGGGGTGACAAGTGTGCCTGGCGTGTTCTACTGAATGTGTAGTGTTGTGCAGACTTACTTGGATGTCTTCTCTCCTCGGCGCGGCGACGAAAAGACCGGCTCAAGGAGAGATGACATCACTTCCTTTCCCTCTGTTTACATTACAGAGGGAAGGAAGCATTTTCATTCGCCGGGAGCGATCGGGAGGGGGTGGCCAACAATGGATGGCCGCCCCCTCACCTCTCATTGCCCGGGAAGAAATGGCGACCGCCTCGGGCACCGGGGGGGGGACCGATCGGACCCCCCACCCGCGGAAGGCAAATCACGTACATGTACGTGATTTTGCCTGTCCGTGCCACCTTGCCGACGTACATCGGCGTGAGGCATTCGTCAAGTGGTTAACAACACCTCAAAACACATCACAAACGCAGTGCGGTTTGCCTGCACTGGATCACATGGTACTAAACAACACTATAGTGAACTTGGTGTTGAGTTATTGACCTTTAAGGTCATCACAGAGGACAAGGGGGAACTCTTTACGTCTAGAGGAAAAGGTTTCTTCACGGTAAGAGCTGTGAAAATGTGGATTAGACTCCCTCCGGAGGTGGTTCTGGCAAGTTCAGTAGATTGCTTTAAAAAAAGGCCTGGATTCTTTCCTAAATGTACACCTGGGTACTGACATTTATACATAAAGTTGATCCAGGGAAAATCTGATAGCCTCTCTGGGATCAGGAAGGAATTTTTTCCCCTGCTGTAGCAAATTGGATCGTGCTTTGCTGGGGTTTTCTGCCTTCCTCTGGATCAACTGAGGGTGAAGGATTGTGTGTATGGGATTGTATTTTTTTATCTTTTTATTTTAAATAGATGGACTTGTGTCTTTTTTCAACCTGACTAACAATGTAACTATGCGATCTGGTTGCGGTGAGCTCGGGTGTGTTATTTGGATATATTGTATTTATCGGCTTATAACACGCACCTTCACTTTAAAAAGGAAGTTTCAGGAAAAAATCTTAAATTTTAAATAATGAAATGTGAAGCAAAATAAGGGTCAGTGCCCATCAATGCAGCCTAATCAGTGCCCATCTGCAGCCTCACCATTGACATGAATGCAGCAAACCCCATTGCCATGAATGTAGCCTCCCCATGGCCATGAATGTAGCCTCCCCATGGCCATGAATGTAGCCTCCCCATGGCCATGAATGTAGCCTCCCCATTGCCATGAATGTAGCACCCTCATTGACATGAATGCAGCATCCCCCCATTGCCTTGAATGCAGCACCCCCCTTGCCATGAATGCAGCACCCCCCATTGTCATGAATGCAGCATCCTCGTTATCATGAATGCAGCCCCCCCCCCGTTGCCATGAATGCAGCCCTCCTATTGCCATGAATGCAGCCCCCCCCTCCGTTGCCATGAATGCAGTCTCCCCCCCCCGTTGCCATGAATGCAGCCCCCCCTTGCCATGAATGCAGCCCACCCCTTGCCATGAATGCAGCCCCCCCCCCCCGTTGCCATGAATGCAGCACCCCCATTGCCATGAATGCAGCACCCCCCGTTGCCATGAATGCAGCACCCCCCGTTGCCATGAATGCAGCCCCCCCCCCATTGCCATGAATGCAGCCCCCCCCCATTGCCATGAATGCAGCCCCCCCGTTGCCATGAATGCAGCCCCCCCCCCCGTTGCCATGAATGCAGCCCCCCCCCGTTGCCATGAATGCAATGCAGCCCCCCCCGTTGCCATGAATGCAGCCCCCCTGTTGCCATGAATGCAGCCACCCCCCCCTTGCCATGAATGCAGCCCCCCCTTGCCATGAATGCAGCCCCCCCCCCCGTTGCCATGAATGCATGCAGCCCACCACCCCCCCCACCCCCCGTTGCCATGAATGCAGACTCACCATTGCTATCAGTGCAGCCTGATTCATATCCATCTGCACCCTCAGAGGAGACAGGGAGGGGGTGGGACGGGCACCGTGGCCTCTGTAATAGAAAGTCCAAATCTCCTGTATGTATGGCACTCGTCCCGCCCCTCCCTGTCCCCTCTAAGGCAGTCAGCATATATATTCTTTGTGGCCCCCGGCGTTCGGGGATTGGTTGGGGGCCACAAAAGATATACATGTCAGAATTATCAGGGGGGCCGTCCGGAACGCGAGCTGCGATTGGCCCGCGGGCCGGACTTTGGACATGCCTGGCCTAAAGTGAGAATACATTCTATGTTATAGTATTGTAAGTTTGGAAGTTGTATGTTCTTTTGCTTCCTTGCTGTGCAGCTTTCTATGAATATATATTATATATGTTGTGTTACATCTCCCTCTAGTGGATGTCGGACAAGTATAATTAGCAGCCTATTGATGTGCCTCTAGAAGACCAGTAGAACCTTGTTAAAACAGACTTTATCCCATTTATATATATATATATATATATATAAAATTTATAATAATCCATTTTTTTTTTTTTTTTTATTTTGTTACAATTTATTTAACACTTTGACCACAGAGCAATACAATACAATGTAACAAAGTGATCGCAAGGTTTTCTTTTTTTTTTTTTACACATTATGATTGCTTATACCAGTGAATTTCACTAGTATAAGCAACCATTTTTACTAAATGAAACTGATTCATTGTGTATTGTTGTGATTGGCCACAGCTAATCACATGGTTTACAGGTGGGCTGTGATTGGCCGTGTCTGTACCATGTGATCATTGTGACCAATCACAGCTAGCATCACAATTGCACACAACAAATGGCATAAATCAAAGTCATTCAATGTTTTCAATTGCCATGCGATCTGCTGTGATTTGTCACAGTAATCACATGGTACCACCAGCAGCGAGCCTGAGAAGGCTGTCCACAAGGTTTAGGAGTGTGTCTATGGGAATGTTTGACCATTCTTCCAGAAGCGCATTTGTGAGGTCAGGCGCTGATGTTGGACGAGAAGGCCTGGCTCGCAGTCTCCACTCTTATTCATCCCAAAGGAGTTCTATTGGGTTGAGGTCAGGACTCTGTACAGGCCAGTCAAGTTCCCCCACCCCAAACTCGCTCATCCATGTCTTTATGGACCTTGCTTTGTGCACTGGTGTGCAGTCATGTTGGAACAGGAAGGGGCCATCCCCAAACTGTTCCCACAAAGTTGGGAGCATGAAATTGTCCAAAATGTCTTGGTATGCTGACGCCTTAAGAGTTCCCTTCACTGGAACTAAGGGGCCAAGCCCAACCCCTGAAAAACAACCCCACACCATAATCCCCCCCTCCACCAAATGATTTGGACCAGTGCACAAAGGAAGGTCTATAAAGACATGGATATAATCTTATTGGGAAATTGTTATGGAAATGGATGGTCTGGTGACTGGGTATCTGCAGCATGCACCCACACCCACCCGGACGGTACATTGGGATGCAGCCTGGTGTCCCAATAGACATCTATGGATCTGCCAGCTCAGGGATGTACACAACACCTGTGCATCCCCACCCCTGCCCGGCAAAACAAGTAATCGCCCGTGTGATCGAGGCCAGACTTGCTGCCATTGATGAGGTTATCCTCAGCCAACGCTTTTCCAGCATTCATTGCTCACTGCAGACTGGGATTCATTGACATGACATTGTGGTTTTGTGTTCTGATTGGTCCCCTTGTGTGTGTTTTAGGCTTTCCACAGGTGGCTGCCGTGTGTCAGACCAGACAGCATCAATGTCATTGTGACCGGGCGGGACAGCCAATCAGCCAGCCTCATCAATATTGTCAGCTATGACCTTCTCGGGAAGATGGACAAACACATCACCGCTAACTTCAAAGTCATAATTATCGTAAGTGTATAAAGCGGAGAGGTGGGGGGGGGACCGTTTGATTGATTGGCGGGATCTGGTGGCGGTTGGTGAGCTGTTTTCGGGGGGGAACACAACCTCTGCACACCTGTCTCTGTTGCTTAGATGGGTGTTCAGTGAACTCCATGGCATTCTAAGTGACTGTTCCATACACTGGGGGCTCATCATACACTTTAATTCGGCGGTAGGCAACCTGGGGCCCCTCCAGTTGTTGCAGAACTACAAGACCCATCATGCCTCTGGGAGTAATTGTAACTGCCAGCCTTGCAATGCCTCATGGGAAATGTAGTTCCACAGCAGCTGGAGGACCCCAGGTTGCCTACCCCTGATATAGAGCCTAGCAGGAGCTGGAGATTTTTTTTCTTTAATGAATACATACTGAGGTGTGTGGGAAGAACACCCTAATAGTGGATTTTCTGTTTGTTTTTTCACAAGGATGAATCCCATTTCCTGAAGAACATGAAGACGGCGCGGTGTAAGTCTGCAATGCCTCTGCTCAAGGTACAAGATCATCCGCACACAGAAAGTGTACAGTATGTGTCGTCATGATAGTAGGGGCAGGGCTGGATTGAAAAGGGGGCAATTTTCCCCCAGGCCCCCGGACAGAAGGGGCCCCTCGCTATACAAAAACTATAAAAAAAATTATATATCAAATAAATAGTGACATGTATAATTAAAAATAATTTATTTTATTAAATGTATCTTGGGAAGTAATATTTCGCTGGTCATCATCTGTAAAGCTCTGGACTGGTTATATTGTATCGTTTTTGTTTGTTTTTTTTTTTTAAATGTTGGCGGCAAACCACACAGAGTGCTATAACTGCGTGTGTGTGACTTCAGAATGACGTGTCGTCAAGATGGATTTGATTTAAGTCACTAGTAAAAAGGCTTGATTTAGATCAACTCGATTTAAATCATAATTTTCATAATTTTCATCTCTGTCCTGCAGCGGCTCCTCCCTCTGACCCGCTGTTGGCTCCTCCTCTGACCCGCTGTTGGCTCCTCCTCTGACCCGCTGTTGGCTCCTCCTCTGACCCGCTGTTGGCTCCTCCTCTGACCCGCTGTTGGCTGCTCCTCTGACCCGATGTTGGCTCCTCCTCTGACCCGATGTTAGCTCCTCCTCTGTCCCGCTGTTGGCTCCTCCTCTGTCCCGCTGTTGGCTCCTCCTCTGTCCCGCTGTTGACTCCTCCTCTGTCCCGCTGTTGGCTCCTCCTCTGTCCCGCTGTTGGCTCCTCCTCTGTCCCGCTGTTGGCTCCTCCTCTGTCCCGCTGTTGGCTCCTCCTCTGTCCCGCTGTTGGCTCCTCCTCTGTCCCGCTGTTGACTCCTCCTCTGTCCCGCTGTTGACTCCTCCTCTGTCCCGCTGTTGGCTCCTCCTCTGTCCCGCTGTTGGCTCCTCCTCTGTCCCTCTGTTGGCTCCTCCTCTGTCCCTCTGTTGGCTCCTCCTCTGTCCCTCTGTTGGCTCCTCCTCTGTCCCTCTGTTGGCTCCTCCTCTGTCCCGCTGTTGGCTCCTCCTCTGTCCTGCTGTTGGCTCCTCCTCTGAACCGCTGTTGGCTCCTCCTCTGAACCGCTGTTGACTCACCGACAGTCCCATTCACTTTAATCGGACGGCTGGTGATGCGGCAGTGACACAACAGGGTGAGGGACGTGGCGGCAGCGGGTGAGTGGATGCCCGCTAACAAGCGCTACCATGATGGGTCTGAAATGACAGGTGCTCTTTAAATGTAAGGACTTATTCTTGCTGGTAGTTAGAATCTTTAATATTTGCAAACAAAATAAAGGTTTCCTATTTAGAATAATAAGCTGTCGGGTTAGTAAACCAGCGATATCAGAACCGATTTAATCCAACAGTTTGTAGTGTACATAGACTTGCAAAACAATGGGATAAAGGAATATTCCTGAACTTTGGTATATCTCATGGTTACTGTGAGATTGTGTGAATGCATCAATGCAGTGCATGTTATCTCAGCTTGGATTCATTGAATGAGTTTACCAAAAATGTAAATATACAGCATCATGCTACATAACTAAGCTCCATTTCATGCTGAATAAACAAAATTATTAATGTAACTTAAATAGAAAACTATCTTTAGATACATTTATCTTTAGATACGTTTTTGCTCCAAAAGCATTTTATTAAAATAAATTTGATAACAATCAAAAAAATCAGATTTTTTTTAAATCATAGATTTTTATCCACCCTGAACAAAACCAAACTAACTCCTAGTTATCTAAAAGTTATCTACCTTAAAAAATATCACCTCCAAGTACCAAGTGATTTAAATAAAACAAATCCGATTTTTTATTTTATTTTTTTAAATTATTGATTTTTATCCACCCTGTCTGTCATGCATTTTAAAAATGTCTGACTGTCATTGAGAATGTAAACCAACTCTGTGTATAGGGACCCCCCCTCCCTTGAACCTGAAGTGCCCTGGGCCCCCCCAAAGTCTAAATCTGGCTCTGAGTAGGGGACACTTTTTCTGGATGGATCTATATCACTTGCTGCCTAATATTATTTCTGTCAACGAGCTTTGGCTTCATGTAGATCAGTAACATCCATCCGAGATCATTGAGAATTCATTGAAAGGTGCCTTAGACCCAAATCCCTAAATAAAGAGTACCTGTTACATGTCTGTTATAAGGATGTTTAAATTAAATAATTAAACAACATTTAATTAAAATAAATTAATATTTTAAAAAAATACATTAAAGTGCCCCTGTCCGCCTGTGCAAAGGCGAACGCGTGCGTGTGACAGCCTGGCAGAGATATGGGTCATGTGACAGCTGTATTTTGATTAGGAAAAAGCTACTTAGATTTTTTAATTTTTTTAAAATAAAATAATTAGTGCCATTATCCATATACAGAAATAGAAGGGACACTGTAGATTAAACAGTGCTTTTTTAGCATCACTTTAATTGTTTTATTTAAACTGTTAAATTGATGGGTTTAGTTCCGCTTTAAACTCTCCAGAGTGAACATCAGAGGGAGGAGCCTAAGAAGACTGTGCTTGGACTAATAAAGTTTTGCAGAATTTTGATTTTGCTTTCAGCTTCTTTTCTTGTTCACTCTATGGGGGGAATTCAAGCCAAGCTGGCCCAAACAAACGATTTACTACACTAACAGGTGGACTTGCTGGGGGGCGCTGTTTTACCGGTATGTCGTTTCAGCTATATACAGTATACAGCGGTGTGTCCTGGCAGTGGGATGGGAACTTCCTGTTCCACTCTAGCGCTGCTCAACCATTCATGAGAAGATTTGTAGTGAATGCAAAGCTTCTTTTGATTGGCTAAGGCGGAGATTCGGGTGGATGACATCATGACCTCCGCCTCAGCCAATCAAAGGAATCTTTGTATTCATTCATAGAATGCAAAGCTTCCCGTGAACGGTTGAGCATCGCTCAGCCCGACTCTATTTTATTCCTGCAGTGAGATGGTAAGTTAGTCGTCTCATTGCTGGAACACAGCGCTGTATACAGCTGAGGCCAGTTAATTGTCAGAAACCATGAAATCAGAGCGAGACAGAAGAACAGTTAAATCACACTTGTTTAATAATAAAAGTAAATAGAACAAAAGTAATCAAAACATAGCCAGAGTTCAGGAACCGGAACGGATAGTCAGACAAGCCAAACGTCAGGGAGCCAGAGATGAGCGTAGTAAAACAGCAAGCAGGATCTGGAGCCAGAAGGAATGTCAGCCAAGCAAGTCTTTTAACAGAAATGCAGGAGAATGGTCTCTGTGATGTTGACCAAGGCGAAGGCAGAGAAACTCTGGGCTGGACGGCTTAAGTAGGCGGGACTGACGAGCAGGATCATCAACAGCTGAGTAACTGTGGAGAGATAGGAGCTGGCAATTAGCCGACAGCTGAGCGGCTCAGAGAAGGAAGGGCTGAGCCCAACCCTGACATTAATGTAGCGCCCAGCAAGCGTACCTGTTGTTGCAGCAAATAATAACATCTTTGCCATTCTGAAGCTTCCCTCCAACCACTTTGCATATTATTTTATATATACTGTGATTCTGTACTTGCCAAACATGCTGCAGAAATCTCCCTTCACTGGGTCTGGCTGCAACCATTTTAACTGTGGGCAGCCGAAGCTGCTGCCTGTTTACTTCCTGGATTTACACAGACACACAGAGGCACACCTCCAGCTCTGCAGCCTTTATTGGCCCTCTTATGACTCATCCCTCTTACCTTCCTGGCAAACTCTCACGAGAGTGAGAGAGAGAGAGAGATGTGCATGATATCAAAAGCCTAGGCTAATGACCAGACAAGAAACAGGAAGTGGGCTGTATAAGGAATTTACTGGCAGAAAAAAAAAATGTTTTACTATCCAAAGTTAAAACAACAACAAGGGCAGAAGATTTAATAGATGGAAAGATGAAAAAATGACTGAAGGTTCCGCTTTA